>OX451410.1:2636227-2781333 GCA_949629135.1 Eremobia ochroleuca
GTTGGAAGCTCTCCGTCATCCGCCCTACTCACCAGACCTTGCGCCTACAGACTACTACTTTGTTTAAATTTTTTCATACAAAACGGCAATTTCATAGGTAAAGACTTATTATTAAGTAAATAATTAGCTGATTTCATATATGTTATCCCTATTTGTTTATTTAAATTGCTTATGGATATGTGATCCTAAAGATGTAAAACTTGCATCTTTTATACATATTTATTTTTTGTTTGTATTATCCAATGTCCACGCACATTTCTGTTTTTAGATTTTTTTGCATAGGGCCAACCTCTAATTAAAGCATCACACACACACAACCACACACCACAACACTTTATTTATTTTATTATTTATGTACACACAGTAAAAAACATACGGATATGACATTGACATTGTTTCCTACCTAGGTATAATAATTTATGTATAGTCTTTTTGTAGCTTTTTGATTGTCCATAATCAAAGACTATTATAACCACTTGACTGCGTATACAGTGCCCCGACGCACGAAAACTATTAGTATTTTGTCGCCTATGTATAGGCTACGGTACTAGTAGCAATTTTAGTTGTGTCCAAGTGTTAGACCTGCGTGCACGCTAAATTAATATATTTTTTTTTTACGTTTATGCAATTATAACGCATCAAAATGCCTTCATGCGCGGTGAAGTGGTGTGGGAAACATTCTTAGACATCTAGTTACAAAAAGGATGACATAACTTTTCATCGGTACATAAACATTACGAAAAATTATTTTTGATTTAATCAGATTATAAGCCACTGCAGGGGTCTATTTAAAATGGTGGCTGGGTAAACGAGCACACTTTTTGAGTCGCGCGTTGATGTCTTTTGGAAAAGTCTCGTTCTTGTATTAGACAATTCTAATGCTTCTATCCCTTTCTTTCCTTTTGTATGTTTATCGTAAAAAATAGTGCTGTTATCTTTAATAGCTGAAAGTTGATATCGAGAATAATAAAATGAATACATTTTTTATTCAATTCACATACTTTAATAAAATAACTATCTACTATTAACCGACTTCAAAAAAGAAATACCGACGAACTGAGAACCTCCTCGGTTGTCAGTTCGTCGGTTTTTTTTTTTTTTTTTTGTATAATCCGGGATTTTTTAGTTCTTTCTGTCCCCGACCGGGGCCGATCAGTCCATTTCCGGGATTTTTTTTTTGTAATTGATTGATTTTGATTAAATATTATTTCTATGATTTTGATTTAGTATTTATTATAATGTTAAAATCCATTTTATCGATATCGACTATTTTCTCTTAATGAAGTAAAGCAGCCCTAACGATGCAACTTGACCTTGAACTGACCAATTGCAGCCGCGCGTTTTTCCTCATCCCCCGGCCCGCAGTAGTGAGTCGTGTGCTTCGAAGAAATCGGCCCATACGCTCTCTAGTGGTTATATTCTCTATGTCCATAATAAATAAAAATTATTAGTTTCTAATAATTGTTGTTCAAATCCATCTTTTTGCGTTACGAGAGGGCCTCGCAAAATGTATGTTGCCCACATGAAATTTAGGTCTTGCCCCGCCACTGTCCAGGGGTGCTGCATATTTGTTCGGTTAGGCACATTTCGGCAGTATTTATTGCACAACATCGACCCGAATTTACTAGAATGTGTAGTAATTTCGGGTCGATGTTGATGAGATTGTTTCAGTTCGTGCCGATTGGCTAATGTTCAGCGCTGAATCATGTTCAGGTCAACCCCGCACAATTCAAGCTAACCCGAGCGGCTTGTTAACGAACATGTATCTAAAAACATTAGATTTTGCCGTCCGGCCGTGCTGACGTACCGACATCGGTGTGTTTAGCGCCTTATGGACAGACTATAGGCCGAGCGCTTAACTAAGACGTTGCCTGGGGAAGCAGCGCGGTGCGGGAGGGGTGTGGTGACGTGTGCGAGAGCTCAGTGATTCGTCAACCTGTGACAACTACCGCCCCTCCCGCACCGCGCAGCTGCATCAAGCAACGTCTCATTTAACACGTTCAAGCCGGCGTGACCCACCGGTGGGTCACACCTGTTCTGTGGGGCGGCGTGACCCATACGTGGGTCATATTTCTCAGTTTCTTCGCTCCGCGTCAATGGACAGGCAGCCTAACACGGAATTCATGGTCTTCAGGTCTGGCACCAGGTTTCCCCTCCTCTCAATCATTTAAATGGCCATGTCTGTCGGGCCAATGGCCGGTGGAGCAGACGAGTCGTGGAGTGGAGACCGCGTAGAGTGGGACGCCCCCCAGCTACATGGACGGACGACCTAAAGAAGGCGGCTGGGGGAGACTGGATGCGCAAGGCGGAGGACAGGGTGTTGTGGCGCAGTCTGGGAGAGGCCTATGTCCAGCAGTGGACTGCAATAGGCTGAGTTGATTGACTGACTGGGCCCGCGTGGCGGCTTAAGGCCTCTCTTTCACCGAGAGAACGTCTGTGTCCCAGCGGAGGGAACATTATACTGGGTGTCCGGAAAGTCATGGATTACCCTTTACCTGCTGATGGGCCACATTGGGATCTACCAATAAAAAAAAAGGACCATGGTAAGTGTTATGGTTTCAGAGTTTTTTGATGTTTAATGAAATTTTGGAAAATCTCTACCTTTGATCACTTTTTCCATGCCATTTCTACGAATGAAAACTTTTTCGAGTACAGGTTTTTTTATTTTCATCTTGAATCATCTTACTATCGATTGAATACAAGAAAGTTACAGATATCATCTTTTAAATATCTAAAATTTAGGTTCAAACTTAAAATTTTCACCAAAAAAAAATTTTTGTTGATCGGCCCTGGTAAAAAAAAAATTAATTGGTAGGTCATTTTTTTTTTATTGGTAGAGCTCAATGTGGCCCATCAGCAGGTAAAAGGTAATCCATGACTCTTCGGATACCCCGTAGATTGATGTTGCTATGCTTCAGGGTAAATAAAATCACAGGCATATGAAAACGATCTATTTATTACATAACGTCAATCTCCGTCGGTGTCGTCCTCTGCGGCGCTCGCCTCGCTCTCGAACTTATCGTCTCCCCACGACGCGCCGCTGTCTGACTGGTATGCTTCTGCTTCCATTTCTTCGTCTGATGATGAGTCTGGAATGAAGAGACAGGTTAATTACGTTATCTAGGTACAGGAAGAAGAAATCTATAATATCTGCCTAGCCTTTTCCCACCCATGTTGGGGGCGGCTTCCAGTCTAACCAGATGCAGCTGAATACCATGATTTTAAATGGAGCGACAGCCTAACTGACCTCCACAACCTAGACACCAGGTAACACGATACCCCCTGGTAGACTGCTTGTCAGACTTTTGGACTTCTGACTGTCCGTAACGACTGTCAAAGATCTACAAATTACAGCCAAGACCAATAGGTTAACGTGCTTTGCGAGCCACGGAGGGGTCTCGATATGTAATGGATGGTCACCCATCCACGAACTGATCGCGGCAAGTTAAGCTTCGATCGACCTGTTATTTATTAGCCACGAACCCCTCGCAAATTCATAGTCAATCATGCCACCAAATCAAGCTGATGTGAGTGATAATCCAGGATAACTGCTAGAGACATCATTATGCTTGGTTCCACCCCTTCTTTTTTGGCAGCATTAAGCCCTAAAATTTAAGCAACAACTGACTTCCATCGTCTAAACTGCCGAGATGGTGTACAGTTGATATCCACTTTATTATAGACCACAACATGTAGTGATGGACAGTGGCGCCGGTTCCCAGGTTCACAAACTAAACTTAAGTTCAGTGCATTTTATTCTTTCCATTTCATTAAGAAAAGGACATATGATAAATATTAGTTCAGTCCTCTCAAATTAAGATACTCCATAGACTAGTTTAGACGTGATAAAAAATTGGCTGGGTACTAAAATACGTCAATTTACGTCAGGCGCTGACTAAATTTGACAGGACTAAACTAATATTTTATCTTCTGTCCTTTTATTAATGAAATAGAAAGAAAAAGATGCACTGAACTTAAATTTAGTTTAGTTTGTGAACAACAGAATCTGCGCCATTATTAATCTATGTCTGAATAGTAGGTATGTAGGGACACATGTAGGTAAGTACGTATAGCAGAGTGCATTAAGCAAAATGTGTGTGAGCGAGGCGTATGGGAAAACGGGCAGTCACTGCGCACTGGCCCAAGTGAACGGTTCCAGGTATCATCATCTGCCTAGCCTTTTTCCCAACTATGTTGGGGTCGGCTTCCAGTCTAACCGGATGCAGCTGAATACCAGTATTTTACATGGAGCGACTGCCTATCTGACCTCCACAACCCAGTTACTGGGTAATACGATACCCCTAGGTAAGACTGGTTGTCAGACTTTCGGGCTTCTGACTACCCGTAACGACTGTCAAAGATCTACGAATGACAGCCGGGACCAACGGCTTAACGTGCTTTCCGAGGCACGGAGGGGTCTCGGGATGTAAAGATGGTCACCCATCCACAGACCAACCGCGGCAAGCGTAACTTAACCTGTTCGATCGACCTGTGCCGCTGTTATTATTTAGCCACGGGCCCCCCATAAACCCTAAAGGTATCTATTGAGGTATAATATATGTGGAGGCCCATCCAGCATTTCGCTATCAATGCATAAAAATATTATAAATTCGAAAGCAACTCTGTTTCTATGTTAACAAATCTAGCCTAAGCCACTGAACGGATGTAGATAAACTTTTTGTCCCGGTAGCATTTTCCCGTGAGGAAATTTGCAATTTACATAATACATACATTCTGCTATAATTGTTGGTTCACCTTTAAATAAATAAATAAATATAACTCACCATTATAATTAAGCACTGGCTCCTGTTCGTCTAGCGCGATGTCGGCGGCACTTCGCTGCGATATCGTCAGGTCAAGCCGCCCCTTGAGGTTCAGTAACTGGCAGAGGTGGGAACGTCTGTAACGAAATAATATACAAGCTGTAACTTAAATAACGCACAACCTCATAAGTGGTCATTGTACACATCATTATGAACAACTTTTACTATGGGACCAAACCAGAAATCACGAAAAAAAATCAGCTGTTCTCTACATTTTGACTAGTTAAAGGACAGAAGAAAAAAAATAGTTTAGTCCCGTCAAATTAGTCAGCGCCTGACGTAAATTGACGTATTTTTAGTAGCCAATTTTTTTATGACGTCTAAACTTGTCTATGGAGTATCTTAATTTGACAGGACTAAACTAATATTTATCTTCTGTCGTTTTCTTAATGAAATACAAAGACAAATATACACTGAAATTAAATTTAGTTTAGTTTGTGAACAAGGGAATCTTAAATTATATGTACTCTAAAAGGTCTGCTCATAAACGTAATTCTCCCTGTAAGTAGAACGAGTCTTTATACAGCTCAAAGAGGGCGCCTACGAGCAACTTTTGTCTCGGCAGCTAATTTGTCTCTCACGTCAAGTGTGTGGGTTTGTATAATGGGTAAGGCCACCAAAAATTGTTCAATAACACACTTGAACTGTAACACACAATAACACACTGGAAATAATATAACACACCAGAAAATGGTAAAGCCTAGTGCACATAGTTGACAAAATAATAAAACTAGTTTTCATTTGCGGCTTTGCTCGTAAGATTCTAAAATATATTACTAAAAAACACAAATAAATACTAAAAATCTTTATTAGAACTTTAAAATAGTTATAAAACTATTGTTAATTTAAGCACTGTCACCGGTAACAAACTCCGAACATAGGGACAAAAAAATGTTGGTAGGAAAATGTATGAAATGAAATGAATGAACTGCCAAAATCTGCTATTTTTTTCCTGTTCTTTTTAGTTCTTTCAGCGTTTGATTTTTCTGCGCTAAATTTTTTTCCGGGTCCCTTTGTTTGAGTCTTTCCCTGTACAACTTCAGCCTTTCAGCTTGCGTCATTGGCACCTAAAATAAAAAGCAAATTATACCCTTCACCGGCAAAGCTTAGCAAATACAATGTTGTTATGTAAAAACGCGACATTCACCATCATGCAAACGGTTCACTCGTTTTGCCACTCAGTTGCATATTTAAAATATGTACACAGTATGCGCTAGTTATGTTTATGGTGTTACACGGATTGGTAGCTCTAAACCGAAAATAGGCCATCGTGTTCATCATTGAAAATATTGATAAAAATATAAACATCCGAATTGAGAACCTCCTTCTTTTTTTAGAAGTCGGTTAAAAATAGGATGTAGTGACAATGTGAACTAGGCCTAACGTATCTTCTCGTGTGTTACGTAACACAAAACATAACACACGCAACATGCGGGAATAAACACACGTGAAAATACAACCTAATTGTGAGAATAAAACTTTTAAATACAGTCCAAATGCACAGAAAACTAGTCGATTCCCCAAAAGACCACATTCTGTACAGTAATTCTGACATTAATAGATTAAATTTCAATATTTACCTTGACAAATTACGTTATATAACTGGGAAAAACTAGGAGACCAAAAATCCGCGAACAGCAAACTCACGAATTACTTCCACACTAAAATGGCTGGCAGAACTTTGACATTTCCCTATGATCTTAGGGAAGTTGGCCAGCAAAACAAAATATTTTTAGTGCTGCTGTGATTTTAAAACTAAAAACTATTAAGTATTTCGTGTTATGTCACACACGGGAATCAATTTCGGCCCATGTTTTTAAACGTGTTTTTCTTTTTTAAATAGGCAGACAAAGATTATTTATTTATTTAATAACAAAGCCATAACAGTATAAAATTGGAACAATGTAGCATTTATATGATAATAACATGATTAGATAATAAAAAAAACAAAAGTTTGGTGCTGCATGGTCGAGGGACATTTTGATTTTGTATGGAAGCTGTTATCAACCGAAAATGTTGATCGAAAATTTACATAAATAGATTAGATATTTTTGGATTTTAATTAATCCACGTTATGTAGGAATGCTCTATATATATTGATAAAACTGTAAATGGTATTAGAAATTATGGTACCGATTTCTTTTTTCAAATTTTAGTACGGGCCGCGTTTTATTTTTGAAATGAACATTTTTTCGTGGCCTTACCCTAATAATAATAATAATATTCCACAACTTTCACACAACGCCATCTAGTCCCAAACCAAGCAGAGCTTGTGCTATGAGTACTAGTCAACTGATAAACATACATATTATATATTTCTAAATACATACATATTATAGATAAATTACACCCAGACAAAGAACAAATGATCGTGCTCATCACACAAACATTTGTCCTAGGTGGGAATCGAACCCACGACCTTGGGCATAGCAGTCAGGGCCACTGACCACTAGACCAACAGGCCTGTGTATGAAAGCGCGCGCATGTAGCGACGCGACAGCTTGGGAGACTTTTTTGTCCGCGGGTTTGGCACAGGCCCGCGACGCAACTGTCGCTCGTCGGTGAGAAGATAGCAACAGAGGCAGAGAAGTGGCTGGGCAACTATGCTGTTCGTGGGCGCCCTCCCTAAAAACATGATTAATTACGACCAGTACCTATACTTATAACCTCGTAACGCCCAAGAAAAATTTCGCAAGATGAGCTAAACGCTCAATGTTTAATGTATTGAACAAAGCTACATACGGCATTCCGGCCCAGACTAAAAACAAAACCTTCTCCTAAACGCCCAATGTACATTACAATGTACATTAATTAATATAAATGCATGTTTGCAATGTGTAATACTGTATGTCACTTTGTTCAATACATTGTACATTGGGCGTTACGAGGATAAAACGTACCTGTGTGTAAATATAGCTAGCAGTTGTGTGAGATGGTCTGAAGCTCGCGAGCCCATCGTAGCGAGCAGTAGCGCCGAGTGACACCGTACTACTGCGGAGAGCCACGTGCATACTGCCGCGCATCTGTTGGAAAAACGGTACAGTTCATAAATGTGGAGGAAATAATGGGTCGGTTTTGTGACAGCAATAATAGAGCACCATTGTTCTTAAAGCTACATTTCACGGAGACAGTAGTATCCAAATTCACAAGCCTAAGAATAAGAATTCAAATTCGTAGCATACCGACAGTTTCGTTTTGACCGCGTTTAAAAACGCGATATGACCTTGGTTGGGCATATCCCTATGGTACGTAGTCAGTTGATAAGACTGTTAGGATTATGCCGGAAAGCTATCTATTATTATGATACAAGCTGTAACTTAAATAACGCACAACCTCTTAAGGAGTCATTGTACAGACGCCAGCACATCAAACTACTACAATTTGTCAAATTTCTTTAGTAGATTTTCAACGTTATCGCTAAAGCATAAGGTTCAAAGTTGATTGGGAAAATTTGACACTTTCGGGTAGCTTGATGTGCTGGCGTCTGTACTCATCATTATGAACCACTTTTACTATGGGATCAAACCCGAAATCGCGAAAAAAAAATCAGCTGTTCCCTACATTTTGACAAGAACATAAATGTAGGGAACAACAAATTTTTTTTTCGCGATTTCAGGTTTAGTCCCATAGTAAAAGTTGTTCATAATGATGAGTGCAATAAGCTACTCACTGGCTAGTCTTCCGCGTGGCCATATCAGCGAGTTGTTCCAACAACTGCGGTACGTGATCAGCAGGTAAATTGCTCACAGTGCGCAGCGCGACCAGGGGATCATCCTTCTGTAGTACTGTGAGGATAATGCTGAAAAAGAAAGAGAAATCATTAGTGGTCTTCTTCTTCTCCGTGTCTTGTTTACCCAAAACTTCGCTACTTCCACGGCGTCACCAGTGGCAGCGGAGAGGTCACGTTGACTGCATGTTTTGGGACACAGAGGACAGGATAGGAGGTGGACACGGTTTGTGACATAGCTCCACAATCACGCCCTACTGCCGTTCTGTTAAGGCTGCCCCACTTTACTAGGTTGGACTTAGCAAAGTAGAAATCACAGACAAAGGGATTATTGTCAGACGATGAGTTAGGCAACATTGTTTTATTTTTAGGGTTCCGTACCTCCAAAGAAAAAATGGAACACTTATAAGATCAATTCATTGTTTGTTTATAGTTTGAGCGCGTGGAGTTATCAAGATAAAATTAATATCAAATACTCAGGGCTGCAATCCCTTGAAGCAGTGAAAAAATCAAACTTCTAAGTCAACACAATCCAAAGATACGGGCGTTTATTTTCCGAAGTCAAAACCTATACCGGTTATTTTTGCTTATCCCCCCCCCCCCACTTTTTTTTTATTTTTTTTATTTGGAAAACAGGCAATATATCTCACCCTTTATCCTTAGAATGTAGTCCCTGCATCAGTAGTTTGGTCAAGTTCTGACTGACGGCCGACTTGCCGCGACCCTTCACGTCGAGCGCGAGGTTGGCTAGCCGAGCTTCCATTGGTACTTCTACCTGTAAATTAAAATATGATGTAGGTACATATACAGGGTTATTTGTAAAACACCAACAACCTCTTAAGAGGTCATTGTACTCATCATTATGAACAACTTTTACTATGGGACCACACCTGAAATCGCGAAAAAAAAATCACCTGTTCCCTACATTTTGACGACTCGTACGAACATAAATGTAGGGAACAGGTGATTTTTTTTTCGCGATTTCGGGTTTGGTCCAATAGTAAAAGTTGTTCATAATGATGAGTACAACGACCTCTTAAGAGGTTGTTGGTGTTTTACAAATAACCCTGTATAACTTCATCATCTGGAATGATTAATTGTCCCCTTATGGGGACAAAACGGGGTGACAGATCGGAATATCTCATCACTGCCTAACCTTTTCGCAACTATATTGGGGTCGGCTTCCAGTCTAACCGAATGCACACGATACCCCTTGGTAAGACTTTCGGGCTTCTCACGACTCTCACTCCTCACGACGTAACTCAGGAGCAGCTTTATAATAATCACTTACAACTATTATTATAGGTACAACCCAATGTAATAGTGAAGCAACCTAATAAAAAAAGCATTATTACTAACCTTATCCCCCGGCGAGGCCCTCTTCCTGACGACGCCCCCCATAGGCTCCACATAGGTGACCTGTGACGTGTCATGTTCACTCCGCACTTTGTTCACCTCGTTACTTTGTTTTGCCTTCTTCTTGGATTCTTTACTGTAGCCCCGGATAAGTATCTGGGTTTTCGATTTTAGGTCGGGAGTCTGTGAAATAAATAGCAAAGATTAATATCTAATACTATGTAGATACCCGCTTACTCCCTTCATCAATTAATTTTATTTTCTTCTTTAGGGTCACAAGATAGTTACATGCTAAAGAAAATGTTATACAATCTAAAATAAACGCGGCGACAACTTCGCCGGTGGTGTGTGTGTGTGTGTGTGCGCGCGTGTGTGTGTGTGTGTGTGTGTGGTGTGTGTGTGTGTGTGTGTGTGTGTGTGTGTGTGTGTGTGTGTGTGTGTGTGTGTGTGTGTGTGTGTGTTATGTGCTGACGTTGTCTTCACGCACACACTCACAGCGTGTTTGTATACTTGGTTACCAAAAGTAAATCACGCGTCGCATCGTGAGATACAGATAGCGTACTACGATTTTTTCCAAGCAACTATAGCATACACATCTGAACAAGATATAATATATAGACTTACCACTTTCTCAAAGGTCATGACTGGTCCATTCCAGTATCCTAGCAGCAGATCCCCAGTGGGGGGCAGTCTGCAACATTGGAGAGGCAGCGGTCGCGCTTCACCGCTTGATACTTGGATGGTCACTGAAGGCTTTATAGGCTTTGTTGATGATCTGGGGGTGAGAAAATTAAGTAACGCCAATTAGTCAATATTTCATCATCTGCGTAGCCTTTTCCCAACTATGTTGGGGTCAGCTTCCGGTCAGTCTAACCGGATGCAGCTGGATACCAGTATTTTACATGGAGCGACTGCCTATCTGACCTCCTCAACCAAATTACTGGGTAATACTGGTTATCAGGCTTTCGGACTTCTGACTACCCGTAGCGACTGTCAAAGATCCACGAATGACAGCCGGGAGCAACGGCTTAACGTGCTTTCCGAGGCACGGAGGGGTCTCGGTATGTAACGATGGTCACCCATCCAAAGCGTATCTTAACCTGATCGATTGACCAGTGCGGCCGTTATTATTTAGCCACGGGCCCAACTAGTCCATATTTATCGCCTAAAAATCATAACTTGATGTATGAACGTAAACGAAGCAATAGGAGTTTGTAAGGATCGTAGCAGGTGGCATTCTGTAGTTTCTGCCTACCCCTATGGCTATAAGGCGTGAGTTCATTTGTATGAAAAAACATAATCGCTCGTCCTTATCAATAGATTAACGATATGATAGATTGTAGTTTGTGCTGTACCAAGTGCTTTGTCACAACTATTTAGATGAGTGTACTTTTTATTGATTGTAAAAATTATATAATCTTCACTATCAAACAATTGAAAATTGTATTCACATTTTACATAGTCAATGAATTCATGCTTTTCATAAGATATTTACACCACAAGAAAAATATTCCTCCCTATACCTTGGAAGATTTAAATATTGCTGTTACTAACTGAAAAACAAACCGAACTCACCCATTCAACATAAGCCCATAATAATGCACCACACCGCTCCTAGTAGCTGCTGCCAGACTCAACCGTGTAGCACCATCTTCATCCTTCAACTCCACGTCAACAATCCTAGGTGCATCTTCAAGTACAAAGTTGTATGTAGGCGTGCTGTTGGTCACTGGCTTGGTAATAGATTTCCTGCGTTGCTTCTTATGTGGGGTCTCGTCTCCGTTCAGTTGGGGGATGTGGTCTTCTGTTATTGTTACGTCCCAGAATGAGAGGAGGCGTTCATTTCTGTGGAAGGTTTGTTATGTAAATGTAAATTCTAAGTGAATGTTATGAAACCTGCCCACTACTGGCCGTAGTCTTGGCTGCTAAAACTCTGACCAAGATGGTTTTGTTTAAAGTTTGGCCGCAACTGGTTGGCCAGTTAAACAACTTTTGGTTGTTGCAGCCAAGTGCGCAATGCGCATTCGATTTGTATATTTGATCCTGGTTGGTGCGGCCACTGGCCGTGATCCTGGCTGTGTAATGCTCAAGGTCGCTAATAAATAAAAGGGTATATTCTAGAAGGATACTCAACATTCAGTCAGCATTGAGATGACCTTATGCAAAACTAGTGGTTCAATAGTTTTATGTGACAAATTGTACAGTTCGCCACTTTAGGATTTTGTTTTGATAAGATCTGACGCGCTTTCGTGTACAGATAAGACGCAAATCATTAAAAAAAAAACTACTCACTGTGAACCCTCAATGAGCCAGCACACGTCATTCAACGTGGCTATCGTCAGCAAGGCAGTGGGTGCCGCATTATGTCCCAAGTTCTTGATGACCGTCGCCTCTCCGTCGTGCAATCGCCATACACGGACTTGGTATGAAGCTGTCACCAGGAATCGGGCGTTTGTGCTCTAAAAGAAGGGATTTTAACAGTAGAATACTCTTTATTATGGATACCATATAAATTACAAATATAAATGTAGAAATTTTACAAGGGGTGACACAATAGGCACTCTTATAGCTAAAAGCGATACTTTTGGATGGATTAAAAGTAGTTTAGAAGTAAATTATTAACTTTGAACCAGTGGACTTCTTTCGAGATCGCGCTATTTACATCGTCAGTAACCAGCTGCTGACTTTTAAGTTTAAACAAAAGTGAAGTGTCATCTGCAAACAACACTTTATCATAATTACCCTTTATGAGGTATGGCAAGTCATTAATATATAAATAAGAAACAAGAAAGGACCAAGAATAAAGCCCGGTGGGACACCCATTGTTACTAAAGATCTGGGAGATTTTTCCACTAATGTCAATGCTCTGAATCCTATTACTCAAGTATGAAGTGAGAAGATCCATAGCAGTGTTCCGGATCCAGTAGTGGCGGAGTTTCCCGATTAACGTTTTGTGAAAAACGTAATTGAATGGTGGCAATTTCTTAACAGGTTCCGGTGAGGTAAACAAGACACAATATAAGTTTTATAGTTATGACGGACGTATTTGAAAGAGATAAATAAAGCTACTATTGGGAGGCCTGTGTATTGGTGTGATTCTATGGAACACAATACTGTTGTTATATTTTCTGTCTCAACCTGGGTCAAATGGTAATATTTTAACTGAGCCCGTGCATTTAGATAGTTATGAAGTCAGAGTTTGAGGACCATAATTATTATAAAGTAGTAATACTAAATACTTTTGTAAATTGTTGTTGAATGTATATGCTGTTGATGTTCTTTAACAAACAATAAAGGTCTCAAGTTAAAATTAGGATTCCATTTTCAATCTTCTCAAGTTTTATGTTCTCAATTTATTTTTTTTAGCAATTTTTACACTCCTAGACTTGGTTCTCCAATTGATAATTCTTGGTAATACAAGGTTGGTAGTCTAAGGTGTGAAATTGTATGGAAGAGATTAGAATCTTCCATAGGATTATACAGGTTGAAATTAAAAACATGCGACAAATCGAAATGGGAGATTGTACTCATCATTATGAACAACTTTTACCATGGGACCAAACCTGAAAATGCGAAAAAAAAATCAGATGTTCCCTACATTTTGACGAGTTATGCGAACATAAATGTAGGGAACAGCTGATTTTTTTTCGCGATTTCAGGTTTTATCTCATAGTAAAAGTTGTTCACAATGATGAGTACAATCTCTCATTTCGATTTGTCGCATGTTTTCAATTTCAACCTGTATATGTTTTATCTTCAAATTTTTGTATACTGGGTGTCTGAAAAGTCATGGATTACCTTTTACCTTCTGATGGGCCACATTGGGATCTATCAATAAAAAAAAAAATGACCATGGTAAAAGTCTTATGGTTTCCGAGTTTTTTGATGTTTAATGAAATTTTGGAAAATCTCTACCTTTGGTCAGTTTTTTCCGTGCCATTTCTACGAATGAAAACCTTTTGAGTACAGGTTTTTTTTATTTTCATCTTGAATCATCCTATCGATTGAATACAAGAAAGTTACAGATATCATCTTTAAAATACCTAAAATTTTGGTTCAAACTTAAAATTTTCACCAAAAAAAAATTTTTACCTTATTTTTGATCGGCCCTGGTGAAAAAAAAATTTTAATCGTAGGTTATTTTTTTTTGTATTGGTAGATCTCAATGTGGCCATCAGCAGGTAAAAGGTATTCCATGACTTTTCGGACACCCAGTATGTTAATAAATGACTAGAATTGCTAGTACATACATAAACTCAGGCCTTTTCCCATTTGGGTAAGCAGAAACTACAGAATTCAGAATTGCTAGGAATACAATAGATAATATTTGTGAACTTACCTGTTTATGGGGTACAATTTTGATGGCACAGACATTATTTCCGTGTTTATTTTTACTGTCAATGTTAACATTATACTTATATCTAATTAACGAGCTATGCAAGTCCCACTCGCACACGTTATTCTCCTTATTACAACTGTACAGGCCATACTTCCGGTGCCAATCTAGCGTGCTTATAGCGCTACTGGTGTTTTCATTTGATAAGACAGTTTCCACTTTAGCTTGTGCTACAGAATATATTAAAATCTTTCCACTAGTTGTACCAAGGCCTATGCAATGTGTTTCCTCAGATAGGCTTTTCCGTTTTCCGCCTTTTTGTGGAGAACCCTGAAAAATAATGTTGATTTTTAGTGGTGTTATAATATTTTATCAATAAAGTTTTGATACTTATCTAAACAAAACACTATTATACATTTGGTAGTTTCCATGTTCACAAATAACACAAAGAATGGATGGTATTCGAATGAAGTAGTTTATCAAGGTTATTTGAATTATAATGTGCCCAAATTACGTATTGAGGTTATATTTACATATCATCTTGATTATGTTATTGAGGACAGATGAAAAGTGCTTTTGAGATGAAAAGAGCTTTTAGGAAACTAGATACATGTTTGTAAACAAAGTACTGGGTCGCATACGAATAGAAGAGAGTTCAAAGAGTACACCAAAACAAATATTTTTTTAACCAAACTCCTAAGTAAAATGCGTAAGTCATTTTGATCAGGAGTTTGGTGGAAATTAAGGGTTATGAATGCAACGAAAGTCGCGGGAAAAGCCACTATGTGTAAAAATTTATATAAACCACGTGTTGTACGTACCGCTGACTGTGAGGCCGAAATCCATTGCAAACATGAAGGCGGTGAGGTCAAATGCAAGTCTGGTGTATACTCCTGTTTGAGCACATTAGTTTCTGTGTCCCATATTCTCAGTCTACCATCATGGGTGATGGCAGAATAATATTTTCCATCTTCGGAAAACGCCGCCTCTGCCATGGTTCATTCCGAACTGACAGCTGACGTTCCGTTCCGAACTTCCGATGGTACTTGATCTCATCACCACGCCACGTGATGCGTTCAAAGGTTCGTCAGAAAATCTAATAATGAAAAACATTTTGCAGTATTCTGTTTCATATAAATTTAAACATTGTTCAGTTTTTAATAATGAATATAAATAGTTTTTGAATACCGAAAATTCACGGTAAAATATGCGTGATTTAATGATGAAAGATGAAATGGTAAGTAGATATCACATAGAACGTAACGTAGCTTCTAAGAAACTGTCATTCATATTATGTTGACAGACTGAAAAATAGTGTTGCTGTGTTCACTCTTCTCAATTCAATAATTTTGCTAATTGAAAAAATTAAAACTTTGAAAGGCAAGAAAATTCTGAAGCATTAAAATATTTACACAAATAAAAGATGATTAAGAAAAGTGTTTCATTGGCAGCAGTATTGTAACTATCCAGTTTTGAAAGACTTTCGTGATAGAATAAGGTCACTGATCTTGCATAATTTCTTTGTGTTGCCAAATCAATAAAACAATCAATTACAATCGCAGTGTCGTGTCGGACGTCACTAGCAGCTGTCACGTCTGACATTATTGTTGAGAATTCGGGACCTTTCGCGTTTTCAATTTTTCATAGTTCGTTTGCGCTCGATGTTGTAGGTGGAGTTCATATTTTTTTTTAGTTTTTGCGCTCTCGTTCCACTTTTCGAAAGTAATCTTTTATCATTTCAAAATTCAATGCTGTGTGCTGTGATTACCTTGATGTTTGGTTTCTAAAGTGATGTGTGAAGGCTGTACAAAAGTCGGATTGTGAATATGATGTCACTTTTATTCTGCGAGATACCTTGAAAACATGAGTGTTAGTGTTGAAGGGGACGTGTCGAGCCCCCTGTCGGACGGGCAGGATGCGACGATCTCCAAATCATCGTCTGACAGCTTGAAGATAGATGAGGAGCCTTGTCAGGATGAGAAATCGGAGCCTGACACCCCGAAACCCCATCCGATGGCGTTTACCATCGACTTCGGTGCTGCAAAGCCCATTGATACTCGGAAGCTGGAGGAGCTAGCGAAGAAATCGCAGGCTCGCCATCAGAGAGTCCAGTCTATGTCTGCTAGTCTCACCAGGCCCAGTCCGACGCTTGCTCGACCGCCTATGAGCGCCAAGCTCCCCCGAAAAGCTCAAGGTTATAACTCCGAAGGCTACTTCTCATCAGACCAGGAAGACAGCGGCCTATCTGGTTCCGTGAAGCTCCGGAACAGTCCATTAGCACAAAATGCTACGCACATAACATCTCCTGTTACAAATAGACATATTAAATCCCCTGTTACTGACACTGTCCTGCCAAAACGCACGTCCAAAAGTCCTATAGTTGATAGTATTATGTCTAGGAGTGAGAATTTCACGTCTCGTCAGGGCCTGAACTTGCCTCTGAAAGGAAATTCATACATGAGAGAAGTACATAGAACTCCAAGCTACGGTAATATAAATAGGCATGCTATGGCCAATATTATTGACCAAAGCCCTGAGGGAGTGATGTTGACTGACATATCAAGTCCTGAATTAGATATTCTAACGCCAGATAAGGGTTTGTCCACCCCAGAGAACTCTAAAAGTCCAATGATACGCAAAAGTAGAGCGGCTTCTGAAACCCCTGATCTGTTCAAGAAGTGTATTACGACAGAACCTTTGTATATTGAGGATGAAGTTGATGGACAGTCTGATAACTCTTCAACTGGTACGTACACAATAGAAGGGGATAATTACACTGAAGAACAGAAGGCTAGAATGAGTATTGATAGAACTTTCGGTACCGATACCCTCACAAACGCAATAGAAGAAACTCTAAAGAAAAAGGGCAGTGAAAGAGACCCAGAATTAGTGTTTGACTTCCCTAACCCCCAAAGAGTAATCACAAAAGAGCCTAGGAGAGATGTAGGGCTCCGTAGTCCATTAATAAACCAATCATTTGAAATACCAAAAATTTCCAAAGACAAAAATGTGTTGGAAATTTCTTGTTGCTACGAATCACCTACTGAGAATGATTTGGCTGCTCAAACCTCAAAACAGATCAAATCTACTCGAAGCTACCTAGAAAAAATAAAAAATAGAGTCAGAACAATCACAGAAAAAACATTTGCAAAGTCTCCACCAAAGCATGATGACTGTGACGTTGGTAGCTTTACATCCGTCACAACTTCAGGAGTTTTATCCTCTCGAATCCCTCCCAAAATAGAGCCTGTACTGCGTAGGTGTAGTTTAACTAAATCTGAGATAGACCAGACTGATTACATCCATCGGTTGTCACGAGAAACTTCCGTACCAGTATCGTTACCGAGTAGCAAGATAGGGTTAGATGACACGAAATTTGAGAGTACTGCGTTGAAGAATGCTCAGAAAGCTTTGAGGGATGACTGTGGGGTTACCTCGGACATGACTCCGGAACAAGTAGTTGGAAGGCTGTCTTATTTGAGCCTGAATAGATGTAAAGGAGATAAGACTTGGATTCAGGATTGGGCCGAGAGTGTAAAGAAGTATAACACAAATACTTTGACTAAAGAGGATGTAGTGCTGGACGATAGGCCGCCGTTAAGCCCAAGACCTGTCAAACGTAAGTTTTTTTTTAAATTTCTTATTTTTTTGGTGCAATACCTGCCTGTGTTCTTGGGTTTAATGAAATGCCTCCATCTATAAAGGTGTCAGTAAAAATGAAAATTTTATGTCAAATTACTTGCCTCCCATAATTTGCAATAAATATTCTTAGTTACCAATAAAACATAATAACAAAGACAACTGACAAACCGAATGGTCTTTATTTAACTATACTGCCGTGCTAAGCTCAAAAGCGGTATCTCAAAAAAAATCGTGACTTTGATTTTTATGGCATCCAACGAGCTAAGCCAAATAGCGGTATATTATTTAAAACATATAAAAAAAAAACCTTAAAAAAGTTTTCCCTATCACAGTTTTACCTCAAAGCACAAAGAATAAGAGGAAAACTTCAATTTTCTCAAAACCAGCTTTTCCTGAGATACCGCTTTTGCGTTTAGCACGGCAGTATAGGCCGACTGCTCAACTGAGACGTTGCCTGAAGTAGAAGCGGTGCGGGAGGGGTGTGGTGACTTGATGCGAGAGCTCAGTGGTTCGTCAAATTATGACAACTATCACCCCTCTCGCACCGCGCAGCTACCTCAGGTAAGGTCTCAGTTAAGCGGTCGGCCTATAGAACTTATCGTAAAACATGACTGCTAAAACAAGTCATACGAACACTGATACAGAATAGCTTTCAACACCAAGACTAGCAAACGAAGTGGTCGTAGTTGGTTATTATTGACTCTGCTGCCCTTAGTGCTTAGTTGCCTTTTACCACCATATCTCACCAATTAAAAACAGCGTTTCCCAGACATTTTTACGACGGGAACCTTGACAGAAAAGGGATTTTAAATAAACGGAGATTGAAAATAAACGGAGGGTATTAATAGTAGAGATCCTTATTTTAAGGTAAACTTCGTGTTTTCGATATTTCCCATCGAACTCTTGAGACACACTCTCGGACCCCTAGAGGTCCGCGGACGACAAAGCCCTAGTTCACCTAAAATAACATTGTGTAAAGCAATCATCAAGCCACTGTCAAATGGTTTAACGCTCAAACCACGTCAATTCACCTCACTGATTTCAACATGTCGCGTGGATATTCACCAATCATTTGCAATACGCTATTAACCTTAGCAAGTCTACCGGCGTCGTAATCAATCAAGATTGCATACAGTCAGTAAAAACATATAGGGTTTAGAAGTACCGCTACTGTCTGTACTCTGTGAGTGGTTCACTGGACACTAGTCACTACATTATTAATTCTGCATGTGATGCGAATGAGAGAACGACGAATGAGGAACATGTCGTTAGGAAAGTATTGTATACGTATATGATGACTTATAATACTGGAAGACGAGATGTCGGGCGTTCGGCGGCGAGATGGGTAGACGATATTGTTGAGGCTGGCACAGGAGCGTGGTGATTGGTACATGAAAGGAGAGGCCAATACCCAGCAGTGGGTGAAGTCGGGCTGTGGATGATGATGATAAGAGCAAGGAAGACCAAGAGGCGATGGATGGATGGTGTGAAAGATATGGCTAGAAAGGGGGTGAATGATGACGGCTGGTAGAGTCACCTATATGAGTGGATTGGACGACTCCAAATAAATTGAGATAGGGGCAAAAATAATAATTAAAAAAAAAGCATCCCACTGGAAGGTAAAACCCTCTTACTTAAAGGGACATTAATCACCACGCTTGGTCACTGCAATTTCGGACTATTCGGTCAAGGCCTGAAGTTTTCTCACGATGTTTTCCTTCACCGTAAAGTTCGTGTGGAGAGTTACTTATAGGTACTTTGAACTTTTCAAAACATAGAGGCATCGCTTTCATAAAGCGAGCGAAACCAACTCAAAGATTAATATCAGGGTGTCCAATTCCTACGTATGATATTCTAGCTAGAGTAATCTCGTAGCTTTGTACACGGGATACACTGCCCTAAAAGAGCCACCTCATGTGAAAAAAATCGTCTATTAAAGGGAGATGCAAACTTGATAAAACCAAAACATAAAAGAAAGTAAAGTGAAGCGAGTGTCGAAAGCACTCGCTTCTATGGTATTGTTTTGTTATCAGTGATGCAATTTTATCCAGCGACAGTAGCTGATATCAAGGTCGTAGATGTATAAAAATCATTCATACAGGCAAGGATCAAAATCTAAGCGGAATAACAGCGGGGAAATTGTGCTCGTATAATGTAAACAGCTGCAATAATTAGGTACCCCTGAGCCCGACTCATCAAAATACCTTGGAAAAAGTATTTACCAATTATGAATGCAGCTGTCGGTACTATGTTGCATTGGCAGTCAATATATTTACTGAAATAAAAACGATGGCCTTATCATGCACTTCATGAAAATGACGATGTACAGACGCCAGCACATCAAGCTACTACAATCTGTCAAACTTATTTAACAGATTTTCAACGTTATCGCTGCAGGATAAGGTTCAAAGTTGATTGGGTAAATTTGACAGTTTCGGGTAGCTTGATGTGCTGGCGTCTGTACTTTGCAGTTGAATACAAAATTATCCTTTTAATTATATTATTGACACACATCTCTTGTATAAGCACGAAATGTTTATAACTATCTGTTTAAAAGCATCTGCAAAATATTACCTAGTTAGCAAGGACGTAGCGGGGCTGCCAGCCCGCAGACCGCCAGACATACATTTACTGTCATCAATTGTCTTGGCTATTTTATTTGAATACACGGTATTAACATTCATTCATCGTCAAAAATGAGGAAAAAGCTAAGGTCTCATTGATAAACCATCATTTAAAATTTTACATAAATGACAACGGGAAAAATGTGGTCAACAATAGTCATAAATTACCTATTTTATTCCTAATTATGTATGTTTTACATGTAATTAGTACTAACTACTAATTAGTAATGACGCGGATTCACGTCTATGGTAAAAACTGGGCAGTTTGTTGCGCCAATTCTTCCCAGCTCAAATATTAGCAAAGGGCTTTAAGGATGGTGTCTTTGGTAAAATTTTCCGTTCAAAAAGTGCATTCTGTAAGGGATTTTCTGTTACGAGAGTGCAAGCTAACATGTTTATTTATAATTTTATCGTTCTATATTGCTCGTTTGCCGCTAATTTGCAAAGATAACGTTATCTTAATGTGTTGTTCTGGCCGATATTAAATGAGTTGTTGTCGTAGATAAGGACGGATGTTTTGGAGAATGCTTAGTACTGTTCAATCAAACAACTAAAAAGATGGACTCTAGGATAATAGTCTTCTAATGACTGCCTTATTCCTTATCGATAGGCGATAGGCGATAGACGACGACTAATAGAGGAGTATCGGAGAAGAAGTCATGCTGCACCGACCCCAAACAGATTGCGATAAAGGCAGGAGAATGATGATCATGACCCAGGATGATATTTTGATAAAACAAGTTCTGTCCATCAGTAATCGCAAGCATAGCGGGTACAAAGACATTGATAAACCTGTTTTGAGAAAGACCACTACGAATCGTAGCAGGTGGCGTTCTTTAGTTTCTGCCTAACCCCAAGGGAAGAAGGTTTAAGTTTATGTATGTCTATGTGTACCACTACAATAGTAACTGCCTTGAAAGCCATAAAGCCTACATGGTTTAAAACCACAACATCCCATAAGCAAACCGCGGCAAACTAAACTGGAAACCATACGGGATGGAAAGCATAATTTTCCATGCGGCAAAGTTTCCCTTAAAAGTCCATGTAAAATTGCTATAAATGACAAAATTGAGCCACTTATAATACGCATACTAACATAGTTTCTAGTATGCAACAATGTCCCTATTTGGGATAAACGGAGCGAGACTTAGCAAACGACTGTCTTGTTTGTAAACATTTTGCTCCTAACTTGGTTCGAAAGTGTGTCGTGTCAGTTGTTTTGTCTATCTGTCTGATAACTTGTATATGATAATGGTATCCCCGCGACCTTGGTATCGTTAGATAATTGAACTCTTCGTGAACGGGCTCGTCCGGGGAAGTATAGTCTTGTCAAGGGGTATCGCGCTCCCGTCCCGAGTAACTGGTGGCCTCTAGAGGTAAGATAGGTAGTCGCTCCTTGTAAAATACGGGTATTTAGCTGCGTCTGGTTAGACTGAACCGACCCCAACATCTAGAGAAAGGCAAAGCAAATGTTGATCTAATTCTGTTGCCATCCTATCGATCTGTTTCCCTACCTATCTCTGAACGAATGTTAGAAAATAGCTTCAATATCTTGGCAGTTTATCGATACATCTGTCAGTAGTCGATAAGACTACGATTATTGCCTCTATCTTAGATCACGATTATAAAGAGCTAGCTCAAAACAAAAGCTTCACAATGTCTTTCCACATTTCTGAGATATATTGACGACGAACAACGTGGTATACACGATGATCAAGCTATACATTTCCAGTTTTAGCTGACCTCGCATTGTATGTTTATTGTGTGTTTGTCTTTTCGTACAATGAGAAGTCAGCTTATACTGGAATGTATAGCTTGATATGTCGTACCACAGAAATGTGCGATAGGCTGATCAACCAGAAACCAATGCGTCTGCCGTAAGTGGTTATGGGTAACAAGCCCTCTGGGAGCTTTCTTTCATAATACTACTATAACGTTGAAACGGTCTACAATAATATTTGTGGTTGTAATTAGTTTCTTTATAAAACTGACTAGAATCACGTTTCACGAAATAAATGCATTATTTCCCTTTTCTTATCGAAACAACGACTGTTTGCCTTCAAGGCTTTTCAAAGAACCATCGTATTATGTCAACAAGTGTATTTTCTCCATAACTCATTTCTCGTTTCTATTACAACAATAAATTCCTAAAACTTGTAACCAATTAAAGCAGTATTGTGGTAAACAATCACTACATACCTTTCAGTTCGTTTCCCTTTGGTACAAGCGAGTTCGTGAAATATTTATGAGTATGTGTGCACCATACGGATGAATTTATGAGCGTTCTGTCAGTGACCGGGCGAACAAAAGATTTGAGCGCGGTTGCTTAGGCATGTGCCTTATGAGTTCCTATATTTTACCGATCGAACTCTGAAAGCCATTTCTCGTAATTAAAAACGTTCAAAATATAGTGGCAATCTCATCTAAGCGAAAATCAATGTCAAAAGTGTAGGGAAACTGGAGGTATTTTTGACAGATTGAGACTGAGATCAGACTATGAACGTTCTTAAAATTACGAGAATTGCCCCTCTGTAGTTTCTAATTCGGTGATACCTTTCCAACCGTCTCCATAAAAATGTTCATCTAAATCCTTTTCCAGGGATTGTAAGCAACCATAGAATAATGTAATCGATTGTTACAAACAAAGGATTCTATTTCAAAGACAAAGACAGGTTTCACTTGATCCGTAAATAGCGAACCATAGAGCACATCTGCTTATTTTCCCGCGCTTGTCGTGAATGTCCGGTTTACTGAAATTGTATAATTTGGCGCAGTAAGTACTGGAATATTGCAGACTTTAGTTCTCTTTCCCTAAGAAGGTTACTATGATTTCTGTAAGTGTTAGGTAGAACGTTATTGGTCCAAAGGAAGGGGAGGCAAGATGAAAGGTTGTATGGATGAAAGGGTCGCAATTGCACAAACAGGCACATCAAGCTACTAAAATCTGACAAATTTCTTTAATAGATTTTCAACTTTATAGCTAAAGTATAAGCTTCAAAGTCGATTGGGAAAATTTGATATTTTCAGGTAGCTTGATGTGCTGGCGTCTGTACATTCCATAAATTTTTTCCACCATCTATATCTCGTTTAGAAAAAAACTACTTAAAGGCAGCTTTTCAGATATCAAAGTCGAGCAAAAATTTAATGATCTTCAAAACATGTGCTGATAAGTCCAGAATTTAAGACCAAGTAATGATATAGTCTTGACACAACCTCGTCCAAAAATCTGACAACAAGTCAATCAATTAATCATAATTATAATAGATTTTCTGAACAGATGGTGGTAATTGAATTCACCAGCATCCTAAAGGCGTAACACACTTTTAATCCCAATGTGATAATCCTTTGCTTCGTATATTATAAAAAATTGTCTCCTCGATAACTTCAACGTAATGAATGTTGTTGAACACTAAAAATTAAAGGCATTGCCATTGTATGTACCCCAGGCTACCACAGGACGCCTAGAAACAATGTAAACAATATAAATAGCTTGGAACATTGAACCTAGGGCGTCAGCTTTAAGGGCGTGAACCAATCAATGCCCGTTTCTGTCACAGTTTAGTTCCATTGACCTTTTTAATATTGTTTATGGTTGGGGCAAGTTTATCTTCTTCGTTTTCTTTTTATATTGTTGCATTATACGTTGGTCCGACTGTATCTAATTCAAAACTCAAACTAGATGCACTTATGACAACTTAGGGCTGATGTTACCAAAGACCTTTTATCCGTGAAATAAAATTGACGTCTGGCAGTTCTAGTATGCAAAAACTGTCAAAAATTCAGAATTTATTCTTAGGTTAAGACTTATTCTAGGTATAAAAGTTTGTTTTTAAATTGTCTTTTGAATTGTCAATGTAGTCGAAACGATGAAGTTAAACGTTGTCGATTCCAAAGCGTAGTAGGTTTCTATGGAGAAGAATGGACAAGAAACTCCTTGGACACTCTTTTATGCATGTGTACGTCATGAATACAGATTCTTTACATCATGTCATTTCATGTCCGCGATTCTGGCAATGGCAAATATCAAGAATTATTCAAATTAAAGGCTTTTGAAGTGATATTCTGGAGTCGAATCAAATTTGTGCTGAAGGAACAGTCCAAATCTTTACCATCGAGTTGTGAATCACAAAAAAGTAAATAAACAAATACTCAACCTCTGACTACTAAAATGTAAAAACTAGGGTTGCCAACTAGTCAAATAAATACTGACTTCAAAGGTAATCGTGATGTTTATGATAATCTACGCACTGACGCACGTCTTCCATCTTTGTTTGAAACTTTTTGATGGTAGCCTGTCTGTCTACCATAAACCCGGAAACAGCTGGACTTGTTAAAATAATGTTGATCGGAAACGATAGTAACCTTGAGAGAGAGCGTAACCACGCTTTTGCAGCTGGTATTTTACAAGCTCAAGACAAAAAATCATCATATAGACATACTTTAAATCAGTAAATTCAGTTATGACAAATTGACAAAAGTCACGTCATGACTCTAAAAGCCTGAATATCTCACTGACACTTAACAGGGACAATTCCCCCGTAGTTTTATGAACGTTCGCAAAAACACTTCTGATTTCTTTAACCTTTTTGACAAGTTTTTAACAGGATTGTCGCTGAGAAGAGATTTTTTGAGTTTTGAGATATTGCACCGCCATCTTTGGTTCTTATTTCAACGTTATCGCCGCCACTTGTAACCTGGAATAAGCCATAATGGAATGCTTTCAGTTTGAAATTGGAAACTGCATTTGAATGTGGCGATTATAGTCTATGCTGTTGATTAAACCCCAGTTGTTGTCTATGTTGTGGTTGTTTAAACTCTTTAATCGAGTTTCAGAGGAGGTTTATAATGTTGTCTCTCGGTAAACTGAATGCCCCTTTTCAACATTAGAGGATTTGAAAGACACCTGCAAATCCAACAGCATCAGGTTAGACTGGAAGCCGACCCCAACATAGTTGGGAAAAGGTTTTCAATCACATTTCAAATCTACCTAGAGATTTGAAATGTGATTGAAAAGAACAACATTATACCTTAGCTAAACACTTTTCTACAACTGTAAAGTAATAGTAGTTTAAAACAGTTACACAAACATTAATCGTTTTCCGTGCGTACATACGTTATTAAAGTGCTTTCCAGCCCCGTTAGGTCATTATTTAATGGACTATATCCTTGTTACTTCTGCTAAGCTAATATTAAATGAGCTATGTTGTTATGAGCGTCTTAAGCCGCCATATTGTTGTTGCTCCTTGTCACCTAGGCACTTTTGCTGGAAATTGTGGAACGAGTAACTGCTGCGCTCACTCGTTGCGATGCGAATCGATTTGAACGTTGTCTCTTTCTACGAAAGCAGCCGAATCATACCGAATACTAAATCGGACGACCTCTGTTTCCAATAATTATGTTTTAAATTTGTAAAATTGACGTAATGACATGCTGAACAACACTGTTGCTCAATTTGCATTGGACAACACCTAAAGAGTCTTCTGCCGATATACTTGGGACCAAGCGCCTTGATTTAAATAATTTATTTTTGGCAGTATAAAGAACGTTTAACCCACATATTTATTCTTACAATTGTTTATATCTCCCACAAAAACCGAACAAAAAAACTGTCAGTAACCAAAACGTGGGCTGAATTCATGACCCACGAGAAGATATAGGACGTCTAGAACAAAAATATTGAAATAACAAACAAATAGTTTGCATAATACAGCCCACACCGTCTGTCTTCATGGTCATTATGGTAATTTAATAGGAACCGCTACGGTCATATGTTGTGGCTTGAGCAGTTAGAACGTAAACTATGTGGTGGACTGACTCCCGGTATCTATAAGCCTGTTCAATGTGTTGTCAAGTCTCATTGTCCATTGACAATATAGTTATTTTGTATGGCCAATTAGCGCAGGAAATTACGACAAATGAAAGTCGAATCATCGAAATAAATCCTGTTGAAGATTTTTCACCGGAATTATCTTTATTTCATCATCATATTCCAACACGTTTTTTAACAGGAATTATCTTTATTCAAGCATTAGCAATAATGTGCGGAAAGTCTTATTTTCCTGGGCTAAATCCTTTAGAATGCAGCATGGTATTAAACAGCAAAATAAAATTGTTGGACTTGATGAAGTTTTCCGGTTTTCCTAAGCTGGGGTTAATCATGTGATTGCAAGAGCTTAGTGAACTTTGTACTCACACATGTTAACATTTCCCTTAAGTGATGACGAATGAAGCTGTATTAAGCGTCTCGTCTACAAGATTTCAAGCAATTAGGGCAATTCTCCTAGAGTAGCCTTCCTGTCAACCTCAGTACAAAGCTACGAGATCCCTCTAGCTTAGCTTAGCTATACAGAAATCTAAACCTTGCTATATACTATATCTCCGCGCTCTTTTGCTGTATCGTGGACGACCCTTGAAGTTGATGATTGTTTGGCCCACCTTGGCCCCTAATTCTGTAAAACGATTTTTGGTCCTCTAGATAACTTAAATTCATTTACATTTGTAATTAGAAACTGCGAAACATTTTCAAAATCTAGCAAAAAAAAAACTTTTTTTATTGATTTTTTAAATCTTTCGCCGAATTCGCAATAATTATGCGAATATATTTTTTACCAATTGAAACTTTACATGACCAAAAGTTGTTGAGGGTAGAAAACATACATAGTCCGAATCGACAGTAAACAATGTAGGAGTTGGAGAAAATCAAATATTTTCATGGCCGTTAAGGCAATATAGCACGCTAAGGTCAAATTATATCTGCAAGTGGTATAATGATGCAATGTGAATGTTTCTGAGCTCATCAAACAGTAAAAAACGGACATGAGGATTTTTAGAAATTGTATAGGACTTCATCATCGAGGGGCCCGTGGCTAAATAATAACAGCCGCACAGATCGATCGATCAGGTTAAGCTACGCTTGCCGCGGTTGGTCTGTGGATGGGTAACCATCTTTACATACCGAGACCCCTCCGTGCATCGGAAAGCACGTTAAGCCGTTGGTGCCGGCTGCTTTTGATTTTGATTTTGGTAGTCAGAAGCCCGAAAGTCTGACAACCAGTCTTACCTTAATATTTTTGTGGACGATCAAATGTAAAAGATGATAAATCTTTTGTCTGTTTAAATTATCCAGACCCCTGTAAGTGAGCTCTTCGTAAAACACTCTTAACATAGCAATATTACTGGATATGATAAAAATAACTTCAATTAAACTACTAAGCTTTGGGAGCGACAAAAAACTATTTTACTCGCCATCCAAGACGTCTAGCAGCTTAATAAAGCTTGGAAGAAAGCTCGGAAATTTAATAGATGCCAGAAGTATCCGCTATCAAGGCGTTCAAGTTTTCAAAGAACGAAGTAAACGTCTTAAGGAATAAGCTCGGGAAGTTTGTGCTTTATATAAGTAAGATTCAAAGCTAGCCTTTAGCTGCCAATAAGTTGGAAAGAGTTCCTAGGTTGTAAAGAAAAAGAGGTTGGGGGTTAAAAGCTTTTTGGTCAATACCACTTGCAAAGATTTGGATTAAGATTATTTTTTCTTTATTTGAAAAAGATACTTGATAATAACAGTCCAAAAAGAAAATCTCAAATATAGCGGCTTGGTATCGCCATAATTTTTAATTCTTCAGAGGACTGATATCTTACTTTTTTCTGCCAGAGTTTAACAATACGATATATGGTCATTAAGAGCTTGATTTTTGAACTGATTCGAAGAAACCTATAACGCCATATGTTTTTAGCTAGGGCTATGATAATTTGTACAGATGCCAGCACATCAAGCTACCCGAAACTGTCAAATTTTCCAAGTCAACTTTGAACCTTATGCTTTAGCGATAAATTTGAAAATCTATTAAAGAAATTTGACAGATTGTAGTAGCTTAATGTGCTGGCGTCTGTACAATACTTCTAAGGGGTACCGTCCTACCCAGTAACCTGGTTTTGGAGGTCAGATGGGCAGTCGCTCCATGTAAAATACTGGTATTCAGCTGCATCCAGTTAGACTGTCATTGAGCTGGATCTTGTTAAATGAAATCCGATTTTAACATAGTTGGGAAAAGGCCAAGCAGGTGACGATGACTCCTATTTCCGAACTAAAACTCAAAGCATTTATTTCAATGAAACCAATTACAGACACTTTTAATTTGTCAAGGGGTCGGTCGGTCAGAAATATGAAGTTAATTGCCCATTCCAAAGTGTAGTAGGTTCCTGTAAACACATTGAAATAAACCAAATATTTAACATTAGTGCAAAGTAAAATGTTTCCGGCACTATCAGTAACAGCTATGTATTTGTTGACAGCTCGGAGCCCGCATACGGGGACGCCCACAAAGATACCGAGTCCCGTTGGCACTCTGCTATCTAGGAGAACACCGGTGAGTTTATATCTATTTTGTTCATATTTTACACCGTTTTAAACTTTCACAGATTTTAACGTATAGTATATTAATAGTAATTTAATTTTTACATACCTATCTAGTTATCGCCCCGTGATCAATGCCCTTGTTTTAGGGAGCTCAATTTAACAAAAATGTTGGAAGTTATCCCGTAGGTGACAATTCATGTGTAGTTCGTATTGTATGGGGATATATTTAGAGTGGTGGGAATACACGTTCCAGAATTTACATACCTATTTGGAATGGACATCGCGTCGAGTGCTCGCCTGTGCGAATACTTTTGACTCCAGAGCCAAAATTAGTAGTTGGCCGAGGAAAGCGTTCCAAAATTCATGATCTGTAGTTTTATGAACGTTTTTCCTCGGTGATCGAATATTGGCGTCAAACCAAGGCATCTTTGGAGATCGGCGAGGTAAATGTGTAACACACTTACTACTTATCTGTATTTAGAAGGTTTCGACTTTCTATCACACCAGTTATTCACACAATTATTGCTATAGTTCGTTTTTTTAATCCCAGAGACTAATCTGACATTTAAGTCTTTTGTGTTTGCGTTTTTTTAGTATAGAAGTTTGACATTACACCCATCAGATTTGTCTCTGGGATTAAAAAACGATCATTAGTAATAACATTATTAAATTGAAAAATCATCGAGGTTATATAAAATTAACCTCAATATTGTCAAATAAAAAACATCTAAAAGGTGATTTTATATAAGAATTTCTGGTTAAAGGATTCAAATAAAATCAAATCAAAGCAGTTAATTCGTACTCTACAAATTGACGTCCAAAGATACGTCCGATCCATTAAAGTACATATTTACATTTTCATCAGATACTTTTTAAATAGACCTCACATAAATGAATTTACAATACGAGTCCAAATTTTTGCTGACGCAATATTTTTAATGAATTTGGCACACGTGTTCTAAAAAGTTCGCCATCCCTGTTGTGACCTCTTTAGAGCTGAAACATTTTATACAGAAAATGAACAGAACTCAAACGTGGTCATATTTATGTATATTTCTGTTACAACAACGCTATTGGATCCTTTCTTATATTGTAGTGATAGGTATACGATTTGACATTGCAAGTTATTCTGAGAAATTATATTAATGAGAATCCTTATTTTGTCGTTATTATAGTAATTAGAACCAGCTTCAAGTATACCTGACGAAGCTATTTTACTATACTATACTATAGGTATACTATACATATTGTTTTATAAATCTGAGGAAATAATTTTAGACTTGGCCAAAGCATTTTTAGGGACTTTATTGATCTTGTAGATTACTGGAATATAAAATAGTGTTGGCTTCTTGTAAGTGTCGGAAGAACACCCGGTTATATCACCCGGGTTTGGGGGGTTTAAAAATGCCAAAAAAAAAAACATCACCTGATTAATGGACGGCCCCTTTGTAGCTACTGACATTAAACAATTACTAACCACCTCCTTTTTAATTCTAGATCCCAACTCCTAAGGAGGTATACCATAGTTCTCACATGGTTAGTCACGAGTGAAGAATCGTGGCCAAGTCAAATACTACGTTTGTACTGATTTCAAATAAAATCTTGTTTGATTACAAAGCAGCTTCATCTATTTTCGCAATCAAGGTTACGTCTGCCAGAAACATGTTTATGTTTTGATGGTTTACGTTTATATTGTTATAGCTATAATATACGTTTGAAATGTAATGATTGTCGCCTTTTCCATCCGACCTTTAGACCGAGATCTATACAGCGTGTAACGGAAAGGGGGTATCAACCCTGAAGGAGGTGAATGTGCTCATGAAACTCAACAACTTTCCCCAAAGAACATAGGTCGAAATATGAAAAAAAAATTTGGCCTTTTTCATATTTCGACCTATGTTCTTTGGGGAAAGTTGTTGAGTTTCATGAGCACATTCACCTCCTTCAGGGTTGATACCCCCCTTCCGTTACACGCTGTATACGTTACTTAGCACGTACTGAGGCTAAGCGTTATTCCTGTCACTGTCGCACAACTGTCAAATTACAAGTGCAAGATTGAGACGGGAACATGTCTACGTCAAAGCACGAGCTAAGTAGCGTTCATAGATCTCGGCCTTAGGGTGAATTTCACCAATGAAACAGAACGCTATCACCACATCTTAACCGCGTTCAAGAGCTTTCAATGTCATAATTGTTATGGAATATTGACACTGTTTCGGTTTCATTGGTGAAATTCGCTCTTAGTCTTCATCTCTAGTATTGAAAACAACTATAGAAAAAAAATTGCCAATGCCGTGTTTGAACTATTAGCTAGTCAGAGGCTGACTCCGCAGGGACTCCAGGATGTGCCGGACATATACAACGTGTAACGTTAAATGCGCAAAACCTCAGACACCCCAACTGATTTTTAATCCAATTGACCTATTTCAGAGAATATAAGTCATAAAAAAAATTGTAAAGGTTCTATGTGCTGTTTTAGTTTTACTGGCCATACTGATCGTTTCTTGCGTCTGCGACGACGCATTACCGAGGGAGGAGTCGTCACCGGGCCGCTGCGCCGCGCTGACATTGGCTTGCTTGACCTAAAAAAACACATAAAAACACAACACAACATATAAATACACACACATAACATATAAATAGACACGGAAACGTTTTTATTGAAGATCTTTTTGAAAAATGTGACCTATATTAAAAAGTGGTTCAATTAATTCTGCTCGTTATTCTGATCAAACTATTTTCAGGGTTTGCGCATTTAACGTTACACGTTGTATACATTGGGCTACTAAATTATAGATTTCATGCGGTCTATTTCTGCCACCAGAAAATCGATCAGTGTTATATCGAACGATAAATGATTTTACGGCTAGTGTCATTATTTTTAAAAGTTGAATCGTATGGTAGTAATACTGGCACTATCTATTTAGAAAGGAAGAAGAAAAAAATACTGTCACCGAAACACGTGTAAGTATAAAAAACTTACGACTGTAGCCGAGTATACCCGATTCAGCGTCACTGAGCCGACCGTGAACATTCGATTCGTTCAAAAAAAAAAAAAAACCAAGTTAGCGCGAAGACTTAATAAAACAAAGCAAATAATATACAATTCGAGCAATTCTTACTCGCGTTATTTTGTCGAATTTACGAAAGATTGGGATGTTCTTTTCTTATATTATCCTACAAATATCCTGTTGGATTGCAACGAGAATTTTCGCTTCTCATATTTTTTTAAATAGCATCTGTTTTGACTACATAAGAGAGAGAGTTCGTGATGAAAAGTACTTGGTGAAAATTGAAATAATTTTCTTTAAAGTAAATTATTTGGGTCATCTATTTCTGGAAATGGCGAAATTAAAATAAAATTTAGGGCTGAATGACCAAAAATTTGCTGTCCAATTCAGACATTGATTGGAAAATGAACTCAGCTGTTTTGAAAGGATTAGTCTATAAAATGGTTTTTATTATCATTGATTTCCTGATTATAAGCATAATAAACTCATCTATGGTATGTTTCTAACTGGTCTCAGACCATATTCGATAAAGATCGTTAAGCAATATACTTGAAATAGATGCGGATGCATCGTCCAAAAAGTCTTATAAATGCTGTTAAAACAACATGAAATCTTGCTATAAAACGATAGTTAACTATGAATGTTTTTAGAAGTTCATCGCTTCTGTTTACAAAATGTTTTTGGCGCCTTTTTCGACATCCATCGCGCCATATTGAAAGAGATCTGTCAAAATTAGTCTTCAATCTCAATGGTTTATGGGTTATGGGATGCGGAGACCATAAAATACAAATAAAACCAAAGAATAGGTGTTATATTCGATCAATAAATAACTATAAAATAAGATATGTGCTTACTTTGTAATAGATTACGACCGATTAAGTTTTCATTGCTCAGAAGTGAAGCAATTTTACGCGTGAATTATAATGTTGCCAGTTATAAAATTGTATGTCTTGATAATTGAATTTGGAACATTTGGATAGTGATAGTAATCGAAAGTTTGTTGGTTTATCGATTATGTAGGTATGATTTACTTTGCAAAATTGGTTTCTGAAATATAAAACGTGTAACGTTAAATGCGCAAAACCTCAGACACCCCAACTGATTTTTAATTCAATTGACCTATTTCAGAGAGAAAATAATTCATTAAAAAAATTGTAAAGGTTTTATGTGCTGTTTTAGTTTTACTGGCCATTCTGATCGTTTCTTGCGTCTGCGACGACGCGAGGAGTCGTCACCGGGCCGCTGCGCCGCGCTGACAATGGGTTGCTTGACCTATTAATAAATAGACACGGCAACGTTTTTAATGAAGATTTTTTGAAAATAGTGACCTATATTAAAAAGTGGTTCAATTAATACCTACTGCTCGTTATTCTGATCAAACTATTTTCAGGTTTTGCGCATTTAACGTTACACGTTGTATAAGACCAAGGAAAAGTTATATACTTTGTTCTATCCAGAAATGTTATGAATGCCCTCTGAGAATCTATCTAATATTTCACAGGCTAACTTTCGGAAAGATAGAATATTAATGAATACTTAACGTAAATGTTTAGTCGTCACAAGCCCGAAAATCTGACAACCAGTCTTACCAAGGGGTATCGTATTACCCAGTAACTGGGTTGTGGAGGTCAGAAAGGCAGTCGCTCCATGTAAAATACTAGTACTCAGATGCATCCGATTAGACTGGAAGCCGACACCAACTTAATTGGGAAAAGGCTAGGCAGATGTTGATGACGACTTAACAATGTTTTGTATCAAAGTTCAGTGTGTAGTACAGTTATCACTTATTCACATTGTTTTATTGAGGGCAGCACTTCCTCTTTTGTTTTACAAATAGCATTTCTACGATATAAAAAGGTTTTATTGTTTGAATATTCATGTTTACAATAGAATATTCATGGGTTTAAAACAAAAACTAATCAATTACTAGTAATTGTATTATCTTCTACATAATAAAAATCTTAAATTCATTCACTGACAGACATCACACATCCTAAACCACTGGGTCTAGAAGCGTGAAACTTTGCACAAGAGTTCCTTATCTAACGAAGGCGAGCACTAAGGAAGGATTTTTGAAAATGCATCCCCTATAGGGGTTAAAAACAGTATGAATTTTTGTATAGAAATTCGTCATTTTTGCCGATGTGAAATTCCATCGGGCAAGTCTTTTCATAGACGCATATAATAACAGGATTGTAGCACATTCTAAGGGCTTCATTCCTTAGTAGCCTTTTATGCTACTCATTCCCAGATTATAGAAGAGGATGTGCTTTGCTATTGTAAATATAGGTATCTACTACAGACTCTTACAAACATATGACGTAAGGTTATAAACAATTATAGCCCTTTGATAGTGTTGGCGCCGCGGATCGCCAATGTTACGCTGTCAATGTCAACAACGTCAAGTGTCATTGAGACGTCAAAAAGACCCGTGCACGCCCGGCCGGCGCTTCCCGTGCCAATCCGTTGAAAAAAAAAAATGGCATACGTTTCTGTGTCAGTCTGTTTCTGCAATCTTCGTATTACTCATTGTAAAGTCGTTTATTAAACTTGAAGCCATCAGAACAGCAAGGAGTTCGTTATTTTAACTCCCGAACAGGGAGCCATCCATTATAAGAACAATAACTATCAAAATCTGACCATCAGCTTTGGAGTAAACCACCCAAACAATCACATATACGCAAGTCTCGCTTAGTAAGTACTGATTAGACATAATAACAGTGCAGAGCTAAGTGAAATCATGTGCTTTCCAGTCTGTTCCACTCTACATGTTGGCTTGCTTGCATAATTAAATAAAATTATCTTTTTTTTTTTGCACGAAATACAGCCTTGTTAATTGGGTGGTAGGCTCAGGTATTCATTCGTTCTCGATTTGAAACTGTTTCATTTCAAATAATTCTACTCAAATCTAGTTTTTAAGTCGAGATTCAGACCCCCAGCTTTGTTCTAGAATACAGAGTTAACCTAAAACAATACTTAAGCATTATTTTTGCCCGATGCAAGTTGCCTGTGCGATATAATAAAATTGAAAAAATAAATGACTTGCATCGTCTAAAGTTTGTTTCAATTTATGGTATGACACAGGCAATTTTCATACCCAGAGCCCGAGCCCCAAGATAGACTGTCTAGTTTTAGGGTCACTAGCATATAATATATTGTGACCTAGCTGTAGGTAGTAGTACCATTCATAGAAAGCCTTGATGCTTGGATTTTTTCATAATACTGTGGAGTGTGATTTAGTTTTTGTCTTCAAAGAGCGGCTGTTCATTTATTACGTAAGACAATTTTGATCACTTTGAAGTGGGAGGGGGGAGCCTCCCACTTCGTAACAAAAAATAAGACTAAGAAAAACCCACGGACTAGAAAAAAAAGAAGGACTCCGCGCCACGCGTATCGAAAGTGAAGCACCCTACCGGTCTATGTGTGCGTGATTTGAGGGATACCAGATGAATGAAAATTTCCCCATATTTTAAATATTTGGACAGTGTATTCATTTATTACAATAAAGCGATATAAGAAGTCCACTTAACTGAAATTACAAAAATATACTAGTGAAAACTCAAAATTAAGTGTTTATTTTGTATGGATGACTAGAAAAATGCTGCTGTAGAATACGTAATTCAATTGATTGTCTTGAATTACCGATTATTAAACCGACTACTTAACGTTCTGTAGAAAATAAAACTGAAATATTTATTCAAATGATTTAATCAGAATCTTCACAACACATACATACACTCACTAACCCGCACTGCATTCTTTATCGATCCAAGAAACATTACAAAAGCACGCTAATCCGTTCCAATCTAAGAACCCTCGCCAATTGATGATTTGTATCAAAATGTATACAGCATATCACGCTTGTTTTCGACGGAACGCAATGGTCTTCACATCTGTAGTTTCTTATTATTATAATCCAATCATTGTTCCATGAATGATTTGCTGTAGGAAATCTATAACAAGAATCATAGTCAATACTTGCAAAAAAATGACAAAGAACACAAAAAAAAAAATTACCCAATCTCTCGGGACACTTAACCATTTATTTTCTGACAACACTTATGTCAAATGTCTTAATGTCTTAATGTCAAAAATACAATAAATCAACAAGTAAAATTGTGCCTTAACTGTGATATGTTATTCCTTGACAGTTTTTCTGGGATGTAGAATTATTTTTACACGTTTTCAAAACACAAGATGGCATTATTTTATTTTATTACTTCACGTAAATAGTACCTACAAAGAAGCCGTCTTGTCACGTAATGGCGGCCGGCCGGCTTTCTATGATGTAAATGTGTGCGTGAAGCACGTCTGTACAAACGGTCCGGCACCCTTACTGTGCTTCACTTTCGATATGCGTGGCGCGGAGTCCTTCTTTTTTTTCTAGTCCGTGGAAAAACCCTAATAATTGTAAAAGAGTACCAAAAAAATTAAAAAGTTATTATTTTTGCTTACTTTTGTGATTTTACGTAAGAACAATCTAGACACCTCCCACCCCCACGTAAGAAAAATGACTTGTTTGGACCCTTCCCCCCTCAAATCGTCTTACGTAATAAATGGACATCCCCAGACGTCTTCTTGAACAGAAAGTACAAGAAATAAGGACTTATTGTAAAACTGTGCGTTTCCAAGTGGGCGATGGAATATGAAAAAAATAATATGTGGAGAGGGTGATATCAATGGTCACATTTTCGCGCCCAATTTTTCACCTTGTCTTTTGAATGGACACATTTCTTTACACGACCAAAAAAAGAGTGTTGATTATGTTTTTAGGGTTCATATTATTATGTTTGTGTAGAAGCTTATTATTCCACCATAACTTCTAATTACGGATAGATGAATAACCACAATTTCGAAGTAAGTAGGTACTTTGGTCCCAGAGCTTGCTTCTCTAATAAAAGGCTGCTACAGAAAAATAAAATACCACAAACAATCTGTAAACATCAGTTCTCCTTAGTAAGCTTCTTACATAAATAAAATACGAAACACGACAACGCAGCGACAACCGTAATTATTCTCAACCGATTACGGTTAAATTTAGTAACAAGCGGTCCCTCACTACTTATACACTTTGTTTTAAATCGTGACTAAACAAGGAAGCATTGTATTTGCGTCTACTGATATTAATAGTCGAGTTTCAGCTGTGTCGTTAGGCGAGTTTAGCGAGTAGTGATGCGAATGTTACTAAAATTGGGAGTATGATACACGATGGATATTATTGGACTTTGAATAATAACAAGAGTAACGCATTTAACTATAATAATAACATTATTAACAGTAGAACCGAGAGTGGTGTCACATTCGCAATACTGTATCTAATAAGAGGCTGTCGATTTTTGAAACATGACATTTATCCTGAATTTTACGATGCTGTCTTAAGCTAGAATCTGTAGCCAGTAAAACTAATTCTGCTTTTGCTATATCAAGCTTATCTGAATGAAATGCTTTTAACCAACGAGACAAGAGAAGATGGTGAAATACTAATTTCACTTGCCGGTTAGCAACATCGACGATGCAAAGAGATGGATATCATGCGTTTTAAATGCGATCACATTGTCTCTACAGCAAGAAATCTTAGCTTAAAATAGGCTGCAAATTATTAGACACTTGAAACAATGCATAATCAGCCTACAATGTTCCCACTACACACTGCAGTAGTGGGAACGCAGGATTCCTCTCGTTGAGAGGGAGTGGGCCGTAATGGACCACGCGGCCCCAGTGCGGGTTGGTAGATGTCACGTCTTCGAATTTTTGGTTCTAGGCCATACCGGTTTTCTCACGATGATTTCCTTCACCATTTGTCTTGAAACAATACTGTACGTGTCCACTATTCAGTCTAAAAATATTAAAGAAAGAAGAAGCAGGTATTGAACAGACTTCCATGAAGATAATTTCTATAAAAATAAACGAATTGATTTTTAAGTGAAGCTAATGCGACTTTAAACTAGATTTTAGAATAGCGAAATTATCTACTTATCTCAAATTCGTTTTCGTTCCTGAACAACGAAGTTTAAACGCTTGACTGACAAAAGATACGAGTTATCCAGGGGTCCCAAAATAAGGGAAATCTATTGATGAAATTAGATCATCATCTGCCTAGCCTTTCCCCAACTGTGTTGGGGTCGGCTTCCAGTCTTACCGAATGCAGCTGAGTACCCGTATTTTACATGGAGCGACTGCCTATCTGACCTCCACAACCCGATTACTAGGTAATACGAAACCTCTTGGTAAGACTTGTTGTCAGACTTTCGGGCTTCTGACGAATCGTAAGGACTGTCAAAGATCCAAGAATGACACCCGGGACCAACGGCTTAACGTGCTTTCCGAGGCACAGAGGGGTCTTGGTATGTAAAGATGGTCACCCATCCACGAACTAACCGCGGAAAGCGTAGCTTAACCTGATCGATTGACCCATGCGGCTGTTATTACTTAGCCACAAGCCCATCTATTGATGAAATTAGATGCCAGCCTGATTTTCAAATTACATAAATATTACGATAACCTTTATTTATTTTAGTTTGCGATTTCAACAAAACCTCATTAGTAGATTAATAATGTCATCAACGAATTAAACCGTAAATAAAAATGAAAAATGGCGCAACAAAAAAAAAACAATTAACGTTGTAATTACATGCTATGTTATCAAGCTTACTCGAAACAAGAATTAGTTTTATAGTAACGTAGTTACGGTTATTTTAATCGAGTGAACATGGAGCATCGAAGGAAACAATGGCTTGGCTGCAAAACGATACATCGTTTTCACCGCGCAAAAAAATAGTTCCAAGTTTCATTGGCTAGGGTTGCCAACTTATAATTTGCGTGAATGTTAATTAATCAAAATGATTTAATACGCATTTAAATGGAGTGAAAGAATGAAAAAAAAAAACAGCACCATATTTATTTTCACAATAAAAAGACATTATGGTTTTTCCTCATTTGATTTTCCGATTTATTATATCAAATAATTTTAGTAAGTGACTTAATTAAAAATGATTGAAGAGTCATAAATGATGTTGATAATGATAGTGATATTTACGATGTTCTCGTGTTTTTATTAAAGGCACCTTATTATTAACGCGACAAGAAAGCGTATGAGATTCAGCAGTGCGTTGAGCAACGAATTATGCGCTTTATTCTTATCAAATTGTATTCGAAAGAGCCATATAAGGGGAGGTGCAGATCTGAGCGAAAAAGGCAGCACGGAACTACGCGTGCGTAACAAGTTAAAATGTCCTAAAAGTGCCACATTTGGACTGAAAACGCGTTTTTTCGCTTAGTCTATTCAAATCCTTATTTACAATTGATGTTATTTTCAAATAATGGAAAATAAATTTTAAGTAAGTATAAATTAGGTACATGATTTCAGAACGAAAACTATTAGAAAATTCATAAAAATGTTCGAAGTTTTAGGGCAAACTGAACTTTGTGTGGATTTTAAAGTTGTTTTTCCAAAAACATATATTTGTTTACTTGTTTACATGTTTGGAAATTATATTGCGAACGCAGTTTAGGCTGGCCACTAGCCTAATGCGCTTTACTTTTATCAAATTGTAGTCAAAAGTGCCGCATTAGATAGGTGTACTATCAGTGTTTGCTCACGTGTGAGGAAGCACCGTGTCATTCGCTTATCAACCTGTAAATCTTGCATTACGTCAATGTAATTATAGTGATTCACGTGGCTCACGAATAAATAACGCAAATAAATGCGTCGAATTTACATTATTCTTTTTTTCATATTGTATTTAAGAGGGTTCATGCGTTAGAGCCATGCTGGAGTCAAAATTGATGATTTCCGACGGACAATAAAACCATAATGTGTTTAATTTATAGATGAGATATTGACGTCATATTATTGGGAATTTTATAATCTAGTGCATGGCTGAAAAACATTTTCAATTTTTTGTTTAGTTTTCTCATCAGAACCGTTTTTATGCAAGCCTTTTTTAAAACTAGCGATCGACGGTCTAAGCAGATGCTAGATATTAGTAAAACCATATATGACAAACTTATTACAACATTACTTTATAAAAAATAAGAACATTTTTTAGTGCATGGCTGAAAAAAAAACACGATTACTGTAAGTTTTCATTCAAGAAAAGTATATTCAAAAGTGTCAATTGTAGCCACTTTTCGAGATATTAAACGTGTTAGTTTAGGATGAAATCTGAAATATTTATATTTTCTTTTAGACCTAGTAAATTAAGACATTTATGTTCTAAAACATGGTTCAAATATTTTTTTAATAACTTATGTGTTTAATTTACTATGAATTATTTAGTATTGCTATATAATCGGCGCGGATTCACGCCACCGCTCATTGCCGGCTGAGGCCTTTCAGAGACAGGACGTGTGTCGCTCCCATCGCTGCGTGTCGCGTAAAATATTATCGTACTTTCGCGAGTTTTTAGCGCGACTGGGACATATTGATACTTTTTATTATAATATATTTTTATTATGTTACAGAACTTTGGTGAGTACATATTTTAATGTAATGGTATTCAATTAACTTACGAAGATTAAATTAGACTTCTTTATGTATGTTTCGATTATACTTTTTTTTAGATATGGCTAACAAAAGGCGCTATACGGGAATAAAAAGAAAAAAATATGAAAATTTAGCCAAGGCTAATGAAGCTAAAAGGTAAGTTACCGAGGAGCCACTTTTTAACTATGTAACAGGTTATAGCCAATTCATATTTTTCTTACACGGGGATAGAATTCGTAATAATTTGCGTTTATTCTGTCTTATAATCTCATAAACTGAATTGACCATTCTGGGGTTGTCAGTTTTGGATAGTTGAGAATATACCACTGAAACGAGGTGGGTTCTCTACTTATAAAAAAAATATCTATATTAGGTGTAATTAGTAAACCATAAGAAACAATATTATACTTACTACTTTCTGAAGTCAATATAATTTTTTTAAATTACTTTTTGTCTGGGTATTTTTATGAAACACAGTAGTAATAAGATAAAATTAATATCCGATTCGTTGTTATAGGCAGAAAAGAGAAGTTCAAATATTTCAAAATGCTGTTGTAAGTTTTATTTTTTTTTACTTCTTTATATTTTATGGCAATTTTTGAGATTTTATATCTAAACAGACACGTGTTTCCTTTATTTTGAATTAGCACCTATTAAACCAAAACTAAATAAGACATTTCTTCGTTATTTATTTATCTCAAGCCGACAATCGATCGCCTGTCGTGGTGCTTCTTATGGTTTGTGTCACTTCATATTATACTCTGCATATTATTATTTTCAGACTCAACAAAAAGAAAAAGTCACTGAAAAAATACTGGAAATTCAGGAAAACTTGCAGGCGTTAGAAACGGTTCCAACTCAAGATCCTGACGCAGGAAATCTTGTAAGAATGACTTGGACATTTGTAAACATATTTTAGCACAAATAAAACATTGTTGTGTCTCAAGCCGAGAATCGGCCGCCGGACACGATGCTTACGGTTTGTGTCACTAACCGACACAAACCGTCCAACATGTTATTTTCAGACTCAACAGAAAGAAAAACTCAGTGAAATAACACTGAAAATTCAGGAAAACTCGCAAGCATTAGAAACGGTTTCATCTCAAGATCCTGACGCAGGGAATCTTGTAAGAATTACTTGGTCGTTATATACATATTTTAGCACAAATAAAACATTGTTGTGTCTCAAGCCGACAATCGACCGCCGGACACGATGCTTACGGTTTGTGTCACTATGTTATACCTACATGTTATTTTCAGACTCAACAAAAAGAAAAACTCAGTGAAATAACACTGAAAATTCAGGAAAACTCGAAAGCATTAGAAACGGCTTCATTCCACTATACATAGAGTACTCACGGAGGATTTATGTCTGGTCAATAAAAGTGCAGTGTGGGTGCCTCACACTCTGAACACGGATCAGAAGGAGTTTCGTTATGAAACTGCGCGTAGCCATTTATCGTGGTATCGCCGTAAGAAAAATATACTTAATAGATTCATATGCCTTGATGAAACTTGGGTCGAATTTTATACTCCTCGTCAAAGACATCAGTCACGATGTTGGGTGGAACCGGGCACTTCAGCTGAACATTTACCACGTGCAGAGCTACATGAACGAAAAATACTACTAATAGTAGCTATGGATGTCAGAGGCATTGCTTTTTGGAGAACTTATGATGAAAATACAACTATGACTGGAGAGCGATATAAGTCATTTTTAGAAGAAAATATTCCTATTTGGGCAGACGAACATCATATAACGAGTCCTATAATTTTACATGATAACGCCAGACCGCACAAATCAAAAATAGTTCAGAATTTAATTGAAGAAAAGGATGGATTGAAATTATTCAGCCGCCATATTCCCCGGATATGAATCCTTGTGATTTCAATTGTTTTGGCTATGTGAAGAGGAAATTGTCGGGTACTCGATACAATAGCAAAAAGGAGTTAGATATTAAACTAAAGAGCATTATTGATGAATTAAATGAAAGTGGTACTTTAAGTGGTGTTCAAGATTTGCCAGCAGTCTGGGAGCGAGTGATTAATAGTGGTGGAGATTATTGATTAGTGTCACAAGGTTATATTATTATAGTATAGTAGTCAGTTTTTGTAAAATAATAATAATAAAAAAATATGACACTGGAAGTGGGATGACCTAATATAATATTAATCGTTGTAGGACTTTACATTTGTACTACATTTCTAACTTTTCACCCCTGATTAGTATACAGTGTGTCCGGACATGGACTAGCGATATTCTAAATACTTAAATATAAGCTATTTTAAAGTACTATTACACTATAGGCTTGGGTCCAATACACTTCCCCGCTATGTGGCAGCCATTTTGTTTTTTTTGTTGAAATATGCTCTATGCGAGTACAAAAAAAATCATATATCTCAAAGTTTTAGTCATACTGAGATAAAAATAGGCTTATTCGGAAGGCAATAATATTGTCTACCGTCTGCATTACAAAGCAATGTGTTCACAATTCCATAACTTTTGAAAAAAAATGTGAAAGTCGAAAAAAAAATCAAAAAATTATGCAATTCAACCAATAATGGTTAATTACTACAAAAACAACCCGGAGAACTTTTTTATTTTTTATACTAGATCGACAGTTTTTGAGCTACGCTACAATGCAACATAAAATTCACAACTGTATGTCTAATACTTTAAGAGTTATTGTTGTTTGAACATAGCGTATGCGCAAGCACAAAACGTCTTTGTTAACCGCCAGAGTGTCATTTATGGCATTCACTGTATTCCATCTGAGAGCAGGCGAGAAATACTGTTCGTTACTACCGTGAGTAAGCGAGATAGAACGTATTAGTCCACTACCTGAAACAAAATCAGTTTTAAGGACAAATTATTAGTTGGGTTAGTTTAGTTGTCCCTCGCCCTGCGTTGTGATCGCTATCGCTACTTTCACTTACCGTCCGTGCTGTTTACGTGCTGCGTTAGTGTTTTGTATTTAAAAGTGTGATAAAGTATGGCACAGCGTCAATATTCATCGCAACATATTGCTGACATACACTTTGTGTATGGCTTTTGCAATGGAAGTGCAAATTTGGCTGTACAAGAATATCGACGAAGGTACCCTAACAGGCCTACACCGAGTCGCCAAACTTTTATCGACGTGCATTCAAGATTAGCGGAAAGAGGTATTCAAAGAGCTGTTAATGAACGCAATCGCTTGGTATCGCCTGAAGATGAAGAAGAAGTGCTTAGACTAATAACCAATGATCCTAGACTAAGCGTTAGACGGATTTCAGTGCAACTTCGAATGTCTAAGTGGCATGTATGGAGAATTTTGAAAAGAGAAGGGTTACACCCTTATCATTTTCGACGGGTTCAAGACGTGATCGAACCAGATTTTGCTGCGAGATCTGTGTTTTGTTCGTGGATAAATAGAAATTTGAGACAGAACCGTAATTTTTTACAAAGAATACTGTGGACTGATGAAGCCAAATTTACAAGAGCTGGGATTACAAACCACAGAAACGACCATCTCTGGTGCTCCGCAAATCCAAGGGCGGTGCGCCCAAGCTCATTTCAACATGAATTCTCAGTAAATGTGTGGGCCGGCATAATCAACGATAGGCTGATAGGGCCATTGGAATTGCCACCTACATTAAACGGCGCTAGATTTTTAGAATTCTTACAGACACAGTTTGCGGACAGCCTCATGGACCTACCTCTATCATACCGTCGGCGTATGTGGTTCCAGCTCGATGGTGCACCCGCGCATTTTTCTCGAGCAGTGAGAGAATATTTAAATAATAATCTACAGCCGTGGATCGGTCGTGGTGGTGTAGTAGCGTGGCCGCCTCGCTCACCCGATTTGACACCCTTGGATTATTTTTTGTGGGGTCATATGAAACAAAAAGTATACGCTACAGTTCCAAATACCAGGGAAGAACTCGTCGCAAAAATTATGGCAGCCGCCGAAGAAATTAGATCCGATTTGGATTTAATTAGGCGCTCATCAACCCAGGTGGCACAGAGAGCCGTAGTGTGTCTACAAGCTGGAGGTGGCCACTTTGAGCAACTGCTTTAGATATTTTAATCTTCATTTAATATTGGAAAAAACATTAAATAAAATTCAATATGAATGTTATGTTTTTTTAATGATTTCCTGTTTAGGGTTCCGACAAAGGCCTTTTGTGCTTGCGCATACGCTATGTTCATACAACAATAACTCTTAAAGTATTAGACATACAGTTGTGAATTTTATGTTGTATTGTAGCTTAGCTCAAAAACTGTCGATCTAGTATAAAAAATAAAAAAGCTCTCGGGGTTGTTTTTGTAGTAATTAACAATTATTGGTTGAATTGCATAATTTTTTGTTTTTTTTTTCGACTTTCACATTTTTTTTCAAAAGTTATGGAATTGTGAACATATTGCTTTGTAGTGCAGACGGTAGACAATATTATTGCCTTTCGAATAAGCCTATTTTTATCTCAGTATGACTAAAACTTTGAGATATATGATTTTTTTTGTACTCGCATAGAGCATACTTCAACAAAAAAAACAAAATGGCTGCCACATAGCGGGGAAGTATATTGGACCTAAGCCTATAGTGTAATTGTACTTTAAAATAGCTTATATTTAAGTATTTAGAATATCGCTAGTCCATGTCCGGACACACTGTATACAGGGTGGCTCATTCAGAGCGGTCAGTATGGGAAAGTCTGAAACTATAAGATATACGAAGATCTGTTCTTAGGAACCATGTCATCGATTTTAATAACAAGAAAAACTGCATTCATACATTTAAAAAAAACCTGTACTCAGCTCGGAAATCGAACACGGTCGTTTTGAAAAAAAAAACTAACACTATTTCTATTTAGATATCGATTGTGTAGGTCTTAAGCATTAAATGTTTCTATGGAACATGATGTCTAAAATGAATAAAAGGCATTGTTTTCACATACTTTTATTTATTTTAGTAGGTGTTCGAAGTGACTACCGTTTTTTTCAATACAATATTCAACACGTTTAGGTAACGATCTTACTATTGCAGTTTGTATCTTCATGTGGTGAATTTGCGTTAAAATTGAATCTATGGCTGCTTTTAGGTCTTCAACGGTGTCATAGCTTGTTTTGTACACTTCACCCTTAACATAACCCCACAAGAAATAGTCTAGAGGCGTTAAATCGGGCGACCACGCGGGCCATTTGATAGGGCCGTTCGTACCAATCCATTTCTGGGAAAAGTGTTCGAACACCTACTAAAATAAATAAAAGTATGTGAAAACAATGCCTTTTATTCATTTTAGACATCATGTTCCATAGAAACATTTACTGCTTAAGACCTACACAATCGATATCTAAATAGAAATAGTGTTAGTTTTTTTTTTCAAAACGACCTGGTTCGATTCCCGAGCTGAGTATAGGTTTTTTTTTAAATGTATGAATGCAGTTTTTCTTGGTATTAAAATCGATGACATGGTTCCTAAGAACAGATCTTCGTATATCTTATAGTTTCAGACTTTCCCATACTGACCGCTCTGAATGAGCCACTCTGTATATACTTTATAAAGTATCCAAAACTGCCTATTTATTTCACAAGGTTGTAATAAAAATAAGAATAGTAAATAAAAATCAACTAACGGTTAAATAAGTATCATTATACATAACTCAACGGATCAACATGGGTTAGTTTGACTATAATGACAGAGAGCACACCAACTCTACGCACACAGACACGCGCGCATCTGTGTGAGTGCAAAGAGCACTGCAATTACCTAAACTTGGTGCCGCGGATTTGGCGTTAACGCTCTTAAAATGGTCATTTAGCCCAAGTTTTCCGCGGCTATTTTTTTCACTGCTTAGCGCCGAGGAGGGTTGAAAACCCAACAGTGTGTTTTTTCGACGCACTGGAATGCACTCTGTTGGCTATTCAATCGGTTCAACGCCGAGAGTTGAAAATCCAGTGCGCGATAAATTCCCGGCGGGATATTTTTCGTCCACGCGAGCGTGGGGTTTTGAAAAGCATTTTTAAATGACAATCATTGTCATTTAAAAAAATATTTGTTATTACGCAAAAAACACATCATAAGGTACTATGTGCGCTACTTTAAAAATCTCCATAAAAGTTGTGTCACAATCGGCGCGAATGAATTTCGTCCCGCTTCCCTCGCGGGGTATACCTCATATCTTTGGAGTACCGGGAAAAACCGAAAACTAGCGTACTACTTTGAGTTGAGATACCAGCTGACATTTGTGATGGTTTGTTTATCTGTCACACGAAGCGTATTTGAAGAAATATATGCCCTCAACATTATCTTTCCCCTTCCTAGAATATATCTAGAGAATACAATCCCGGGATCCCGGCCGTTTTCTGACCCCGAAAATCCCGAGACTACCTGGCTAGTCTCGGGATTTTCGGGAGTGGCAGTCCCGGCCGGAATCCCGGGATTGTATTCTCTAAATATATCTCAGATGATAATAATAACAAGTGCATTAGTAATTATAAAACATATTATTTTTGCAAAATAAACTGAAGTAGATTGTGAGAGCATTTCCGTGTTGCAGCCGGAAAAGTACACAGCATCCAGCTTTCCATAAGTAATCTTGATAGTCATGCATGTTGGTCATGTCTACTACTAATTGGTGTGTTTGTTGCTCCAGGCATCTTTCTTCCTACATAGCGATGTCGCCATTATCATGTTGAACACACCAGACTGCCACTTTGTGGAAAAGGTCCATAAACACTCCTAGTTTCAGTAACAATAGGTATTCTTTAAATAAATTCCTTAATTGAGGCAGAAACGTAGTAAAAATAATCAGGCATCCCTTTGCAACTTTGTACAGTATCATTTATTGCTAACCCTGACAAATGTCAAACGTGACTCACCTGTCAAACTTTCGCGTCGGAAAAATGACGCCGTTACGGTGGCCAGTGAATCACGAAGATTGCGGTTTGGCGATATATTTTTTTTTATTATTCTATTTCACCGCCGCGCGCCGCATTCAGAGATACTTTTGATGTATTTGTATTTTTCTGTTTCTTGAAAATTAAAGATTTACCGCCTTTACCTCTGTCTGTGTCTAATCGAGTTTTTGCGAGAAAGTTATATTAATAAATATATTTTTTGTGGGTTATTTTATTAGTGACACCGGAGCGGAGTAGTAATTGAGTATTATTATAAAGAAAAGTTTTCATTTTAACCTAAGCGCGTACGAAAGACCCTGAGGGTGCGTTTCCACAGAAGCGGAGCTGGGCGGAACGGAGCGGAGACGTGTAGGAATCGTCCAATCACAGACGAGACGAGTGACGCGATGAGGATTTCAACCATTGTGATTAGTCGATTCCTGCACGTCTCTGCTCCGCTTCGCCCAGCTCCGCTTCTGTGGAAACGCACCCTGAGGGTTGCGTAACACTTACAATGGCAATGCCATTAATTTTGACAATATTCGACAACATTAATTGCGTTATTTACGTTGTAGTTTTCAGACAATTTTTTTAAACATGAAGCAGTTCTAAAAAGACTTAGCCCATTACTTTTGTATACAATAGAAACTTCCAACATTAAATTTAACGTTTAAATTCCAAGTGTCTAAACTGAATCAACGCCAAAATAGTCCTGTCCAATTTGCCAGTCAATCAACGAACTCCACGAAATAATAAATGCGGTCGTGTTTCGTCAGCCAATTCTTCGTACGCTGATGTATCGCAAGCACGTCGACAGATTGACTAATACAACGCCTTCCTGCATTTATTTAAGTAAAGGAACTCATAATTTTCTGGATCATAAACAGTTTCTCAGTTTATAACCATTAAGAAAACAGTGTTTCCGTAGAATATACAGTTGCATGCTTTACCAAGTTCTGTATCTAGTTAGCCTGAAATCTTCGACAAAAAAAACTTTTTTACAAAAAAAAAAAAACAATAAACTGAAAAATAACTTTAATTTCGGAAGTCGGTGTCGTTGCTTCTGCATTCTCTGCAACATCAAAATTGGTTCATTGCTTTTTGAGAAAATCGCGGACATACAAACATACATACTTACATACGGGTCGAATACAGAACCTCTTTTTTTGAAGTCGGATGAAAATAGTCAAATTTAAATTATTTTATATAACATGCATATGTGCACAGTTCCAATAGGTCGTTTCGTATGGAGAAGAGCCGACAAGAAACTCCACGGTTACGCTTTTAAAAATAATTGGCTTTTACAATGTTTTCAAATTAGAATTATTGGGGACTGCAGGCCTGTCAACAAGTACCGGGTACTTAACGAAATTGGAAATGGCCAATAAATCGAATCATCTGTCTACAAGGAATTAAAATAATAATATAAAACCAACGGGAGATGCTAGTCATGTTGGAATAATTTAATGCTTGTATGGGAAAGGTCTGGGTGGCCTATGTAACGTGCATCCACACGTTATGGCTAATACCGCCCGTTGTAGAATACTAATTGCATTGTTTGACATTAACACAGATTCCTGGACCTAACCTGAATATTCATTACCATTGCTTGTAATACTTGAATCGTGGAATCCAGAGAGTACGAGTGGAATGCAGAATGATTGCTTAAACTGCTCCCCTTGATTGCATGATTTTTACTTTTTAAGCAAATTAAATTTATTTGGACGTAACATTAACTCTATAGTAATGAAAAAAATTTTAAAAAAGTATACTTATTCATAAAAATGCTTTTTTTTTAATGGCCTGGTGGAAATTTACATCTTTATGTAATCAGAACGAATCTACTGGGCACAAAATGAGTTGAATATCTCTAACAATTGGAGAATCCCCGTGCTCTGTGGAAAAGAAAATATGGCATTGGATTGGCTGATGGAGTTGATGGATATGTTTAGTGATGCGATCATGCGACAACTATGACTGTCTAATAACAGACGTTTTTGACTATTGCACCTCATGAGGGTTGAAGAATTAGAGGAAGACTGACTGACTACTGACTGGTAAAAAATTCCTATGGCATTAAGTCCGCCTCTGTACATTTATGTGCTTGAAGTATTAAATAAATAATAAAATAATAAAGACCTAAAAATAATGGATGTTTTGTTTTTAATGACGATATAGCTAGGAAGTGGGTAAATACTGTGATGACGGTTAATATAGATTTATGTATAGCAAACTGCGGAAGACATGATGCATTTACCCAAAATGGACTACCTAGAGGCGTAGGCTAATTAAAAAAAAGGACAGGAGCATAACGATTTGAAAAGAAAAATCAGGCCAACGAATTTCATAGACTGGAGTAAATGCATATACAACGTGTAACGTTAAATGCGCAAAACCTGAAAATAGTTTTTATCAGAATAACGAGCAGAATGAATTTAACCACTTTTTAATATAAGTCACAGTTTTCAAAAAATCTTCATTAAGAACGTTGCGGTGTCTCTTTATTAATAGGTCAAGCAAGCCAATGTCAGCGCGGCGCAGCGGCCCGGTGACGACTCCTCCCTCGATAAAGCGTCGTCGCAGACGCAAGAAACGATCAGAATATCCAGTAAAACTAAAATGGCACATAAAACCTTTACAATTTTTTTTATGACTTATTTTTTTCTCTGAAATAGGTCAATTGAATTAAAAATCAGTTGGGGTGTCTGAGGTTTTGCGCATTTGACGTTACACGTTGTAGATAAAACAATTTCACAATCCATTTTATGCAAAGCTCAAGTACTATCACAATCAACAATGACATTTCGTAACGCTATGGAATGTGAATAAACATAATATTCCGGTTTCGAAAGTATTTAGGTGTCGGGACTATTGTTGAAGATTGCGCTGCTGGTATGAATCATGAATTCTCTTAAGTTTTGCATTCCGTTAGACAACTGTCCTGTCGCCGACCGACGAGGAAGCGACTGCTATCAACAATTTTCTCGCTTAAGAAACGTAGGTACTACAGATTGTAGGCCTGTGTAAGTAAAGGATATACATACGAGGGCTGTTTTTTTTTGTGTGGGATTCCGCGACCCTGGCAAGCATCGGCCCCAGTGGACCCCGTCAGTTACTGCTGACATCTCTTTGAGGCGCGCGTGGAACACAACGCGCCGTCGACCCGGGTCTGGTCCTTACCAGACGGAGAACAGCCCATTGCTCGCCGTCCGCAAGCCCTCGATAAATACTCGTATATTAATAGACCGATGGTCGATGGAGCAGACGAGTCCTGGAGTGGAGACCGGGTATCGGCAAGCGTAGTGTGGGACGCCCTCCAGCTAGATGGACCGACGACTTAATGATTCGGATAGACTGGATGTGGAAGGCGGAGGACAGGGTGTTGTGGCGCAGTCTGGGAGCGGCCTATGTCCAGCAGTGGACTGCGATAGGCTGAGTTGTTGTAATAATAGTTGATCGCTGACTGCCCTGTTAAAAAATACGGGCCGAAAATACGCCGAAAACAGGCCGAAAACACGCCGACACACGCCGAAATAGGCCGAAAATACGCCGACACACACTCCAAAAACACGCCGAAATGAGGCCAAAATCACACCGAAAATCATTTTTACCGGGGTGTTCACACCACCGGCGAATACTTATTTCTTGCAGGGACAAGAGCTATTCAAAGAGAGTACTCGCTCTGCGACGCTCGTCTGGCGGGTAGAACAGCCGCTGAGATTCACGCTTGATACATAGGCATACCAGCGAGGTATCGCTCGTCACCTTCGCGCACTCGCTGCTCGTTGATCGCCAACTAATTTTTATTCGCTAGCTCTACTCCCTTCACGGTAGGACAGGCGCCTAACATTTTAAGTGTTAGGTCGAAGCGCAACGCAGCGCGGTCGTCGCTGGCAAACAAATATTGACCTTGCTGGAGTTGAAATAAGGTTGAGATTAAATAAACTTCCATTAGCTCGAAAGCGTTTCTAAGCGGAAAAAGGTTGGCGTCTTAGGTTATTTATTTTTTACTTTATTTTAAGGCTCGCAATGTTGATTTTTGTTTGACACTGACAACCGCGCTGCGCTGCGCCTCGCCATATGTGTGGCCCTTAGAGGCATTTTCTTTGACACTTCGAGTTTTATAATATTACTAGCGACCCGCCCCGGCTTCGCACGGGTGCAATGCTGATCACTATCACTACATAGTATAAAACAAAGTCGCTTCCCGCTGTCTGTCTGTCTCTATGTATGCTTGCTTAGAACTTTAAAACAACGCAACGGATTGATGCGGTTTTTTTTAATAGATAGAGTGATTCAAGAGGAAGGTTTATATGTATGTAATACATGCATAATATAGTAGAGAAACACTGATAATTTTAGAGCCATTATTTCTCTTAAAAAGTATAGGATAAAAAATGGTTATTGTGGGTTATCCCTAAGAGATAGACATATGCCATTGGGGACTTTTTTGTAGACCTTTTTAAGGTGTACAATACTGTAGTACATTATTATGATTTATCTCGTAGAGTTAAGCCAGCGTTTGCAATGTAAGCGCAAAAAAATGTGTTTATTTACGACATCACATTAGAAACCTCTAAAATGATCAGTGTTTCTCTACTATATTATGCATGCATTATACATATAAACCTTCCTCTTGAATTACTCTATCTATTAAAAAAAACCGCATCAAAATCCGTTGCGTAGTTTTAAAGATCTAAGAATATATAGGGACAGACAGACAGGGAAGCGACTTTGTTTTATACTAAGTATGTAGTGATACTTTAAATCGAGTTTATCCGCTTGCGTCCAATGGAGGGAGGAACTTTAATGTCATGAATATTCATATTGGCCGGAAAAATGCTGATATGAAAATGGAAAAGCAGAATTTCTGGAATTTTCCTATTAGTTGCTTGTATGACATTACTTTATGCACGAGTTTTGCTTGCGTTTAAGGTGATAATTTAAAATAATATTAATATACAACTTTCATGGATGACCAGCAAATGGTCTTTAAATTCAGATGCGTTCAGGTAAAGTTAAATTAGTAGGTAAGTACAACAGAGTTGCTACTTATTTTAGGAGCACTGGTGGCCTACTAGAAACGATCGTGACTTACGAGTTGTAGGTAGTGGGTTCGAATCCAGACAGGCGCTTTATTTTGTAAATTATTTCGTAACCATCATCTGCCCAGCCTTTTCCCAACTATGTTGGGGGTCGGCTTCCAGTCTAACCGAATGCAGCTGAATACCAGTATTTTACATGGAGCGACTGCCTATCTGACCTCCACAAGCCAGTTACTGGGCCCGAAAGTCTGACAACCAGTCTTACCAAGGGGTCTACCCTTGGTAAGACTGGTTGTCAGACTTTCGGGCTTCTGACTTGCCGTAACGACTGTCATTCGTGGATCTCTTTCGTGGATCGCTACGGGTAGTCAAGAAGCCCGAAAGTCTGACAACCAGTTTTACCAAGGGGTATCGTATTACCCAGTAACTGGGTTGTGGAGGTCAGATAGGCAGTCGCTCCATGTAAAATACTGGTATTCAGCTGCATCCGGTTAGACTGGAAGCCGACCCCAGCATAGTTGGGAAAAGGCTAGGCAGGTAATGATGATAGAACGAATTTTTTTGAACGCGGTTAGATTGCAGGCTCAAGAATCACTGAACCATTTTTGATGAAACTTTCTCTCTTTCGAGACTTTATTTGCGGTTGATACTAAAACGTTATTACTTTCGGGTGATGACAGAACTGAATTAAATTGAACGGCTGACATTTTGAATTGGTCACGGAACTAAATCGGGTGTTAGCGATTTCATTAAGTAGATAATGATGTCTATAAAAAGTTTTTTTTCTTTTTTCTTTTTTGGAGAATTGCATCGGTGTGTTAGTTTCTGTATTTGGAGTATTGGGTTTTTCAACCTAGACTGCTTTCTTTTTTTTTACCAATTTCATGATTTATTTGTTAATAACTTAAACCTAGGTATCTCCGAACACCCTCCTAATTCGGACCACTTTTTATTTTTGCTAATAACTAGCTTTTGGATCATATAATGTAGTTGAGGTTTTTTATAACGTATCTTTATATTATAATATATGTTACGATATTGGAAATAACAAATAGCTAATATAATAATAATAGCTTGCATGTGTTTAATTTGCTATAATGATAAATAGTGAAAAATGCATCTCCTAAAAAAAAAAAACATCTAACTAAAAATCCTTAAATTTAGAGTTTTGATTTTTAGCACTTTTTAAATAATTTTCAAGCTTAAGGATTTTTACAGGAAGCTTAAGGAGTTAATTTTTTTTAGTAGTGGTCGGTAATCGGAAGTTAGAATTTTGATGGTCGGAAATACACATATGCGACCATCTTGAGAATCTTCATTTATAATGATTTTTTTTAAATATTCCTCAAATGAAAAAAAATTGTGAGACTTGTTTTTAGGGATTCTAAAAGCGTTTTACTTCAGAAATCCGTTTTTAGAAATTAATTTTGTTGCACAGTCTTCGTGCATTGAGAAATTTAAACGACGTAGAAGTTCGGTGGTCGGATAGGCAGGTTTACGTTATTTACAAAATGAATTGTCTGATAGATTTAGCTAGCTAGTAGGTAAATATTTTGTAATATAATATTTGGCCATCGAGGATAAAACCCGCACCTTCAGGGTGATTGCGTAACACACTATCAGTAGCAATGGGTTTCATTTTGACAGTTCAACAACATTCATTGCGTTATTTACGTTGTTGAGCAGACACACTTTTCGAACATATGGAGCAATGGATTAGCAATATGCTTCAAAATGATTCAAATTGAGAGTAATAGTGTGTTACGCAATCAGGGTGCAGGATTGCGTATCACAATCTGAAACATTTTGAAGGATATTTCTAATCCGTTGCTTCATATGTTCGAATTTTATTTCTGCTCAACAACGTAAATAACGCAATGAACGTTGCTGAACTGTCAAAATGAATGCCATTGCTACTGTTAGTGTGTTACGGACTACCCTGCTGGACTAGGCTGGCACGGGAGCGTGGGGATTGGCACAAGTAAAGAGAGATTTATGACCAGCCGTGCGATTCTGTAACCATCTCACCGTGAAAGCTTGGGTGAAGTGAGCGTGGAGTGAGCTGTCATTCGCTAGGGATTAACACTATTAAGTGCTCACGTCACTTATGATTTCACGGTGAGATTTTTACAGAATCGACCGGCTGCAGTGGGTGAAGTCGGGCGGTGGATGAAGTTTTTGACGAAATATTTTGTAACAATATATTCACACTAATATTATAAAGGCGAAAGTTTGTGTGTGTGTTTTTATGTTTGTTACTTCTTCACGCTCAAACGGCTGAACGGATTTGAATGAAATTTGGTACACAGATGGTTTATAACCGGGATTAACACATAGGATACTTTTTATCCCGATATTCCCACGGGATCGACACTTATGCAGGTAAAACCGCGGGGCGCAGCTAGTAAGCTTATTAATTCTAAAACAATTGAAAATAAAGACATGTCCGTTAACACCGCAACGTAGAAGAATGTAAAACTAAAAACGCTAGATAAGCTGTAAAAGATATCTTAAAAGTAATTTTAAACAGAATTCATGTATGTTCTACAAAACATGCAGTACAGACGCCAGCACATCAAGCTACCGGAAACTGTCAAATTTTCCCAATCAACTTTGAACCTTATGTTCTAGCAATAAAGTTGAAAATCTATTAAAGAAATTTGACAGATTATAGAGTAGCTTGATGTGCCTGTACATTGTCCCCTGTGTATATTACGTATTACATTTACTTATAATTGTATGTATTAACACATTTTTTTGGACAATGTGTGTCAATAGGTCAACTGGTCCAATGAAGAGGCTATTTGCAAGTTAGAATGTTTGTAGTTCTGGTACAGTACCTAGATTTGTGGCTAGAAACGGGGCGACTACCGATATGACGACCAATAAAGAAGTATGGAAGAAAAATACATGTCAATCAATCAATCAAATCAGCCTATCGCAGTCCACTGCTGGACACAGACCTCTCCCAGACTGCGCCACAACACCCTGTCCTCCGCCTTCCGCATCCAGTCTACCCCAGCCACCTTCTTTAGGTCGTCTGTCCATCTAGCTGGGGGGCGTCCCACACTACGCTTGCCGATACGCGGTCTTCACTCCAGGACTCGTCTGCTCCATCGGTCATCGGCCCTTCGACAAACAAGCTATGTCGGTAACTCCGGTTCTTTTCCGGATAATTTCATTCCTGATTTTATCCTTTAAAGAGACTCCGAGCATAGCTCGCTCCATAGCGTGCTGAGCGACATGGAAGAAAAATACATGTTGCGCGCACCCGAAATAAATTGGTATAAGGTCAAGATCATGAGAATGAGATGATGAATGAAAGTAGATTGGTGGCTGTTAAGTTCAATTATCTTGTTAAATTCAGGGCAATACAGTAACGTACCTACATTACTGTATAATGGGTCATTTTGTTTATGAAATATTACTTTTTTTTTTAAGCTAACAGACCACCCAACTTAACAAAATTTAAAACCAACTACCAACCTAATAAAAATTAAGACCACCATAAAAATCGACTTGTAAAAATTTACGGTTTGACAGTAAACCATAAATTATAATGTAATAGTTGAATAAATAAATAAACACTGTAGAGCTTACCGGAAATTATCCCGCGCCATGTTGACTGCGCGGGAGTCGAGGGCAACGATCTCTTCTATGACTCAAGCACCGCATTGTCTTGGCGTTAAATAACAAAAATTATAAAGTTAAGTTGACACTTGAGTACTTGACTTGACAGTTGAATGAATGCAAGGTTAAAGAATCGGAGCTTTTATTTTTTGACTCGTGATTTATGACTTTTTCGTAACTGTAGTGAGTAATTGGATACATTTCATAAATGTATATTATAATTATAATGAAATCTGTATTTTTCAAAACCAGCACAATCGTATAATTTCAAAAATGTTGCATAGTTCATTTTTGTTACTATTGTGTTGTTACACAAAAGATCTGCGGAGTAATTGCGGTATACACAAACAGTAGGAATGACTTTCAATTTGACAGTTCAACAACATTCATTGCGTTGTAGGAACGCTGACACATTCATCTTGTATCCATTTCAAATATGCAGCGATCGTTCGCCCGTAACCACCGTCAGCTATAGACGCGCTTGCAATCTAAATAAGTACTTCCATTGTAATAAATTTTGTGAGTAAAAGAAATATCCAAAATTATTTCCAACGTTTAATTTCTCTCCGTACACACACACGCAGGAACATTAAACACACGCACACTCAAAAGCGTCATCTACGTTGTTGAGCGCACGAATTTTTCAAACCTATGAAGCAATGGATGAGCAATATCCTTCAAAACTCTTGGGTTGTGATTGAAGGTGTGTTACGCAAATTAGGATGCTGGTTGCAGCTGATCTTACTGAACGTTTTATAAAGTAGACCACACTAAAGGAAATTAATTAAACTAAACGGCATAATGAACTATAGACAGGTAAAACAAGGCATAATGAGTAATAAAAAGTTATTAACGTAGTGATATCATTACTATATTATGTCATAGACAAGTTAATGTTTTCCTCAACTGGCATGGGAAGATGTTACTAACATCGTTCTACCTACAGATTATAGTCTGTTCCAAAAGTATATTACGAAAGTGTAAACAAACCCTGTTCAGGTTAAATTCTTCCGCATATACTCACCAAAGGGAAGTAGTAACACATTCATCTGTATTTAGGTTTCAATTTTGTCTCTCACCACTTTTTTCCGAAAATTTTTATTTGAATTACATCATTAAATTGTAAAAATTCATCGATAAATACTGAGGTTATAAAATTAACGTTAATTGTCAAATCAGAAACATTCTAAAGGTGATTGAAAATTAGAATATCGAGTTTCGGGATTCAATTAGATTTGATTACAAATCTAATTTCTTAATTTGTACTACTGATTGGCATCCAAAATATTAACAAACGCATCAGAAAACATACAAGGACGTTTTCTGATCAATTTGTTTACATTTTCATCAGATATTTTTAGAACAGACCATACCTAGGACTACTTAGATTGTAATCGTAATAGTTTTAAATATAAAGCTGGGCTCATGTGAATATACAGACTATCTTTGACTTACTATCTTGTTCCTTTGATGTGAGAGCACTTGTACATAAGCATTTTACTAAGGCTTTTTTTGCGAGAACTGGCGACTGTACTAATATAACCTCCTGAGTCCGCAATATTTATACGTCAAGATGTCAGAAAGACCGGTTGCCCTTGATAACGGACAAAATGGGCCCTAAGTCCTGAGATTATACAACATTAATCAACATTTGAATTCTCATTGGTTGACTAAATCAGGTGTAGCAGCGCCGATTTTAAACGAAAAACTAATAGGTATGTGTATTAGGAAGTACGTCCGGTTATTACAAATATATGTCAGGGCGTATACAATCAGGACTTTATGACATACGATAATTTGTGCGTTATAATGACCTCAGGGACGCAGGAGGCTATGTATCTACCTAACATGTGAAGGCCGCAGAAAAATTGTGAGAGAATCGTCACCGATTTCAACACTATCACAAAATTATTGTACAAATCTTAATCTGCCGTAAGATACGTGAAATATCTTAATATCCATATAAAAATTGTGACGCATACGATTATATGCGTTCGTTCACTTGCGTTTTCTTTTGAAAGCAACGCAAGGCCGCTTAGCCTTTCAACCAGTATCAGATGACGTCAAAGATATCTCATATGAGTATGTTGGCAGCATTGTGTATGTGGATTTATGCGCGTTCTTGATTTGAATCTCGTTTGAAAAGTTAACGTTATTGATTTGTAGTTTTTCTTAACCCATTAATGCCAGAGTTATTTTGCTATTGATTTTTTTTTTATTTTTTGTTTATTTATATTATTAGTTATTGGGTTATAGGACAGGGAAAACAGTATTTTAATAGAAAAAAAAAACTTTTTCAAAGTATAAAAACACCATGTGTCCATATGGACACACTAGACATTCGTACATACAAAAGTAACCAATTCATACTAAACAAAACTTTATAAATTTGAAAGCACAAAATCACAAGAAATAATGTTTCAAAGATTACCACGAAAATCACATGCTAATTTTCATGGTAATCCATGATTGCATTTGACGCACGCGGTTCTGACTGCTGATGATTTATTCTTGCAGTAGGGACCAACACAACGTCTTTTTTTCTCTATTTTTATGACATAGTATTCTAACTTGTCGAAACGTGACGTTTGTGGAAAAGAACTGGAAGAACTAGGCTTTCCACCTCCCTTGGGAGCTTGGCAATATTTGTTGAGATAGTGGAGCACTATCTCCCTCCTGAAGTCAAGCTGTGGAATTTTGGTGCCTGCTTTTCTTTGCAACTGCCACGCATTGTTGCTGCTAAGCATCTAACATCCAGGTTATCAGGGACACATTACCTATTAATGCCCACCGTGTCCATATGGACACGGTGGGAATTGGGCATTAATAGTTAATGTGTCCATATGGACACGCTAGGCATTAATGGGTTAAAGAGGATCTACTAGATATGGATTTAATTAAAAATACACATATTGACATTTCCCAATACTTAAATTTCCCTTTGGAGGTCAGTCAACAAGCCTCTTTGAGGTCCTTATCATATTCAGCTTATAATGTACCCACTACTGGGACACAGGCCACCTCTCTGTGAGAGGGAGTGGACCGTAATCCACCACGCGGGCCCAGTGCGGGTTGGTGAATGTCACGTCTTCGTGTTTTTGGATCTAGGACATGCCGGTTTCCTCACGATGTTTTTCTTCACTGTTTTGAGAGCAGTGGTGATGAAGGAATTCATACAAAGTAAAGTGCCTGCTAGGGTTTAAACCTACAAACTACAACTCGTAAGTCCTTTATCACTGGACCACTACTGTTGTCTTACTTGAGGTCCTTGAAAGAATTGATTAGAAGGAATTTGAAAATAGATTGTCTATCTCACAGAACATATACAACGTGTAACGTTAAATGCGCAAAACCTCAGACACCCCAACTGTTTTTTAATTCAATTGACCTATTTCAGAGAGAAAATAAGTCATTAATTTTTTTTTAAAGGTTTTGTGTGCTGTTTTAGTTTTACTGGCCATTCTGATCGTTTCTTGCGTCTGCGACGACGCTTTATCGAGGGTGGAGTCGTCACCGGCCCGCTGTGCCGCGCTGACATTGGCTTGCTTGACCTATTAATAAATAGACACGGCAACGTTTTTAATGAAGATTTTTTGAAAAATGTGAACTATATTAAAAAGTGGTTCACTTAATTCTGCTCGCTATTCTGATCAAACTATTTTCAGGTTTTGCGCATTTAACGTTACACGTTGTATAATCTGTGGTCCACCTTGACTTTGCTAGTTCTCCAGACAGAATCGAAAGTTTTTGAAAACTGCAGTATGATGTATATAATTATAGTCGTTCAGGGAGGCTGTTTTCATAGCTCCTCCTAAGTTTCTGAAAAATAGCTCCTGAAATGGCGACCGTACCATACCTATCCCAAATGAAATTGCAACCGACAATTCTCTGTAATTGTTTAACGACATTCGCGCAGAAGAAAAAACTAAATCAAAGCAAAACCAAGGTCCAATAACCGGCCATAAAGTTTCATAATACAAGACATTACATCTATTTCGTAACAAGTAGTCAATGGATGGGATACAAAGCATTATAATTGCAACAACACGGTTTTATAGACGCCATTTATCGGCCGGTTCCACGGGCCGGAATGTGAGGTACACACGAACAGCGAGTGCATGACGAGACTCAAGCGTTCAGCCTTCTTGAATTATTTACATGGTGCTTGGAACTGTCGAGATTATTCAAGATATTTCCATTGTGGTATGGGAATTGTAGTAAATTATGTGTAAGTAGCATACGGGTAATTCAAAAAGTCTTATATTTAGAATTCACTGTGAGAAAGTGGTGATGTCTGTGGGTGGGTTCTGCTCGCTTTAACATAAAATATATCATATAACACTCGGCAATACTGTAGCTTCACACTAGTGAAAGAATTTTCGCAATCGGATCAGTTGCTCCGAAGATTACTCCCTGCGTTAAAACTCACAAATTTTACTTCTTTATAGTATTAGTATTTTTATTAGAGGGGCCCGTGGCTAAATAATAACAGCCACACAGGTCGATCGATCAGTTTAAGCTACGCTTGCCGTGGTTGATCTGTGGATGGGTGACCATCTTTACATACCAAGACCCCCTCCGTGCCTCGGAAAGCACGTTAAGCCGTTGGTCCCGGCTGTCAGTCGTAGATCTTTGACAGTCGTTACGGGTAGTCAGAAGCCCGAAAGTCTGACAACCAGTCTTACCTAGGAGTATCGTATTACCCAGTAACTGGGTTGTGGAGGTCAGATGGGCAGTCGCTCCATTTAAAATACTGGTACTCAGCTGCATCCGGTTAGACTAGAAGCCGACCCCAACATAGTCGGGAAAAGGCTAGGCAGATGATGATAGTATTAGTATTTGGATCCATGAAGATGGCTCTATACGTAAGGGAAGACCAAAGAAACGATGGTGGATTGTGTGAACAGTGTTAGAACTAGAAACGGATTGAATACAGAGATGTCAGCTGATAGAGATGTATGAGAAAAGCCATGCTGCGCCGATCACAAATACAATGGGAAAAGGGTAAGAAGACAATAAGTTTCATCCATCATATTAGAGATCATATTATCCATTAAAGAAATTTGACATATTGTAGTAGCTTGATGTGCTGAGAAAAGATCTATAGCTAGTATGTATAGCCTTGTAAAAGTATACATGTTGCCATGCAGAAAAACCAAAATAGAACTATCTTTTTAATAATCATAAAACAACAAAGTTGCGTTGAAAATAGGCCCAACGATGTGTTTTTCCCAAATTTTAATTTAGGAACGCAATGTAGACGCTTTTATGTTCCATTTGAACTTCAATTTAAACTAACTAGGTACGTTTGGGCGTAATGCTTCAAATATTAAAGTCAATTTACTGGCGAAGGACATATTTCAGACGGCCACGTTTCAGATATCACAGAGGTTTGTCAAATAGGATTAATTAGCTGCTTTCTGTTTGTTAAGTGGCTGTCTTTATCCGATTGTGGTTTCCTTTGCCATTATTGTTACTGTTACTGTAAGCCTGTATTATTCCACTGGTGGGGAACGGTCTCTCCCCATAACTTCCAGCTCTTTCGATCCAGGACTAAAGTGTACCACTGGTCATTTGTTTTCGCTCGCCAACATCTTTATTATTGTTTTAAGAAAAAAATGCTAGTTCAGCGCTGTTCTTAATTCATATTCATATATTTATTTGCATTCCATAGTGTTTTTTTAAATGTAGAAGCATTATGCTATTTTTCTTTTGTAATGGCGGCGTCCGAATTTAATTATTGTTAGTTTTGTTCTCAAGAGAGCTCTGTTAAGCTTTTTATATTTTCCTCCTCTTTTTATTTATCTTTCTTACATATAGAATAAATAAAGGATGCAATGACTCAATGTAATGTGATTATTTATAATTAAAAGCATACATACAATGAAACACAAGACATGCATGGCTGAACGATAAATGTTTCATAGACAATAAGTAATGTATTTTATTCATTTTCGACATTGATATTCTTTGAACAATTAGCAATTTAATCGTCTCCATATTTTAGCAGTTGTATGGAAGCCATTAAAATGTTCGGAAAAGACATATTAATTTAACTATCTTAAAAAGAAACTAAATTACATCTTTACGAACCCATTTCATTTTTCTAACACACATTTCACATCTACGGGGTTACTTTTCAAAGACCAGCCAAATTTAAGGGTGTGGTACAGACCATCAAATTGAACAATTTTGTCCATTAACCAACATCGTAATCGCGAATAAAAATTTAACCTTCCCACACGTTTAGGTCGAGTAGGTATTGAAGTTTTCTATGAGACAGTTGGTAAATTTCGCGGTTACGATATTGGTCCCATGGAAAAAGTTGTTCAATTTGATGGTCTGTACCACACCCTTAAATTTGGCTGGTCTTTGAAAAGTAACCCCGTATGTGTGCAGATTTTTGTAAAGTTTTAATCAATCTCCGTAGCCTTTTACCGACTATGTTGTGGCCAGCTTCCAGGCTAACCGGATGGATCCGGTAAAAAAAAAAAAACTGAAATGAAATACTGTAGTATTTTAGTTTTTTAGTCCTATCTGACTTCCACAACCCAGTTACTGGGTAACAGTACAGTACCCCTTGGAATACCCGCAAGGACTGTCAAAAATCGGCTGAACGTGTCTAAGGCTGACCCCACATTTGGCGTGCGCGATCCTCGGGCGTGCGAGCTGCACGGACGCAGCGCGCGCGCAGCGCGCGCGCTGCGCGAGCGTCGGGTGTTACCGCCGTGTGACGTGTGTAAGGCGTGCGCGCGGCGCTCGCCTTGGCGTTTAACCCCCTTCAGACGCAGAACGCGACTCGAGCGTCGCGAGCGCGCCCGAGGATCGCGCACGCCAAATGTGGGGTCAGCCTAATGATCATAATCACCCATCCCAGGAACCGACCGCGGGAAGCGTAGCTTAACCTTCGATCGAGTCGTGCGGCTGTTATTTGTTCCCACTGCTGGGACACAGGCCTCACGGTCAGAGGGACTGGGCCGTAATCAACCACGCGGGCCCAGTACAGAGATCAATCTCGCTAAAAAAGGCCGAGATCTCGCGAGAACGAGATTGCATTCCCTAATATATTTTTTGGCAGTGCGACCACGGTTGTGACGCCACTGGTGTCCTAATGAGATAGGGCCCTTAATAATACCTACTGGCAGTTATTTAAAACCGTTCCCTGAAGTAATATTCAATACGTTTTATTACTTTTGGTGTTGCACCATGGAAATAGCTTTGGATTACTTCCAAAGTACAGTATTGATGTTATTTTTTGGCAGCAAACTGTTCTAGCAAGCCATGCCAAAAACCATGAGATTTCTATGTAAGAATAAAAAACGTAAGAGGGTATGTAAAGATGTTATGTTGGAATCTAATCCAGATAAGGAATATCAACCAGGGGCCGTTACCGTGGCCCTTGGCATAGGCAACTGAAGGAACACGTGTGGGTTTTTGTCAGCAAAAGTCTGACACACCCTCCCGCTCCGCCCAGAGCGGGAGAAGTTATTTGATAACTTCGCACCCAAAAAAAAAAAGGGGCCGTATTCTCTATGACACAATTAACGAAACCGCGCGAAATGAACGCGAGGTTGGCGTGATTAGCTAAGGAATTGACGTGGATTCGAAGTAAGGAATCATTATAATATAATATAATATAATAATATATAATAATAATATAATAATATTATAATATTCCACAACTTTCACACAACGCCATCTAGTCCCAAACTAAGCAGAGCTTGTGCTATTAGTACTAGACAACTGATAAACATACATATATATTTCTAAATACATACATATTATAGATAAATTACACCATTGAGTGTTCATAGTGAATAAGGACCGTTACCGATAATATAGGTGCCAGTCAATTTGGCTAGCCCTTTTCCAACTATGTTGGGGTCGGCTTCCAGTCTAACCGGATGCAGCTGAATATTACACGGAGCGACTGCCTATCTGACCTTCACATCCCAGTTACTGGTTAATACGATACCTCTTGGTGAGACTGGTTGTCAGACGTTCGGGCTTCTCACGACCTGTAACGACCAATGGTTTAACGTGCTTTTCGAGGCACAGAAGGTTTTCGGCATACTTGAAAAATCACTTTATTAAAATAAAGAAATATTTATGTAAACGATACATGTGTACAATACACCACGGTTGTTATGATGCTTTTACCCAAGCTTCGTAAAACGCAGGCGCGCACACACGTACTAAGACACGTACAACGCTCGGACCCAAACGTCGTGCATAGCACGTACCACAACTATGAGCGTATAAGGTTTCTGCTTGAAGGCGCCCAGACCAGTACCGACAATCTACGAAGACTTACGAATATTCCCGAACGTATGAAGATGGGAGAGGGTATGGACAGCGCACAAATGCCTTATATCTCATTCTCTCGCACAAGTCGCTTTTTCGTTTCATTGAGTTTCAAATCACAACGATGCTAAAGAAATTATGGTTTCAAAAAAATTGAATTTGAATTTGAAAAATGCTTTTGGCGAGTAACTCCTAACGTACAAGTTTTGTAAGTTTATACACCTACTATTATTGTTAACTTATTTACATAATATAGAGGTTCTGGTTTTGTGAGTCACACTTTGTAATACTCACAAACAAAAAGCATATGACCTTTTTTTTGTTTCAGAATGAAGTTATCATCAGCCGGTCTATTCTGGAACAATCTCACCGTGATAACTAAGGTGAAGTGAGCTTAGAGTGAGCTATGAGTCATGCTAATGCTAGTGATTGAAACTATTGACGACTCACTCCACGCTCACTTCAACCCAAGTTTTCACGGTGAGATGGTTACAGAATCGCACGGCTGATCTATGATTATAATATGACTCACTCTGGAGTGCTTTATTCTAAACCAACCAGCCAAAAAGCCTTTCTTTGAGTCACCGAGTCTGTAATTAAAATATTATAATATAGCGGTCTACCCATTATAAAGTGCTTTCAATTTGCGCAGCCATACTGATTTTGATGCAAAAACTCATAGAATATTTGACTGGTATTATAATGTTCACAAGATCACTGGTCTTGGTAATCTATGGTTATTATATCTGGCGAAAAGTTGCTCACACATAACGTCTATTTCAAGAATATTTTTTAATTACTTTCATAACGTATAATAAATTTCCCTGGTGTTTCAAAGATTTTGCATCGTTCTCACGTGCATAATTTTTAACATGAATGATGTAATCAATACTTTGTAACCATATTATTTTGATTTGTAAAAGAGTTTCCGTGGAGTTTCTTGCCCGTTCTTCTCCATAGGCACCTACTACGCTTTGGAATGTGCAACTAGCTTCATCTTTCTGATTGACCGCTTGACAATTCAAAAGTGCCTGTAATTGGTTTATTTGAAATAAATGGTTTGAGTTTGAGTTTGATGCAATAGGTAGATATCAAAATATTAGGCAACGAGTTTACATTTAAAATCTAGAAATAAATAATCCATGACTAAGATGCGTATCATTGACCAAGTAACCCTAATATCCGTGGTTATTGAAAACATTTTAAAACTAGTTTGTTTTTATTTGTTGCAGCTGGCAACATTCCTTAGGAATAGAGATGTGAAAAGGTGAAAAGTTAGCGTTCGATTATTTAACAGGTTTTTTAAAAGCCGATGCTTTACTTCTTTTCTCTTGTTGGCACGATCTATTTCCGCTAGTGCTCATTTATGCTATGGTAAAAAGACAAGCAAGTTAGGTAGTACGGCGGACTGGCCAGGGTGCGTCGGTTGAACGCTTACTATCGTCACTTATGGAAGTTCTTTTGTTCCCTTTTGAACAACAAATAAGGAATATAGGTACTGCATCTTTGATCAAATAATAATAAAAAGTTATGGAGAGAGCTTTAGACCAGCAGTGGGACAATACAGGTTAAAAAAAAATATGGGAGTCGCTAGTCAATTAATTATAATGTAATACAAAAAGTCAGTGTGTGAAGCCATTAAATGCTAAACGTTTTCTTACAACTCGTTAGTTTGAATGACGGAAATGACTCGATGCATAGTAGTTCTCTAAAAAGATTACACATCTTTAAAAAAAGTTACGTACCCATTGTCTATGACTGTTTAAAAATGTAAGCATGCGCGTTACTACTGTCAATGGTCATTGTTGTAATAAAATAAATTCTGTGTTATTTTTAAAAGCTTTTCCTTATGACTAAGAAGTAACAGTTTTTTTTTTTAGGATTCGATAGTGATATAAGTAAACTAACAGTGTTGTTGTTTATTTATAAACGTTAAAGTTAAGAGACGTTTAAACGTCAAAAATGTATGGTTATCGGATCATTGCAACAACGTTTCTAAATAATATCCGTAGTCACAAGTTTAAGGTAGGGCTCCAGAATAGTGTCCAAGCAGTAGTATGGTGGTATATAATGGTGTCCAAGTAGATTAGCTAGGTTAGGTCAAATATCTGACTGACTTATCGTAGGAAGTGGAAACTTGGTTATTTGCTCTACCATCATCATCATCTGTCTATCATCATCATCTGTCTATCATCATCATCTGTCCTTTTCCCAACTATGTTGGGGTCGGCTTCCAGTTTAACCGGGTGCAGCTGAATACCATATTATACTTGGAGCGACTGCCTTCTTTTTTTTTTTTTTTTTTCGCTGAGAAATGACATTACGCATCTCCGCTCGTCGGGGGACGGAACGGAGTATGTGGGACTCCCTGCCAGAGTGGCAGTATACTTACCCACTAAAACTCAGCGGTGTTCCCTCATCGCCTTGATGGGGGGGTCATGGGAATCCGGCTCAGCCTTTGCGTCCACAATCCCCCTTGGAGCGACTGCCTATCTAACCTCCGCAATCCAGTTCCTGGGTAATACGAGACCCTTGGTAAGACTGGTTGCCAGATTTTCGGGCTTCTGACTACCCGTAACGACTGTCAAAGATCCACGAATGACAGCCGGGACCAACGGATTAACGCGCTTTCCGATTTTTTTTTATTTTTATTATTTCTTGGCGCTTACAGCCAAGTTGCAAGCCAGTTGAATAATGTCCCTTGAATTACTACTTTGCTACTTTGTTTGTCTACTTTGCTCGTTCGTCGACACTTAATTTTAGCTTACAGGAACCAAGTAACTGTGACTTTTTATAGAAAATACAGTCATACAAAATATTCCATTCAAAGAAATAAAATAACTTGAAAGCACAAAGGAGTGGCTTGTTGTTGAAATTTTGATGTCATATTCACTATTTATTATGCAAAATAAACTTTATTTTTGCCTTCAGAAGGTCGATTTTGGAATAAGCGTGTTAATAGTCTAGGCGCGGCCTCGCTATGTGTACGATTTGAAAATGGAATTCGACATTTGACATTTCGCATACCTACGTATAGTGTTGGGCAATGATAATAATCCGGTTAATATCATTTGGCTAATAATCGATTAAAAGCAGTTAATAGCCATTAATAGCAATTATGGATGATAACCCTGCTGTTAATGTTTTTTAGTGATTGAAAATTTCCCTTCATGGTTTTCAGGCTTAGGGCTGTCAGATTAGACTTCATTTTCATAATATTTCTTTGAAGTAAATAAATGTGCAATTTAAAACTAATCTGGCCCATTAAAAAAATTTCAATCAGCTATTTACATTGTTTTTTGATAATTAGATTTTTTATGTGCTTAGTTTTTTTTTTTAATTCTTAATATGTCATTTATTTGGGATATTATTTTGGGAATTTTTTATTTATTTTTTTCGTTTTTAGTTGTTTTTTTTTTGTTTGTTGCTCAAAAACATATATTTTTTTTATTCCGGATTCGGTTGGCGTCGCTGTAGTGCATTTCATGCATCTCTTTCTGGCACGAATAAATATTGGCGCCAGAAAGAGATAGCACGAGAAACGGGGGTGCGGGGTTGCTATGAGTGTTGTAAAAATACCGTATAATACCAAAAGGCTATGTATTAAACAGGTATTTTATTATAACTTACGGTATTATTGGTATTTTATACTTTGATTCACTTTTTAAGATCCTGCATTATTACGAAGAGGTTCTAGTTTAATAAATAAAATATATTTTAAGTGTCGATTGTATTCTATATTTTAGAATGACTAATTTTAATTGAATGATTACTTAGTAATTAAACTTCATAGATATTATTACAGTATTATATTTCCGTCTGTTTTTAATTATTGTGTTTGTTAGATATTTAAATGTACCGCACAGTAGGTACGATTTACCGCGTGATCGGCCCTCCCGCGGCTCAACGTTGCATTCGTCGCCGTCAACACGTTAAGACATGTTCCACCGCGCTGCGTTCGCGCCGTGTTAGTGTCGTCTCGCTTACGCATTGACGTGATACTTTTTTGGCAAAAATATCCCGACACGCATCTGATGTATGGCAGGGTTTTCAGACAGTGATGAAAATAATAAAATTGAAGAGGAATTTAAATTAATAAAAAGAGTTTGTGATTCAAATAAGTTTAGGAACCTCTTAAGTTCGCTCTAAACCATTTTCTAATTGGGTGTTATTTTTCCTTTAATATTTTCATTGTGTCTAGCTATTTTTTTATGGTAATAATGTTAAATCTGTCTATTAATAAAAAAAAAAAACATGTGTGCAGTTCACACGCGATGGAAGTGAAGCCTTCAATAATGAAATATTTATGTAAACAATGCACGTGTACAATACACCACGGTTGTTATTATGCTTTTACCCAAGCTTCGTAATACGCAGGCGCGCATACACGTACTAAGACACGTACAACGCTCGGACCCATAGAGAATATAACCACTAGAGAGCGTATGGCCCGATTTCTTCGAAGCACACGACTCACTACTGCGGGCCGGGGGATGAGGAAGAACGCGCGGCTGCAATTGGTCAGTTCAAGGTCAAGTTGCATCGTTAGGGCTGCTTTACTTCATTAAGAGAAAATAGTCGATATCGATAAAATGGATTTTAACATTATAATAAATACTAAAACAAAATCATAGAAATAATATTTAATCAAAATCAATCAATTACAAAAAAAAATCCCGGAAATGGACTGATCGGCCCCGGTCGGGGACAGAAAGAACTAAAAAATCCCGGAAAATACAAAAAAAAAAAAACCGACGAACTGAAAACCGAGGAGGTTCTCAGTTCGTCGGTATTTCTTTTTTGAAGTCGGTTAATAGTAGATAAGGTAAAGGCGCCTATGTTGGACGCGGACCAGCCATGGACAATTTTTCAATTTACCTCCGAAATTAAGCAAACGCGCAGTATTTTATTTCAAATGGCAAGATCGATCAGTTGGGCCAACATTTTAGCTATCATACCAACCGTTTTTGACAATCGACACCCATTTTTACGGCAGCCACAACGATTGTTAGTTACGCGGTGTTATTTGGTGCTGAGAATCGTAATTTATTAGAAGAATCGCGATGCAAGTAAGTGCGCTTAGCATCATATTTTGTGTCAGGTATATCGTCGTTGTTGAAATTCATATTATTTACTGATTTATCAATAGTAATACATTGCTTTTATAATATAAACTAAAATGTAATTGTGATTTTAACCTTTAAATTACCGGTGTCCATAACTGGATATCATTCAAGCACATATACCCAATCATGGACAGAGTGTCCATAAAGTGAAATTCCTGATTTTAATTATTTTTCATATATTATACGTCTGTTCTTGTATACCTACATGTTTCTCTAGAAACCTGCAATAAATTATTAGTCTATCCAATAATGGACATTCTGTCCATGACTAGGTGTCCGTAATTGGTTCAACGTATTTCTAATACAAACAAAATTTATTTTCAACTTAGAAATGGCACCAAGAAAAGACTACACAAAAATAATATGAAAAGAAACAGAATGAAGAAGAGAAAAACAAAAGAATAAAAGAGAGACAAGAAAAACAACAAATAAAAAAGAAAATGGCTGAAGAAACAAAGAAAGATGCAAATAAAAAGAAAATAGCAAAAACTGTAAATAAAAGGAAGAGAATTGAATCATCTTGTTCATCAGCCGAAGAAAATGAGATACCATATGAAGAGAGTGACCAAGATTTAGATTTGTCTGATGATGACCAATTAAACCAAAACACAAAACAGAAGAAGAAGAGTCAGATGAAAATATTCCTCTAAACACGGACTATTCTAGTCCGTGCCTCTAAAAGACATTTCCCTGCAATTACTAAAGAAAGATACATATCGCTCATCCAATAGAACAATGACGTAATTACGTTTTAGCTATTTTTCAGAAGAACGTTTTAAAAGTTTGACACCTTTTAATCCAATGATTATGCTAAAATATTTAATATTTTTATGTATGTTACTTTACTATCAATAATAATTTGTAATAATTTCATGAGAAAACTCAAGAACTGTTAAAAAACATTTTCAAGACAAGCATTTCGTTAATAACAATTTATTTTGTCTTTTACCTACTAGATTATTCATATTTATATAACTAGCTGTTCATTAATAGGGGTCATTATTACTGTCCATTGATGGCTGTTCATAATTGGATAATGTCCATAATTGGGGGTCCTACACTGGATTATTACCGTCCATTAATGGTGTCTAAATAGGAGTGTTTTTTATTTATAATATTTTATTTTACTGAGTACTAATCTGAAATTAAACATTGAATACTGATTGAGAAAAGAGCTTTTCATTTACCTCCAAATCCCAAATAATTTATATTGAAAAATGAAGAAATTACAAAGCAAATACAAAAAAAAATCGCTTATACTGTCCATGACTGGTGACTTTACCTTAGTTATTTTATTAAAGTATGTGAATTGAATAAAAAATGTATTCATTTTATTTTTCTCGATATCAACTTTCAGCTATTAAAGATAACAGCACTATTTTTTTCGATAAACATACAAAAGGAAAGAAAGGGATAGAAGCATTAGAATTGTCTAATACAAGAACGAGACTTTTCCAAAAGACATCAACGCGCGACTCAAAAAGTGTGCTCGTTTACCCAGCCACCATTTTAAATAGACCCCTGCAGTGGCTTATAATCTGATTAAATCAATGTAATGTTTATGTACCGATGAAAAGTTATGTCATCCTTTTTGTAACTAGATGTCTAAGAATGTTTCCCACACCACTTCACCGCGCATGAAGGCATTTTGATGCGTTATAATTGCATAAACGTTATAAAAAAATTATATTAATTTAGCGTGCACGCAGGTCTAACACTTGGACACAACTAAAATTGCTACTAGTACCGTAGCCTATACATAGGCGACAAAATACTAATAGTTTTCGTGCGTCGGGGCACTGTATACACAGTCAAGTGGTTATAATAGTCTTTGCTCGGACCCAAGCGTCGTGCGTATCACGTAGCACGACTATCAGCGTATTAGGTTTCTGCTTGAAGGCACCCAGAGCAGTACCGACAATCTACGAAGATCATCATTATCATCATCATCATCGTCATCATCATCATCATCATCATCGTCATTGTGATCGTGATCGTGATCTTCATCGTGATCGTCATCGTGATCGTCATCGTCATCGTCATCTAGTGATAAGCAAAGCAAGACCAAGACCAAGACTGGGACAGTCTTGGTATTAGTCTTCGTGTTGCTTACTCAGTCTTGGTCTTGGTCTTGCTTGTTCGGTCTTGGTGTTGGTCTTGCTAGTGTATAGATAGTCTTGGTCTTGATCATGGTCTTGGTCTTGGATTATGCTCATCACTACTTCTATCTCAATCTCTCGCACGTTAAATCCTATAGATGTGTGTTTATCTTTTTCTACCATAGAGAATATAACCACTAGAGAGCGTATGGGCCGATTTCTTCGAAGCACACGACTCACTACTGCGGGCCGGGGGATGAGGAAGAACGCGCGGCTGCAATTGGTCAGTTCAAAGTCAAGTTGCATCGTTAGGGCTGCTTTAATTCATTAAGAGAAAATAGTCGATATCGATAAAATGGATTTTAACATTATAATAAATACTAAATCAAAATCATAGAAATAATATTTAATCAAAATCAATCAATTACAAAAAAACATCCCGGAAATTGACTGATCGGCCCCGGTCGGGGACAGAAAGAACTAAAAAATCCCGGAAAATACAAAAAAAAAAACCGACGAACTGAAAACCGAGGAGGTTCTCAGTTCGTCGGTATTTCTTTTTTGAAGTCGGTTAATAGTAGATAGTTATTTTATTAAAGTATGTGAATTGAATAAAAAATGTATTCATTTTATTTTTCTCGATATCAACTTTCAGCTATTAAAGATAACAGCACTATTTTTTACGATAAACATACAAAAGGAAAGAAAGGGATAGAAGCATTAGAATTGTCTAATACAAGAACGAGACTTTTCCAAAAGACATCAACGCGCGACTCAAAAAGTGTGCTCGTTTACCCAGCCACCATTTTAAATAGACCCCTGCAGTGGCTTATAATCTGATTAAATCAATGTAATGTTTATGTACCGATGAAAAGTTATGTCATCCTTTTTGTAACTAGATGTCTAAGAATGTTTCCCACACCACTTCACCGCGCATGAAGGCATTTTGATGCGTTATAATTGCATAAACGTTATAAAAAAAATATATTAATTTAGCGTGCACGCAGGTCTAACACTTGGACACAACTAAAATTGCTACTAGTACCGTAGCCTATACATAGGCGACAAAATACTAATAGTTTTCGTGCGTCGGGGCACTGTATACGCAGTCAAGTGGTTATAATAGTCTTTGTTTTCTACTGTCGCTTTTTCGTTGCATTGATTTTCAAATCACAACGATGCTAAAGAAGTTTTCACTTCAAAATACAAATTTAAAATACCATTTCATTTTATATCTGTGCATTTCCACCGTATTTTCAGTATTTTAATTATTACTCCGATAATTTACTTAAAAAATATTGAAAGAATCGATTTATACATAAAATACCGTAGCAAATGGTTTAATACCGTATTATACGGTATTTTTCGTTTTATACATTTCAATACAAACGGTATAATACAGCACTTACATCTCTATTACCTACTAACCGCTCGGGTATTTTCCATTGTTTATAATTTACCTACGTCGTATTCTCAGAAAAGAGCTAATAAGTAACTTACTTATTTGTACCTTACATTTTTACGTATCGGTTAAAATTTATTTGTAGGTATACATACACCTTTAGCTCGCTTTGTTAAATCAAGTAATTAATTAGGTAGATGGTTAAATCACAAAGCGATAATGTCAATAGTAAATATGGTTTTTTATAGTATTGGATCTCTAAATTAACAAAACTGAATTTCCGGAAAAATGTGTATTTATTTTATTACTAACACTTTTTCACATACAAAAAGTGAAAATAAATAAAAAGAATAACAATACACTGTATCACACTGCTTACACGCACCCAATTTATGTTCACACCCACAGATTTTACAATAAAACAAAAAAAAGCATTTATTTTTTTAAATATATATTAATAGCAGGGTTATCATCCATTGAACGGCTATTAATGGACACTTATGGATTATAATCGATAATAACTCAAAGCATCCGGTTATTTACCCAACACTACCTACGTATTATAGAACGCGCGAAGATTATGTTTTTTTTTCTGTTTGGGTTAAGGTGTCATTGGTAAAATGCGGTTTTTTGTTAGCTTTACGGTTATTTGAAACACTTTCAATAAAATATTTGTCAAAAATCTGAAGTGTATGAAATTATAATTATATTTATTCAAATCATTTCGCTACACACCCAAAAAAAAAATACCTCACGGTAGAATTCCAAAATAAAACAAACAACTGTGAACCGAATGAAACTTGAACTTGACCGTCATTTTAGAAATGATGACCTGTCATTGAGAACAACACTACTTAGAGTAAAAGAAAAATGAGAAAATTATTTATGTTTCCACGCGAACTTTGACACCGTACCTACGGAATCTAAATCGTATGGTTATAAAAATAAGGCTCACATTACAAAACATGAGGAAGTTGATATTTATCGTTGTTCTGTTATTTAACATAGATCAGGGACGTGGGAGTTATTTTTTGTTCCACTCAGAAACCGCTATGTGATTGCAACATTTACAATCTTTTTAAAGTTTTTTTTACACTCTTAAAATTTGCACATCGATCTTTTATCAAGTTTGACATTACCGTTAAAGAAACGGCAAATAAAGTAGGTGTTAATAAATGAAACGGGATATTAATAGATCATAATAATACATATTCATACATTGTATTACTTGTGCTGCCAAGATTTTATCAGTTAAATTGTATCCCGCTTACAAACGACGTATAATTCGCGAGGTGGCAAAACTAGGCCAAAATAATTAAAACAATAACGAATCAAGACGGGATTAATAAAGTGTGGAACTAATATAATATATATAAGGCCACTACAATAATACATTTCCCTAAATTACTACGCCTACTACAGCGGCTAACAATTAATTCGGCCAAACAGAATAATTTTCCAGTTAACAGTAGATTTAACAAACATTTTCTATTTTACGAGATTAAACTCGACCTTTCCCGCCTTAATTTGACATAAAACGTTTAAAATGACAAGTGTTCCACAGTTTATACAAATAACCACAGACAAGCACATGACACATGTGTAAAAGAGCAAATGAAAGTGGTATAAATCCTCAGCCGTCACGCCCGGCTTTACGCTTCCGCAATTTCTGTAATGCTTTATCTAAATAATCATCTTTTAATGTACAGTCGTCGACATAAATGTAAAAACACAATTTCACTGTGTAGATGGTGAAATTACTGGGAGACATTAAGCCGTTGGTTTTGGCCAATTAAAGCTAGAAAACGAACGCTGCAACATTTTTGACGGTAGGTATGTTTCTAGGACAGCATGTTGGCAATTTCAAATGACAGTGATGTGTATAAAAATAGTCCCAAACTGGTAGAAACGTGTTTTCTTTAATAGTGTGAAATTGAGGACATTCCCATTTATAAATACCTCTGAACTTTAAATATCTACTTCACAAGCGTACTATACTAGCGTACTTATTGCAACTGGCCAAGATAGGAAAATCCCTGGTCTGTTGACTGTGCCAATAATAAAACGCTGAATCTTTAAAGATACTTCGTGTAAGAATTCATAGATGTATCAATATTGTGATAAAAAACTAACAATCCGCGGAAGAACACATTGTTTAATGTTTTATCTGAAAGTTCAAGGCATCGGAGAGGTCATGTCATTTAATACTTGACTTTTATTGTTAATAAAATTCCAAATTCATGCTAAGCGCCTATTTGTTCTTTTAAAAGGAGAATGTGCATCGCTATTATCACTTTAATTCTACAGTAGATACAGTACATACACGTTATTATTCCTTGTTGTTTTCAGTGCAACGCGTACTTATACTTTAATATTCAAATTACGTAACTACTAACACGCAATCGATACCCGACCTACAATAGTTAGTTTTTTGCTGTTTATGATACCTAAGTGATTAACTTTCAACAAGGGTTTTTATGTAGAGGGACTCGTGGCTAAATGATAAGAGCTGTACGGGTCGATCGTAGGTTAAGCTACGTTTGCCGCGGTCGGTTTGTGGATGGGTGACAATCCATTACATATCGAGACCCCCTCCGTGCCTCATAAAGCACGTTAAACGGTTAAACCTTTGGTCCCGGCTCATTCGTAGATCTTTGAGAGTCGTTACGGGTAGTCAGAGCCCAAGTCTGAAAACCAGCCTTACCTTGGTCAGATAGGCAGTCGCTCCATGTAATATTCAGCTGCATCCGGATAGACTGGACGTCGACCCCAACATAATTGGGAAAAAGCTGTAGTAACGGGAACGTTACCAGACTTTTGACAAGCTGTCAATGTGACAATGTTTTCAGAGCTGTCAGATCAGGTTGACACAATCACTTCCAGGTACTTGTATGTGAGATCTCCCATGATAATTAACTAAGAAGAAATTATAAATATACATTGATTTATTTAAAATACATAACAATACAAAAGCTAGGCAGAATGAAGTGCTTATGTTTTTTTTCTCGTCAAAACTTACGTGAAATCTTGTAAAAGCATGTAACAGATTCAGCAGAGATAAAATAGTACCAAATTTTTGTATGTAATGTTATTTGAATGGTCACAAACAAATTATATCTTGTATAAGCTGTAGTCTTATAATAATTAGGCTACAGAATTTCATCATATATTATATATTACAGTAGGTAATGTTTGTATGTAACTCACATTACTATTGCATAAACCAATGGTTCCCAAACTTTTTTTTTTCTCATAGACCACTTTAAAAATTTGCTGTTTCCGGTGGACCCCCTGCAGCTAGATTTCTACCATATTCCCAAAACTCGACAAAAAGTGTGAAGATTAGATCTAACGTAGACCCCCGTCGAGTCTCCCGTGGACCCCTGGGGGTCCACCTGGACCACTTTGGAAATCAATGGCATAAACAATAGTAACGCAGTAGAAGTGTAAGCTGACTTGAGCACCCTAATTGCGTAAAAAGCTATCAATCACAATCTGAAACATTTTGAAGGATATTGCTAATCCATTGCTTCATATGTTCGAAAAATTTGTCTGCTCAACGACATAAATGACGCAATGAATATTGTTGCACTGTCAAAATGAAACTCATTCCTACTGTTAGTGAGTTTCGCAATTACTCCGCAGAACTAATTCGTATGAACGGTACTGAACAAAATAAAACATCATCTGTCCCCCTTTTTCCAACTATGCAGGGGCCAGCTTTCAGTCTAACAGGTTGCAGCTGAATACCAGTATTTTACAGGAAGCGACTGCCTACTTCACTTCCACAACCCAGTTACTAGGTAACATGATACCGTTTAGTAAGAATGTCAGACTTTTGTGCTTCTGACTACCCGTAACGACTTTCAAAGATCTACGAATGACACCCGGGACTAACGGCTTAACGTGCTTTACTGGAAACATGAAATGGTAATTACCAAAAAACTCGCTGTAAAAGAAATCCTAATCAAAAAATACTAATCGGTATTGATCTCTTTTATGGCAATTTCAGTCGCAAGCAATGTCATGTCACATAACTGTGAGAGCTGGCCTGAAATAAACTACATGAGTACATGACGTTATAAATAACCCATTTCTCTTTTAAATCGCGAAATTCGAACGCTCACGAACGTTTAAAATTCGAACATCCAATATGGAACATGTGTTGCCATTTACATGCAATATTAGGGTTTGGCTACACGAACCAGAGCGAGTGTGGGAGGGATGGTGAAATTAAGCTAATTTAATTTTTGGCTAATGACTTGTCCAAGGCTGTTTACGTAACTACGAGTATATGCTTCGGTCAGTTGAAAGTTGTTACTTTTTATGAAGATAATTTAGAAATTTCGTAATTGTCTGTAGGCCGAGTTTTAGCCTGTGTAGTTTGGAGCGAATGTTTTTAAATTAATATTGTGTATGCCCAAGGGATCTACTCTATGCGCAGGCTGTCTCAAAATTCAGCAAGGCCATTTCCTAAATTAGAATGGCTCATATCAAAATCTGTTTCAAAGTTTGCAGGATCTGCGATTTTACTGGAAGTACTTATCATTATTTATTTATGGTCTGTAATGATAGTCTATTACTTAGGACTTACTTAGATATTCTGTTGGAAGATTTGAACCAAAGAGCATTATCTATGGCCCTCCATCCATCACAAAAGCTACTTATCGGTCTATACAAATGTATAGGTCAAATTACTTCCGATTAATCCAACAGCCAACTTGACCCATACCTAATTCTTAATAAGGATATCAACGCCAAGACCCCAAAATAGCTGAACCATGAGGTTGTAATTGTGACGGAAGTGTGGCAGTGTGGCCAAGTCTTAAAAAAGTAACTTGACACGAATTGACAATAACAATAACGACCCAGGTATCACGCTTAGACGGTCACGTCACAAATTCACGATGCAAGCGTGTGGGGTGTGGTGCAAGTCATGGGGATTAGAAGGCTTGAACTGTTGGAAGGTTGGTGTAAAGACAGATCAAGTGGCAACTGTCCGAATGACATAAACCCACCAACCACACCACCACAGACACCAGTGACCCACAACTAAAAATCGTTAGCTATTTCATGTGTGTAAAATATTGTTTGTATTTTTTTGGCATGATTCGAGCATTACATGGGCGAGGGAAGAGAACCGGGCATTACAGTATTGTAAAGTAACGCTCAAAATCGAATCAGAATTGTTACATTACTGGCGAACGGTCCAGCTGAGGGAGCACCTTTAGAGTAAGCTGCAGTAAAATTGTTACGATTAGTTTCCCTCTGAGAAAACAGGGTAAAATGATAGTTATCACGTAATTTTAACAAATATTGCTATTTGCGCTCCAAAAACGTATCAGAGCAACGAAAGGTGTAGATTGAATAAACTCTCATATCTAGCAATTTCTCTATTCTACCTACATCTATTTAAAGTTAATTTATTAATTAAAGAAGACTCATAATCACAAACCCTATTTCGGTCACTAGTCACCATAGATATAGCCGAAAAAAATCAGGGAATATGCAACATTGCCATTTATGAAAATGACATAATTATTTATTTTTTGCGCGGGAGTAGTTTCACACTTCCAACTTAAAAAGCAATAAAAAAGACAATTTAAGAATCGACTAAATTATTAGTTTAGCCTACTGTTTGATTTATCTGTTGACCCATAAAACTTTCGTTTATGGTACATTCTAGTAATTATTAGACAAATATGGCTAACACATTTTTGTACAATATGTAGGCCAGACGGACGCTCCTATTTAGCCGTCAGAAACATATGTCTATTACGTATTCATAAATTTATAAATACTAAAACAAAAACTCCTTTGTTTGGGTAACTTACAGTTTTATAAAACATTTAAAAGTATGCTTTTGTTGATAATTAATTGAATAGTTACATTTATGCGGTCTATTATTCACTCATTGTAAAGTTTATTTTTTATTTTCAGCTGTTTTAGTTTCCGTGAGTTTAATTGTACAGACGCCAGCACATCAAGCTACTACAATCTGTCAAATTTCTTTAATAGATTTTCAACTTTATTGTTAAAACATAAGGTTCATAGTTAATTGGGAAAATTTGACAGTTTCGGGTGGGTTGATGTGCTGGCGTCTGTACCTATAATTTGAAAGACTGTAGTTTTCTTCTGCCTTCTTACTGTTCCCAAGTACAACTATACCAAGTATGCAGTATTAGTGTTGTCTTTCCGTCTAACAAATAGCTTAGCTTAGCTCAAAAAACGTCCTATTAAAATATAAGTAGTTGGACTTTTCTTGAATCCAAATGATCATCTAGCGTAGTCTAACGTGGGACGTCTAGTGTGGGACGCACCCCAGCTACATGGACTGACGACCTTAATAAGACCTTAATAAGGTGGCTGGGACAGACTGGATGCGGAGGACAGGGTGTTGTGGCGCAGCCTGGGAAAGGCCTATGTCCAACAGCGGACTGCAATAGTCCGAGTTGATTGATTGATTGATAGTCTGTCAGTCAATAGTGCTTGGCTTAAGTTTCATAAAACTAGCCTGCTCTTTTTTATGTATTTTGCAAGGTATTTATTATTTGTCATTAAAACGCCTTTTTTTATTAACTTAGACCATCTCACGGTGCAGGGGCGATCTAATGTTACCTGCACCTGCTGCTGACGTCACATCCCGTCATTGTCACTACCGGCCCTTTGTCCCTTTTAAAACAACATGTTTAACATTTTTATGTTACTGTAACTGCTGGTTTACGTAAACTCTATTTATTTTTCTCGAAATCTTGCTTCCGAAGCTAAATAAATAAATCTTTTGACAACGGTAGATTTTCCCACGTAATTAAACGTCAAAAAACAACAGCCATGTTAAAAACAAAAATAGAATCGTAGTCTATCTTGTTTATGGTCCGCAATTAAATCGGCATGCAGGTATCATTATTTAAAATTAAACTCTCAAAAGCAGATGACATAACCTCGAAGGCCAAGTTCAAATAAGCACAAAAGAATCTTGACTTGAGTTGCCATTTTTGGTCAAGAGGTGTGATTCAGATACTGAGTCATGTTCGATGTAGCACATGACATCATATTGTGGTCATTGCTTTATTTGTAAACCGCAAAGTACAAGATGAAGATAGCAGTGATTTTCTAGATGAATCGATTGGTTAATCGATTAATTTCATCTGCAATAAATCAATATAATTAATTGGCTGCGAATATGTGTTTAGTAGTGGTTATCCTTATTTTTTTTTACTTGTTACTCAATCCCGCAAAAACGGCTGAACGAATTTAGATGAAATTTCGCACACGGATAGTTTAAAACCTGGATTAACACATAGAATACTTTTTAATCGGGTAGTGCGTTCCCGTGGGATAATTTCTGACCACAACGCGGACGAAGTCGCAATGAAAAGTTATTTGTAAATAAAAAGCGGAATAGTAATAAAGTTTTCCGTTTATGGTAGTGATGTGATTAATTTATACTAAATTGACTCTTTGAATAAATATTGACTGAAGAAATGGTAGATTATAAAAAGCAGTAAATCTTACTTGAAGCCATTAACAAAACTTTATGGCAGTGCTAATTATATTGTTCTCATAATATAATGATGTTAGTTTTAAGATTTTATCTAAGAGACGGAAGACATTTTTGACATTGTCAATTGTTTACACTAGAATTTTCCCAGCTATGCTTTGGTTGACTTCCAGTCTAATCAAGAAAAACTAGTGTTTAAAATAATTACTTAATTTATAACTATTCTGGTTATAACTTAATGAGATGGAAGTTCCCTCAAGGATGCAAAATCCGGATCGAGGCGAAGACAGACTTCATTTAAACTTGACCTCAATGTCACTGAGTTGGGATTACCTTAGCAAGACTATTACCTCAGCCTTATTTTTCTATAGTAGCTACTCTATAAAGGATTAAGCCAATTATGACTTATAGATAAAGACTTGAGCCTCATAAAAGTTACTTTTTGAAACCGAAAAACCGTTAACTGTTAGAGCAGTTCTGCACTACATCCGATCCGAATACGAATTCAAGATCCGAATTTGTAATGTTCTAAACTCGGACGGACAAAGTTCGGATCTAGTGCGCAACCCCTCATACAAATAGTATTATGGCTACTTCGGACTGACATTTCTCGGATTTGGATCGGATGCAGCGCAGAACCGCTCTTAGGGTAATAAATCGATTATTACCCTAAAAGTGCACGGTAAACGGTTTACTATTGTCAATCTTATTTCATGACAAAATCCATACTAATATAATAATAAAGAAAGAAAAAGAAAGAAAGAAAATGCGTAAAGCTGAAGAGTTTGTTTGTTTGAACGCGCTAATCTCTGGAACTGCCAGTTGTATTTCAAAAACTGTTTTTGCATTTGAAAACCCAACTCCTGAGGTTGGTTAGGTTAGGTTAAAGTCATAGGCTGTTTAACATCAGGATATTCACGATACGACCCTTACGAGCCCAACAAGAACAAAAAAAGTCACAAGGAACGCTAAACGAAATCGAAGTAACGAGGCACAGATGTAGAATATATTCTATGTTAAAACAAGAGACGTTCAGTAAATGTACAGGGGCTTGGTACAGACGCCAGCACATCAAGCTACTACAATCTGTCAGATTTCTTTAATAGATTTTCAACTTTAGCGCTAAAGTATAAGGTTCAAAGTTGATTGGGAAAATCTGACAGTTTCGGGTGGCTTGATGTGCTGGCGTCTGTACAAAAATTGAAATTTTAAACAGCTTTCTGAGCTATACAGTGTGTCCGGACATGGACTAGCGATATTCTAAATACTTAAATATAAGCTATTTTAAAGTACTATTACACTATAGGCTTGGGTCCAATACACTTCCCCGCTATGTGGCAGCCATTTTGTTTTTTTTGTTGAAATATGCTCTATGCGAGTACAAAAAAAATCATATATCTCAAAGTTTTAGTCATACTGAGATAAAAATAGGCTTATTCGGAAGGCAATAATATTGTCTACCGTCTGCATTACAAAGCAATGTGTTCACAATTCCATAACTTTTGAAAAAAAATGTGAAAGTCGAAAAAAAAATCAAAAAATTATGCAATTCAACCAATAATGGTTAATTACTACAAAAACAACCCCGAGAACTTTTTTATTTTTTATACTAGATCGACAGTTTTTGAGCTACGCTACAATGCAACATAAAATTCACAACTGTATGTTTAATACTTTAAGAGTTATTGTTGTTTGAACATAGCGTATGCGCAAGCACAAAACGTCTTTGTTAACCGCCAGAGTGTCATTTATGGCATTCACTGTATTCCATCTGAGAGCAGGCGAGAAATACTGTTCGTTACTACCGTGAGTAAGCGAGATAGAACGTATTAGTCCACTACCTGAAACAAAATCAGTTTTAAGGACAAATTATTAGTTGGGTTAGTTTAGTTGTCCCTCGCCCTGCGTTGTGATCGCTATCGCTACTTTCACTTACCGTCCGTGCTGTTTACGTGCTGCGTTAGTGTTTTGTATTTAAAAGTGTGATAAAGTATGGCACAGCGTCAATATTCATCGCAACATATTGCTGACATACACTTTGTGTATGGCTTTTGCAATGGAAGTGCAAATTTGGCTGTACAAGAATATCGACGAAGGTACCCTAACAGGCCTACACCGAGTCGCCAAACTTTTATCGACGTGCATTCAAGATTAGCGGAAAGAGGTATTCAAAGAGCTGTTAATGAACGCAATCGCTTGGTATCGCCCGAAGATGAAGAAGAAGTGCTTAGACTAATAACCAATGATCCTAGACTAAGCGTTAGACGGATTTCAGTGCAACTTCGAATGTCTAAGTGGCATGTATGGAGAATTTTGAAAAGAGAAGGGTTACACCCTTATCATTTTCGACGGGTTCAAGACGTGATCGAACCAGATTTTGCTGCGAGATCTGTGTTTTGTTCGTGGATAAATAGAAATTTGAGACAGAACCGTAATTTTTTACAAAGAATACTGTGGACTGATGAAGCCAAATTTACAAGAGCTGGGATTACAAACCACAGAAACGACCATCTCTGGTGCTCCGCAAATCCAAGGGCGGTGCGCCCAAGCTCATTTCAACATGAATTCTCAGTAAATGTGTGGGCCGGCATAATCAACGATAGGCTGATAGGGCCATTGGAATTGCCACCTACATTAAACGGCGCTAGATTTTTAGAATTCTTACAGACACAGTTTGCGGACAGCCTCATGGACCTACCTCTATCATACCGTCGGCGTATGTGGTTCCAGCTCGATGGTGCACCCGCGCATTTTTCTCGAGCAGTGAGAGAATATTTAAATAATAATCTACAGCCGTGGATCGGTCGTGGTGGTGTAGTAGCGTGGCCGCCTCGCTCACCCGATTTGACACCCTTGGATTATTTTTTGTGGGGTCATATGAAACAAAAAGTATACGCTACAGTTCCAAATACCAGGGAAGAACTCGTCGCAAAAATTATGGCAGCCGCCGAAGAAATTAGATCCGATTTGGATTTAATTAGGCGCTCATCAACCCAGGTGGCACAGAGAGCCGTAGTGTGTCTACAAGCTGGAGGTGGCCACTTTGAGCAACTGCTTTAGATATTTTAATCTTCATTTAATATTGGAAAAAACATTAAATAAAATTCAATATGAATGTTATGTTTTTTTAATGATTTCCTGTTTAGGGTTCCGACAAAGGCCTTTTGTGCTTGCGCATACGCTATGTTCATACAACAATAACTCTTAAAGTATTAGACATACAGTTGTGAATTTTATGTTGTATTGTAGCTTAGCTCAAAAACTGTCGATCTAGTATAAAAAATAAAAAAGCTCTCGGGGTTGTTTTTGTAGTAATTAACAATTATTGGTTGAATTGCATAATTTTTTGTTTTTTTTTTCGACTTTCACATTTTTTTTCAAAAGTTATGGAATTGTGAACATATTGCTTTGTAGTGCAGACGGTAGACAATATTATTGCCTTTCGAATAAGCCTATTTTTATCTCAGTATGACTAAAACTTTGAGATATATGATTTTTTTTGTACTCGCATAGAGCATACTTCAACAAAAAAAACAAAATGGCTGCCACATAGCGGGGAAGTATATTGGACCTAAGCCTATAGTGTAATTGTACTTTAAAATAGCTTATATTTAAGTATTTAGAATATCGCTAGTCCATGTCCGGACACACTGTATAGGCTGAAAGAGGGTAATTATTTTGATGTCTTTGGGCATTTCTTTTTTTTTTTACAGCCTTCCGCTTTTTTTTTTAAACAAACATTTTTTTTAACTACAAACATTATTTATATTTTAGGGTTGGCAGTGGCAAATGACGTGACAATGACAATGACAATGACAATGTCAGCAGGATTCCGGGACAGACGGCTTACCGACATCGTCGTATTCCGTCGTTGTTCGTGATTTCGTTGTGCATTGAGTGTTGTGCTACTTTATAATTAAGTACATTAATACAGTTGTTGATGTAGGTATTTCTCTACATATAAAAACACTCCGTCTCGCGGACTTGTACCAGTGGATATGGTGTTTTTTTTTTTATTTCAACGTCATTCTGACATTTACAGATTTGACCTTTTTTCGACACGTTTTGATATTGCATTGTCATGATAATCAATATTTTTGTCTCAATTTCATGAAGCTGCAGCTAAAATTATAATAAAATCTCAAAGTATTTAATAGAAACGGAAACTTGAGCCACATTAAAAAGGGATGTGTACAGGGATACGACATAATTATAATTAGAGTACAAAGGTAAGGTACTACTACCAGTGGCTTATACTACTGAAGTCTGGATTATATCGACGAAAACGCTTATAACAATTTGCCCTCAAAACAGTAATCTCGAACTAAAACTTCTTAACTTCAATTCTAATTCAATTGTTTGTTAACCTTTATCGCGAAATCGAGACTTTCAGCTTGTCTGGAATTTCAGTAAGATCTAGTACGACAACGACCGCTCAGTCTAACTTTCACTCAACCTTGACGGCTGTGACCAAAACGCGCCTAAACGGCATGTGCCATATTGACACAGATATAATCGTCAAAATGTTGCCATATGTGACAAGTTTCAGGATTAATAGCACTGGCTACATTGCTTAGTTTAACTTTTTTGTATAGACTTTTGGTAGGAGGTAGGTATTATAATTTATATGACGTAATTGTGAATCATTGCGGGTTTTTTTTTTGCGGCTGTTAGCAGGTAAATAGTAGGTTTTCGCATATGCCTAGTAATTGCTGAATCTAACGTAGCTTTAGTAACGATACCTTCGCCTACTTTTAAGGATGTTATTATAACTGTTTACATCATTATCATGATTTTACTCTCGAACTCGAATGCCAATAGTCCGCTACTTAAAGTGCCCGCGACCTTCTAAGCATCAACTCGTGGAGTGTTCTTTTTATGTAGACACCAGCACATCAAGCTACTACAATCTGTCAAATTTCTTGAATAGATTTTGAACTTTATCGCTAAATTATAAGGTTCAAAGTTTATTGGGAAAATGTGACAGTTTCGGGTGCTTGATGTGCTGGCGTCTGTACCTATTATCTTTTTTAAAGATAGGTACGTCAATTTTTTTTAAACTTTACTAACAGCCAATGCCTGCGATTGAGACTAGTGCACACAACACTCCTTATTTTTGCCAATCAAAAAAGAAGGTTTTCTTCACCGTCCAGTCTCGATTTGCCTAAACAAAACATTTCTCTCATCATCAGCGTGTGTTCTTAGTCCAACCTGTGTTTACTATAGTCTAGCTATAAAAAACCGTAGTAGCTATTCCGCAAAATCTCGCATACCATAAAGTTTGCATACAAAAAGGTTTATTTATTTTGCAGCATTCTTAAGTATGACTCAATCGTCTTAACACAAAACAGACAGAAACCAAACCAGAACGATGTAAACAAAGAGAGCAACGGTTTTTAATTAATTAAAATGTATTAATCACGCTGTTTCGGTTTCGTGGTTTTGAAACTAGGTATTCAAATTTGATCATGTCTATTGAACGCAGAATGGGTAATGTTAGTCCAGCAAAATTGTATGAATCACTAGCACAGGTAATTTATGTACAGTCAAATGAAGATACAGTTACATTTTTAAATACAATGTAATATGGTTGGCCGTGCGATCACTGTCTCGTTTGCTTGAACAGCTTATTATTAGTTTATACATATACGTTGAGCGGTAGGAAGTTAGGAATCCTACATTGATCCCTCGTTGGGCGCCAGGAACCCCACATTTGCCTTACATTTGCCCCACATTGGGCGCCAGAAACTATATATTGGCCCACGTTGGGGGCCAATATAGGTTTACTGGCGCCCAACGAAAATAATTTAGAGTAACTAAATATCTTGACAGTTAAAAGTAATAACAACTTCCATAATAAAATACTTTATAACTCTAATAACGACTAATAATTATTGATAATTAATGGCATATTTTATTTTAACACGTTCATTTATTATAGTTTGCAATTACCGTACCCAAAATACGCGCATTGACGTGGAGTTGCGGACACCAGCCCGTATTACCTATTATCTTAGTTTGCAATTAATTACTTAGTATTGTACTAAATACCGTTATCGAGTTGTACAGACGCCAGCACGTCAAGCTAACCGAAACTGTAAAATTTTCCCAATCAACTTTGATAAAGCGATAAAGAAATGTGACAAATTGTAGTAGCTTGATGTGCTGGCGTCTGTACTTGACTTTTAGTAAGTTTTCTATTAGTTGATTTAATGATTTCTTATCTGTCGATCATAGTGACGTTTGTTTGTTTTTTGTTTGTTTTTAAAACAATGTCTGTATGTTCCAATTTCTTAACACCACACTGTCCTTTTGTAAATTTCAAAACGAAAATTGGAGACGATTTTAAGCAATTAGGTTTGTTTTGTCAACTGTGGCTCAACTCGGCACATTTTCCAATGCGAAGAAAACTATTTTGAGTGTAGGAATGAACAAGATTCTAAATCCCAATGAAGAAATTGACGAAGTCTTTATACCTTAACACAAACATATGTTTAAGATCTGTTTTTAATGGGCCTAGTTAAGGGTATTCTAGGCTCTTATTCCTGACCATATCCTATTTATGTATATATGATGATTCCTTTTATACATTTAAAATTGCAAGGCTGATAAAATTAGGTCGAATATAAGTTTATGAATATCGGATGTAGGTATTAAATTGTCCGAAGGTAATCTTCTGTGGTCTGGATATTGTAACTGAAGACGTGCTAATTTCAGCCTGGAGATACTTACGTTGGCGTCAGTCTGAAAATATAACTGGACACGAATTACCATAGACCTATCTCATCATCATCTGCCTAGCCTTTTCCCAACTATCGTGGGGTCGGCTTCCAGTCTAACCAGATGCAGCTGAAAACCAGTGTTTTACCTCCACAGCCCAGTTACTGGGTAATACGATACCCTTAGGTAAGACTGGTTGTCAGACTTTCGTGCTTCTGACTACCCGTAACGACTGTCAAAGATCACGACAGATCAAGACAGCCGGGACCAACGGCTTAACGTGCCTTCCGAGGCACGGAGGGGTCTCGGTATATAAAGATGGTCACCCATCCACAGACCAACCGCGGCGAGCCTTTTTTTTTTTTTTTTTTTTTTTTTTTTTTTTTTTTTTGTTTCGGGGTGGAAAATCCTCATGGATGTCCGCCGCCCTGGGGCGGGCGGCGGGGTCTGTCAGACTCTTACTGACTAAAAACCACCCCGGTGTTCCCTCTCTCACCTACGCCGGGGGTCGCGGGAACGAACGATACTTCCGCAACCCCCGGCTGAACCGCGGCGAGCCTAGCTTAACCTGATCGATCGTTCTGTGCGGCTGTTATTATTTAGCCACGGGCCTCTCATAGACCTATCTATACTGATATTATAAAGAGGTAAACATTGTAAGTTTTTATGTAGGGGATAATCTCTGAAACTGCCAGTAGTATTTGAATAAATCTTTTTGCCTTTGATAGCCCAATTCTTGAGGAAGATTTATAGGCTCAACATCACGCTACGACTGGAGCCGAGAAAAAAGAAAAAATTGTCAGAAATAACACTAAGCGGGGGCCAAAATTTCACGCGGACGAAGTTAGGGGCAGACTAGTGTTAAATAAGGAGAATTATTGTAATATAATAATGCATATTTACATTATATACTTTAATAATGCTAATATGGAACACTTAATACGAGTATGTCGAGATTATGAGACTGATTGAATGAAAATTGTTAAGTTTTATAATTTTATTTTTTATAACAGACTTAAAAATTACACGGTCCCACATGTAACCCGTCTGCCTTCAAAGTAACAGTGAACCAGCATCTGCTGGGCACGCTTGTTCCATCATAGACCTCATTCATCGCTTTCGAAGTCAAGAGCATGCCCATTTAGCAATAAAAAAATAAAAAAATATCGAAAAGGTTGTCTCACAATGTTTGTCTATGATAAATATAGTTTTTGATTTCACAACACATCACATAGATCTGAACGAATGAGGTCCGTTTAGGCACGTTGCATTCCAACACGTAACTGACTTTCACTTTTAAAATATGTTTTCATTTTATTCGCGAGGCGGATTATAGCTATATCTTTGCCTGATGGGTGCAAAAAATAGATTGAATTGCTCGTTGCTATTGGTGAATAGATTTATCTTTTCCTTATTGTTGTTGGTAGCCACAAGTGTAATAGAATGGTTGTTAAGTTATCTTGGATTGTCGAGAGCATATATAATTCGATCATCAGCCTGATTGAATCGTTTCTTTGTGAAAAGGATCAGGGTATTCGACTAAAACAAGAATTATAGATTAACGGTTACGCTTGCCTTTATGGAATCTGACGACAATTTAGTTCCTCTTCAATTTGGGGATCATTACAAACAGTGACAACTTCGTATGTTCAAGTCCCGTATAATAGAACCAATAATAACCTCTCTTCCGACGCCCTGTGTGAGTGTGGTGCTCCTGACCCGCGGGGTGATTGGGTAACACACTATCAGTAGCAATGTCTTTCATATGGGCAGTTCAACAATATTCATTGCGTTATTTATGTTGCTGAGCAGATACATTTTTTGAACATATGAAGCAATGGATTAGTAATATCCTTCAAAATGATTCAGATTGTCACTGATTGTGTGTTACGCAATGTGGCTACCTACTGGGCCTAAGTATATACAAATGGAAATAATATAAGTATATAAGTAACCATCGATTCGAAGAGAAGAAAACTTAGGCCCACTTGCACCACAAACCACTGAGGCCCGTAATACAGGACCTTACTCAAATCTCAAGCATTACTTAAAACTCGTTTAAAGCCATTTGATTGGTTGAAACTAGTTTTAAGTAATGCTGGTTGGTTGACTCTTCACGTGAGCAGAGGGCTAGCCTATTTTTGGTCCAAAGAATCAGCATTGCCATCCAACGTGGTAGTGCTGCCAGCCTTTTGGGCACTTATCCCATTGACAGCAATGCGGACGAATTTCTTATGCCCAATGAGCTCCTGCCTTTTTTCTTTAATTTTTTGTTATATACTTGCATATAATATGTATATTTTAGTGTTTCAAATTAAAGTAATGCTTGAAAAATGCTTTACAAACTGTCCTGCAGTTTTGCAGATCTGTGTATTCCCATCTGTGTACTCTTTTGTTGAAATAAATAAATAAAACAAAAAAAATAAAGTATTGAGTAAGGTTCTGTAATACGGCCCTAAATGCATTCAGCGCTAAACATATTTAAAACTTCATTCTGTGTGTATCATATTCAATTGATTGACAGAAACAGAACGATGTTTTGAATACTTTTTCCGATAAACGCATGTTGTGATATTTGATGCAAACGGGCCAAATACAATATATTGCATCTGCCCGCGACTTCGCATTTCTCGTTTTAACATATAAAATACAGTGTGAGTCTTTATAAAGTGCACATATTAAAAAGGGTGAAAATATAAACAGTTTTATCGACGGAAAAAATGTCAAAAAAAATCTAAAAAAAATTTAAATTTTTAATTTTTTTTACTCTCGTCTGGGTACCTCATGCAAACAAACTGTTACTAGTTTTAAACTAAATGTCATATTAAAACAAAACAAAATTAATAATGATCTCTAATAATAGGCCAAGCTAATAAAACCATATTTTTTTGAAAAAGAAACCTCATAAATTAATTATTCATGATTTTTTAAAGAAAATTTACCATTTTTACCATTTTTTACCTTTAAAAAAAAATTTTTTTTTGACATTTTTTCCGTCGATAAAATTGTTTATATTTTCACCCTTTTTAATATGTGCACTTTATAAAGACTCACACTGTATATCCTATAACACTCGGCAAAATTGTAGCTTCCCAGTAGTGCAAGAATTTTCGGAATCAGATCTTATTTCCTCTACACACAAGCTCACAAAATTTGCCTCTTTATAATATTAGTATTGTATACTTAATAACAAATATTACAATACTAGATAGTATCGTAATCTTTGTTATTATACAATATGAACTGTTACAATGATAACTGTGTCAATATTTCGATTAAATAATTAAACACACGGTGGGGCCAAAGACCAGGGTCTTGCATAAAGCGGTTGCGGGGTGTCAGTTCATTGATACAATGGCAATCATTGCGTTATCTCTTATGTCACATTTTAGTATGACGCGATTTGTTATTCTTTCTCTTGTATGCAATGCAAAGGTTTTGCTTGTTAAATAACGGTTTTTAAGGAATGTTTTCCTGTAGCAGGGTCGCTATACTATGACTGTTTTAACGTTGCTGCCTCATCTAACCCTGCGAAACGAATTACAACCCTCTAGGCCTGTATAAGGTGTTTTTGGAATAACTGTAAACAACTTAAGGGGTCATTAAATTCTTATTTATAAACAACTAAAACTCCACGGTTCCTTCCACTTGCATAAGTCGAGGGCCCGGGAGATAGGGTAAGGTGCCACAGGAGTGCGCAGTTAACGATCACAGTGAAATAACTCAAATAAAAAGAGGCATTATTAATTCAAAATGTATTTATTAGAAGAACAAACTAATCAACTTTAATATACTATACGAATAATCAACAAAGTCTTGTCAGTTTTTAATTTGTAGTAAAAAATGAGATCACACTCATATGCGCACTCATGTGGACGCAATCACGCAAGAGTACGCAGAGTAGCCCTTAAGAGTACGCAGTGGATCCAAGAGTGCGCGCAGATCCTATTCGCATAAATCGCACTTGTACGGTCCGTTTCCGGTATATGATTTACATTCGTCGTGCCACCATGCAGTACAGTCGACACATTGGATCCAATCTTCCGTTATTGGCTCCCTATAAATCTCTCCACATCCAGGGCATTTCCAAGTCTTTTTTTTCTCTTTTGGCGGATTCTTAGGTTTTCTATATGTCTTCTTTGGTTTCTTCTGTGCTGATTTACTTTTAGTGTTTTTCGTTTTAGTATTCTCTTCTTCCTCCTCTAATTTTCTCTTATAAGAGTGCGCAGTATCCCCAAGAATACGCGTGCGCACTCATGCTGTGCGTGCTCTTGAGGAAATGTCAATACAAAGGTGAAATACAACTAGTTACGCCATCTATGGAAATATAGTCGCAACAATCACGTTGCTAGTAGGTAGTGAACAGTTTTAGACGATTTATTATTAATTAACACATTCCCAACTGAAACTAATGTGCTACACAACATTCATAATACGAAAATACTTTAGCAAATTAGTACAAAAGCAATAATCTTACTTTTTACCACCAAAATCCGTTTATTTTGGTCGATACTTGTTGACGCGCACTTGACCTTTACTGAGCCTCAAAAACACAACTGAAGCTCGTACGAACTGTTCGCACCTGTGGCTAACGTCATGCCTTCGTACTCTTGCGGACCGCGCACTCCTGTGGCACCATACCCTATCGTGCATTTGCGCGCAACCGCGACGGATGGGATCAACACTGAAATCGCGAAAAAAATACTGCTGTTCCGTAGTCCGTTCGCATATGTATAGAGCAGCAGATTTCAGAAGAAGTTTTTAATTGTTTCAAATTTCACCACCTTGTAATTATTATGTGGGCTACACATTACTTGTATTCCTGTATTTCTAATTCCAAGCTTATGCAACTAGGAATACATTCACGTCACTATACATAGTTTAACGGGTGGGGATTAAACTAAGTAAAGGTTCACTAGCACATTCGCAAGAAGCTGGCAGTATCATCACAACGCTAATATTTTCTCATTATTAGTCTTATTTTTTTTAGTATATTCATGTATATTTATTTGTGCTTATAATTATATGTCATTAGGTACATATTACATTTATAGTTTGAATAGGTTTATGCGTATCTTTATAATTAAAATATTTATTCCTCAATTTTCATGATTGCACCTACTACTGTTTGTCTCTGCATCACCCAAAGGTTGACTGATAGAAAATGCCTATGGCATTAAGTCCGCCTCTGTAAATTTTTGTGCTTGAAATATTAAATGAATAAATGTCGCAACCTTGGGGTACAAAGGTAGTAAAAGCCATATAGGGTTTATGGCGTTTACTTACTACATTTGTACCCCAAGTTAGCGATATACAGCGTGTAACGGAAGGGGGGTATCAACCCTGAAGGAGGTGAATGTGCTCATGAAACTCAACAACGTTCCCCAAAGAACATAGGTCGAAATATGAAAAAAAAATTTGGCCCTCCCTTACAAAACTGACTACCAGCTGATTGATTTACTATGGGAGGGCCAAATTTTTTTTTCATATTTCGACCTATGTTCTTTGGGGAAAGTTGTTGAGTTTCATGAGCACATTCACCTCCTTCAGGGTTGATACCCCCCTTCCGTTACACGCTGTATAAACTCACGACCTCTTCTTTGGCCTTTAATCGTTGAGCTATTGCCGCTTCCATGCATTTATTTGTTACATTGTATATTATGTAGTTGTGATACATAATGTTATTTCGTAAGTTACGTAACTAGTTAACCTGAACTGGTTTTTTACACGTGCTTCTGCGGCGTTGGTGATGCAAAGATTAGGTAATTGTCCACAGAAGTGACAGAAACAAAATAGGTAGGAAAAAAAGTAGGTATATGGCTTGTTTATGGTATGTCTAATAATACCGGCCTGTATATTGTCTCACAGCAGAGAAAAGATCTCTTCTCCTCTAAAATAATGAGAAGCGAGCATGGATAATCACTACTGCTCACACTCCATGTTGACGATTATAGGGATTTTCAGAGTTTCCTCAAGAATTCACGATATTTTCGTAGCATTTTGTTTTAACTATTACGTCTATTACATAGCTTTCGTAATCAGCATTCTTTATTTACTAATCGTTTCTCGCGTCTCCCGTGTCGCCACTCGGATCATTCGGTCAGAAATCTACCGGTCGATTCTGTAAAAATCTCACCGTGAATTCATAAGTGAAGTGAGCACTTAATAGTGTTAATCCCTAGCGAATGACAGCTCACTCCACGCTCACTTCACCCAAGCTTTCACGGTGAGATGGTTACAGAATCGCACGGCTGGTCCCAATTTGACCTACCTCACGAAAATAACACATTATGAAGTAGGTCGTGTGATTCGCGCCAGATCGTCTTTTATTTGCTGCCGCGCGTTACGTCACTATCGCATTGCAGAATTCGCAGTTTACTCTTGAAGTTCAAGAGTTTATTTGTCGCAGGATGCTTTTCTTGTAAAATTAGGATCTTTAGGTGTATGCTTCGTAAACCAACTGAGGTTTACGAAGCATACACTCGGTTTCTGAAAAGCTTATCATCAAAACAGTTAGGTACTATTTAATACGATGTCAAACTCAAAAATCAATGATTGGAAAAAAAATTGTATGCACGGTTCGCCAACATGCAGACAAACCCTTAGAGGTTTTCGTTGTGTGGGTAAAACTAAATTTGTATTAAGTTAAGTGTTTTAGAAAATAAAATAATAATAATCAAATCACTTGATTTAAGATTTGAGAGCAGCCGACCTATTCTGTAAAAAATCCACAATTTTTTTAATTTTTTTTTTATTCCTCTATTCGAACGTGAAACCGTCGTACCTGATGCTAAGGATTCACCGTATTGAAGCTCACTTTACCTAAGTTTTCACGGTGAGATTTATACAGCAGATCAATTCAATAGGCCTTCAGATATCAAATAAATATATCAGTTTAGAATAGAATTGTACTTTGTTTTTATGGTGTGTCCTTCTACATTTGTTAGGCTATACAACGCGTTAGGTAAGTTATATTATAGGTTAAAATTTCTCCATAATATGGAGAAATTTATTAAATTGTGTCACATATTATGTGACACAATTTAGTAACAATCTAATCTCGGTTTCCTCAGTCTTTCTGTTTGTTTTTGCAGATAAATAAAAACTTGACCTATTTAATAGAATTGCAGTTAAAATATAAAACTCCCAAAACTGACTATCATTACAGATATATATTTTTTTTTTATATGAGAACTTCGGTATATTATCGTTATTTTTTTATAATGATTTGTTGAAAGTAGATAAAATTGTAGTGACTAATGTTGATCTATATTTATAAACCCTGACCTACTAATGTTTTTCCTTAAAGAGTTTCTGAGAACATAATTTATCTTTAAGGTTGAAAAGTAATAAGTATCTACGTCTTCAGATTTTAGTTCCAAGTATGGAGAAGTACCTATGACTCGATTTTTACTCAAAGCAACTGACTTCCATACGCCTAATACACAGAAGATCACAGAAGCTACAAGACAGATTGACACTGAAAATCGGCATACACAATTACAACGGACGTCGTAAAACTCACGTCCTCTCCGAGACAAAAACAAAAACAAAAATGTATCGATTCTGCAATATTTTCCTAATCTCTCCCAGCAATATCTTTGCACTCAAACAATGGTTGTTTTAGCGATAATAATTCAAACGCATCCATTGTTAAGCTGCCATATCTTACTGCAGTTTAAATCTGATTGTTGTTGTTATCTTGACAGCGAGTACTAAGTAAGACATGCGGAAAAATGACACTTTGTGTTTTCGTCGTTACGCTTTTTTCTTTTATTATTGTTATTAAGTTTATGATTTCATTGTAATGTTATATTATTTTGTGTATCGCCCACACAATCTTTAAAGTAATTTAATTTATTATGGTGATAAATTACTTGTTTTCTGACACTTCTTCTTAGCTAAAGCTGTAGGAAGTGGCTAAGGGCGGGCGTTTTGGGGGACTAACTTAACCCTACAGTGCATGATTTTTTTATCGGCTTAAAAAGAATACATTAGCCTGCAAATATGATCCCATTTCTCGAAAAAATATTTAGAAAAATCATAACTCAATAGAAACGTATGTTTTTGTGCATGCCACATCATGCATTATGATGTTAATATGTGTTACGGAGTATCAATGAAATTACAAGATTACACGTAAAATGACAAATATGAACATGAACTTACCTATACTAATTATTTCGACCCTGAAAATTCTATCATTTTAATCTTATCATTTTTTTTGCGATTATTATACGCTGCTCGTTAATCGTATTCAAAATACCTACCGATTTGAAGAAAACATAAATAAATGTTTATTCATATCTATCCAAAATATATGATACTAAATTCGAAACTCAAATACACAATAGATAATCTTGTCAACACTAGATAACGCTACTTGGATCGATTTTTAAAATATAAGACATTTTTCGGAATGTCCCATATGTGGCAGAGTATGCGCTGTAGGGTTAATTTGGTTAAAATGTTTAAAATGTCCCGATTCTCAGCCTAATTTGAATAAATGCCTGTGGTTTTTTTTATTTATTTTGACAATATCTAATGAACATCTATGTATAGACAAAGCATAGTACGAGTATGTGTTTTAATGACGTCATCTGCATGTATTTACTGAAATATAAACTTGTGGTTTACTACAGTATTGTACACATTAAACAGGTCTACAAAAAAGTCCGCGATGGTATATGTCTATCTCTTAGGGATAACCCACAATAACCATTTTTTATCCTTAACTTTTTACGAGAAATAATGGCTTATTTAAGAAGCAATTTTAGGCAATACAGCATTAATCCTTATCCAATTAAGTACCTTAAAAACATTGTGCATTTCATATAGATCATTATGGCCCTTTACAGCATGTAATTTAAATGAATATTTTCGAAGATATTACAGATTTAAAATGCAGGTACATAGCGACTGCGGCGGCGGGCGATACCGGCGGGGAGCCGGCCGGTGGCGCTTGCCTGTAACGCGTCGAAGGCCGGACTGCGCCCTAGCCCGGTTAACCAGTCGACAACCTCATAGGTTGAACCGCGAGATGCCATTCAAAAAAAAAAAAAAACGGGCTGCGCACTTTATGATTAGCTGATTAGCAGCGATCGCACGCGTTTATCGGAGCTCTCTAGCGAGGAAAATAACAATTATTAGTGCTGTATTTTTAATTTTATATTATTTAGTATCAGCATTGCACCCGTGCGAAGCCGGGGCGGGTCGCTAGTGATTATTAAAACTCACTTCACCACTGAAATAACCAGAGTAAAAATATTTGATGAATAAAAACAAAATAAACAACATAAACTGCAGTTATGTAGTTTTGCGAGAATTGATATGAGAAGGTTGTATGTTAATACAACCTTCTCATATAAAAATCTAGCAATTACCAATTAGTATCATCATCATCACATTCATCATCTGATGTGTCGTACCGCGGAAGGTTGTGTGAATATCTGGAAAAAAAAAAGTTAGTTTTGGTATATGAAGTAAGAAATTATATTACCTATTATTATTATTATCTAGCTATCCTAATTTACTAACTATTTAATAATATAAATGCGAAAGTGAGTTTGTTTGTTACGCTTTCACGCTAAAACGACTAAACGGATTTAGATGTTTGGCATATGGGTAGACCATGTCCTGGAGAAGGACACAAGCAACTTTTTGTTGTGGATCGCAGACAAAGTCACGGGAAACAGCTAGTACTTACTAATAAAATCAAGAGTATTATTCATAAAAAGCTTACGCATCCAATATTCTTTCATCACTATCTATATTCAGTGAACAGCTCATGTACTCAGGTGGTACATGTGATCTGCAAGAAAATGCAATATTCATTGTAAAAATACACCTGGAAGTATAATTTTGAAAACATGAATAAATACGGAACCCTAAAATGTCCAACATTATGAAAAGTTTTATAGTGGATTTGCTAATATCGTGATAGTACCGTTACACATTAGTGCCAAGCGGTAGTGTCATGGGGGAATAGCTAATTTCGTGATGATCAAACACGTATTATACTTACAATTCAATATTTTGTAATATATGAAGATTTGTTTCGTCCGAATTTACTTCTAAATCTTTCGAAGGTATTTCGATCCTGTAACAATCACACGTGGCAAGTTAATAATACCTACGGAACCCTAAAAATATAAAAAAGAAGACGAAATTGTCCATAAAGACAGATTTGCCGCATGAATAACAATGAATAATTTTACTTACATATGTTTATTATGGAAATACAAATTTAGTGCAGTTACGCGTAGCTACATATCAAGCTATACTTTTCCAGTATAATTTGACCTCTCACTATAAGGAATGCCTATACAATGTGAGATCAGCTTATACTAGATGTATAGCTTGATAATTATGTAGCTGTATGAACTACCATCAGATCAGTTACATGTTTAGGTAGGTAGATGATACGAATTTACCGGAATATTTTCTTTATCTCCATCGTCTTCAGTACTGAGTAATCGACGTCTTCTGGAAAGATACATTATAATTATTTAGCTAAACTACCAAGGTACGTCAGTAGGTTCATAATTTTTATGTAGGTGGTAGGTAGGTACCACTTCAGTCGGATAAGTAAGTTACAGTTTTGTTTCTAGTAGTTGGATAGGTAGGTACTTACCGAACATAATTATATTTTTTATTACTTTCTAAGCGCTTGGATGCTGCACTATGGGTCGCGGGTTCGATTCCCGCATGGAACAAATATTTTTATGGCCTACAGATAGTTGTAATTGCCGGGTCTGGGCGTTTGAGAATGTAAAGACTTGTGTTTGTAATCGCACCGTCTCCGATTCAGGAGAAATCCTGGAGTGGGGCAAAATTATAAAAAAAAACAATTACTATATACTTAGATACCTATATTTTGTTGTAAATTGTCTAAACAAAAACGAACCTATTTAGGTAACTTTTTATCTTTTTATTTTTTATAAAAGTTGTCCCATACTGGATTTCTCCTGAATCGTGGACGGTGCGTTTACAAACACAAATCTTCACATGCAGAAACACCTGCGACTCGTAGCGCAGCAGCCAATCGCTTAGCCACTGCACCAAACGTGTTGTATGCCATCTACTACATGCTTCTAATCACTAATACTGTAAGTAGATAGGTCGGTAGATACTTACTTCATTACGTTTATCATATGTTTGCCTGTTTCTTTACGCCAACCCAGTCGCTTATTTTTATTGCGGTTATTTACCATTGCGCCGACACTGTAAACCTACAGTATTTTAATTTTACGTCGTCCTATATTGCGTAATGTGTTCCGAGCGCAAGCGACACAGCCCTCCCGTTCGAAAGCCGAAGCGAGACTGACCGGTAGTGTTGCCTATCGATAGTCGACTATCGCTAAACTATCGATAGTCTATCGATAGTTGACGTCATATCAATAGTATCGATAGTCTATCGATAGTATCGATACTATCGATAGTATCGATAGTATCGATAGTATTGATACTATTGATAGTATTATAATGTAATAGTATCGATACTATTGCTTCCAATCAATAGTATTGGTTAATTTGTGATATCAATAGTATCGATACTATCGATACTATCGATACTATTGATAGTATTATAATGTAATAGTATCGATACTATCGATACTATTGCTTCCAATCAATAGTATTGGTTAATTTGTGATATCGATAGTATCGATGGTATCGATACTATCGATACTATCGATAGCACTATCGATATTGTTACTAGTTTTCGAGGTCAACTATCGATAGTGAAACTATCGATAGTTGGGCAACTCTGCTGACCGGGGGTGTCGGGCGGCAGGGAACGAACTTCAAGACACCGATAGTTTAGGTAATTTCTTTTTACAGCGAAAATAATGGTAATTAAAAAAAAATAAAAAACATAAGACCTGCTTTATACTTAGTTCAGTTAGTATGCAAAGTTTCATGATCTAATTTGAAGTAGTTTTTGAATACCAGCGGTTTATTGTTCGGTTTAGAGGTAACTTTGGATTTTTTTTCTATCGAGAAAATTTTATGGAATCGTGTTTTCGTCAAACATAGGACCTAACATCAATCCTCAACTTTACCATATATTTATTTCAAAATTAATGCTGCAGTATTTTCGACACAACGGAGGATCATGCTAAGCCATTTGAGGTAGTATAGGCTCTTAACTGTTTCAAATTTCACCACCTTGTAATTATTATGTGGGCTACACATTACTTGTATTCCTATATTTCTAAGCTTATGCTACTAGGAATACATTCACGTCAATATAGTTTAACGGGTGGGGATTAAACTAAAACTAAGTAAAGGTTCGCGAGCACATTCGCAAGAAGCTGGCAGTATCATCACAACGCTAATATTTTCTCATTATTTGTGTTATTTTTTTTAGTATATTCATGTATTTATGTATATTTATTTGTGCTTATATTAATTTTATATGTCAATAGGTACATATTACGTTTATAGTTTGAATAGGTTTATGCGTATCTTTATATTTAAAATATTTATTCCTCAATTTTCATGATTGCACCTACTACTGTTTGCCTATGGCATTAAGTCCGCCTCTGTACAATTATGTGCTTGAAGTATTAAATAATTAAATATCGCTACCTTGGGGTACAAAGTCAGCGATATACAACGTGTAACGTTAAATGCGCAAAACCTGGAAATACTTTGTTCAGAATAATGAGCAGAATTAATTGAACAATTTTTAATATAGGTCAGTAAGTAATAAATCTTCATTAAAAACGTTGCCGGGTCTATTTATTAATAGGTCAAGCAAGCCAATGTCAGCGCGGCGCAGCGGTCCGGTGACATCTCCTCCCTCGATAAAGCCTCGTCGCAGACGCAAGAAACGATCAGAATGGCCAGTAAAACTAAAACAGCACATAAAACCTTTACAATTTTTTTAAGGACTTATTTTCTCTGTAAAATAGGTCAATTGAATTAAAAATCAGTTGGGGTGTCTGAGGTTTTGCGCATTTAACGTTACACGTTGTATAAACTCACGAGCTCTCGTTTGGCCTTTAATCGTTGAGCTATTGCCGCTTCCATGCATTTATTTGTTACATTGTATATTATGTAGTTGTGATACATAATGTTATTTCGTAAGTTACGTAACTAGTTAACCTGAACTGGTTTTTTACACGTGCTTCTGCGGCGTTGGTGATGCAAAGATTAGGTAATTGTCCACAGAAGTGACAGAAACAAAATAGGTAGGAAAACAAAGTAGGTATATGGCTTGTTTATGGTATGTCTAATAATACCGGCCTGTATATTGTCTCACAGCAGAGAAGAGAGCTCTTCTCTCAAACAATTAAAAGCGAGCATGGATAATCACTACTGCTCACACTTCATGTTGACGATTATAGGGATTTTCAGTTTCCTCAAAAATTCACGATATTTTCTAGCATTTTGTTTTAACTATTACGTCTATTACACAGCTTTCGTAATCAGCATTCTTTATTTACTAATCGTTTCTCGCGTCTCCCGTGTCGCCACTCGGATCATTCGGTCAGAAATCTACCGGTTGATTCTGTAAAAATCTCACAGTGAATTCATAAGTGAAGTGAGCACTTAATAGTGTTAATCCCTAGCGAATGACAGCTCACTCCACGCTCACTTCACCCAAGCTTTCACGGTGAGATGGTTACAGAATCGCACGGCTGGTCCCAATTTGACCTACCTCACGAAAATAACACATTATGAAGTAGGTCGTGTGATTCGCGCCAGATCGTCTTTTATTTGCTGCCGCGCGTTACGTCACTATCGCATTGCAGAATTCGCAGTTTATTCTTGAAGTTTAAGAGTTTATTTGTCGCAGGATGCTTTTCTTGTAAAATTAGGATCTTTAGGTGTATGCTTCGTAAACCAACTGAGGTTTACGAAGCATGCACTCGGTTTCTGAAAAGCTTATCATCAAAACAGTTAGGTACTATTTAATACGATGTCAAACTCAAAAATCAATGATTGGAAAAAAAATTGTATGCACGGTTCGCCAACATGCAGACAAACCCTTAGAGGTTTTCGTTGTGTGGGTAAAACTAAATTTGTATTAAGTTAAGTGTTTTAGAAAATAAAATAATAATAATCAAATCACTTGATTTAAGATTTGAGAGCAGCCGACCTATTCCGTAAAAAATCCACAATATTTTTTTTTTAATCCTCTATTCGAACGTGAAACCGTCGTATCTGATGCTAGGGATTCACCGTATTGATAGCTCACTTCACCTAAGTTTTCACGGTGAGATTTATACAGCAGATCAATTCAATAGGCCTTCAGATATCAAATAAATATATCAGTTTAGAATAGAATTGTACTTTGTTTTTATGGTGTGTCCTTCTACATTTGTTAGGCTATACAACGCGTTAGGTAAGTTATATTATAGGTTAAAATTTCTCCATAATATGGAGAAATTTATTAAATTGTGTCACATATTATGTGACACAATTTAGTAACAATCTAATCTCGGTTTCCTCAGTCTTTCTGTTTGTTTTTGCAGATAAATAAAAACTTGACCTATTTAATAGAATTGCAGTTAAAATATAAAACTCCCAAAACTGACTATCATTACAGATATATATTTTTTTTTTATATGAGAACTTCGGTATATTATCGTTATTTTTTTATAATGATTTGTTGAAAGTAGATAAAATTGTAGTGACTAATGTTGATCTATATTTATAAACCCTGACCTACTAATGTTTTTCCTTAAAGAGTTTCTGAGAACATAATTTATCTTTAAGGTTGAAAAGTAATAAGTATCTACGTCTTCAGATTTTAGTTCCAAGTATGGAGAAGTACCTATGACTCGATTTTTACTCAAAGCAACTGACTTCCATACGCCTAATACACAGAAGATCACAGAAGCTACAAGACAGATTGACACTGAAAATCGGCATACACAATTACAACGGACGTCGTAAAACTCACGTCCTCTCCGAGACAAAAACAAAAACAAAAATGTATCGATTCTGCAATATTTTCCTAATCTCTCCCAGCAATATCTTTGCACTCAAACAATGGTTGTTTTAGCGATAATAATTCAAACGCATCCATTGTTAAGCTGCCATATCTTACTGCAGTTTAAATCTGATTGTTGTTGTTATCTTGACAGCGAGTACTAAGTAAGACATGCGGAAAAATGACACTTTGTGTTTTCGTCGTTACGCTTTTTTCTTTTATTATTGTTATTAAGTTTATGATTTCATTGTAATGTTATATTATTTTGTGTATCGCCCACACAATCTTTAAAGTAATTTAATTTATTATGGTGATAAATTACTTGTTTTCTGACACTTCTTCTTAGCTAAAGCTGTAGGAAGTGGCTAAGGGCGGGCGTTTTGGGGGACTAACTTAACCCTACAGTGCATGATTTTTTTATCGGCTTAAAAAGAATACATTAGCCTGCAAATATGATCCCATTTCTCGAAAAAATATTTAGAAAAATCATAACTCAATAGAAACGTATGTTTTTGTGCATGCCACATCATGCATTATGATGTTAATATGTGTTACGGAGTATCAATGAAATTACAAGATTACACGTAAAATGACAAATATGAACATGAACTTACCTATACTAATTATTTCGACCCTGAAAATTCTATCATTTTAATCTTATCATTTTTTTTGCGATTATTATACGCTGCTCGTTAATCGTATTCAAAATACCTACCGATTTGAAGAAAACATAAATAAATGTTTATTCATATCTATCCAAAATATATGATACTAAATTCGAAACTCAAATACACAATAGATAATCTTGTCAACACTAGATAACGCTACTTGGATCGATTTTTAAAATATAAGACATTTTTCGGAATGTCCCATATGTGGCAGAGTATGCGCTGTAGGGTTAATTTGGTTAAAATGTTTAAAATGTCCCGATTCTCAGCCTAATTTGAATAAATGCCTGTGGTTTTTTTTATTTATTTTGACAATATCTAATGAACATCTATGTATAGACAAAGCATAGTACGAGTATGTGTTTTAATGACGTCATCTGCATGTATTTACTGAAATATAAACTTGTGGTTTAAGTCAATATACAGACTAACGTCTAGTTTGGGGATCACCGTTAAAATTTCCATGTATTATGTACTTGATTATTAATAATAAAATAAAATAAAGTCGGTTAGAAGTCCTACATAACCTGCCGACTGAGTAAGGTGGAGGGTTTCCATAGGGATTTCCTCATGATAAGAATGGTGTTCACGATTCTAAGCAAATGTATGTTTTATGTACCTATTTATTGTTTATATTGTAAAGTTACACCACAAACTACCAGCAGTACTCTCTCTTCTTCTCATCTTTAAAGGATCGCTTTTAGCGATAAGACCGCCCTTAGTGTCGCCCTTTGTATAACTTCTAGTTATATCTGTAAATTTTGTAGTGTATGTACATAATAAAGAGTATTCTATTCTATTCTCTATTTCCGGCGCACCCTGAAGATTCGTACCTTCATGTTTCATCTTCAGTTGTTTAATTAGGCTTAGCCATGCCCGACAGTTTCGGAGCACTCAGAAGGAAGATTTGTTAGGCCCATACTTCCAAATCCTTGGGGGTTCTAATAAAAATTGAGTTATGTCGAAACACACAGCTGGTCGATTCTGTAAAAATCTCACCGTGAAATCATAAGTGAAGTGAGCACTTAATATTGTTAATCCCTAGCGAATGACAGCTCACTCCACGCTCACTTCACCCAAGCTTTCACGGTGAGATGATTACAGAATCGCACGGCAGGTCTTGTCAAGGCATTGCACACACTCATGGAATGTCTGACGTGGCTGCGTGGGTTTGTCAGGGTCACCTGCATAATACATTAATTAAACTAATGGCTTTCCAAACGAAAGTTTAGTGTGGTATTCGCAGGTCTTCGGCTTGTCCCCTTAGCAATGACACTTGATATATTGTCCTATGTCATCTTTATGACATTATGACACTAGCTATTTATTTGAAAAATTCTCTAGAGTTGAAAGATCTAAGTATAGAGTAAAACAAATGAATGTAGATAATGTCTTCTAAACTTTTTGAGAAAGCTAGACTGGGCGTGCAGAAATAAATCTTACGTGGACGATAAACATCATTTGAATAATATATATTGTTTAAGCAATGCCCAATAATGCGGTAATATTATTTTAACGCCACCTTTCTCTTGTTACAGGACCTCATCCCCGCTCAAGACACGGAATCATATCTCCAAAAGACGCAAAATGCAATCACTAATCTCCAAGCGAAGCTCCAGTCTTCAAGAACGAACAACTTCAGTGTCATTCCCTGCGCACTTACCTCTAGTCTCATTAGCGAGAAGACTGCGATCTCCCGTCTCCCTATCTCTCAGCTAAGTCGCTCCAACTCACTTAACTATCGCCTCAGGAGGAAAGATCATTCGAATGACAGCAGTCCGTTAAGAAGTCCTGGTCATTACGTCATCACTGGTTCGACTAAAGTCCCAGGCACTAAGATTCTTTTGAATTCTGCGTCAAGGTCCTTAGATACTGATAGAAGACATGATATGAATATGAACAGTCCGTCTTCTGATAAAGGTTTGTTAAGTAACAGCTCTGATGACAAAACACTGTCGAACAGGCCTCCGTATGATGTGGAGGCTATACTATCTCCTCATAGAAAGACACACACGCGGAACCGAGCGTTTGAAAGCCAAGCGAATGACGTCTGTAATGCTAACCCCACAGTATGCCTGAAGACTGTCTTGAAAAACAACGCGATAGAGTCGAAATACCCTCGTATCGAACCAACGCGTTGTCAAGGAGACAAGAAAAGCCACCAGAGAGTACTGAGCGACGGACTCAAGTATAAATCCAATAACATCGGTTTCGGGTCGTCGATTAAAAGATCGAGCTCATTCAACACTGTTAATAAGAACAACAATTACATCGATCCCAGAATAACATCAAGAAGATCCAGTGGTCATTCCGAAGAGTATAAAGATTATTCGGATGAGTCAGATAATGGGTCTTATGATAAATCGCAAGAATCAAGGTATAAGAGACAGATAATAAATAGGGGAAGAATCGATTCTCCAGATTTGAAATCGATAGCCCCCGCCAATTCACCAAGAAGATGTCCAAACACTCCCGAAATGCATAGAAAATTCGGGCCGGGATTGACCAGGAATTCTGTTAGAGTGACCAATAAGGAGCGCTTGATGAGTCCGAGGGTGTCTGAGCAGCCAATTGTGAGAGAGGAGAGAGTGAAACCGACCAATCACCAGAGCAGGAGGTCAGCTGAGCCAAGACAGACAACGTTGAATAGGCTGACTAAATCTAGGTCTTCAACGCGGGAAGTCCAGCCTCAAAAACATCTAGATAAAGGTTAGTGATACATCTATTGTTTGAAAGTAGGTTACGGTTCGATGACAATGATCGATTAGGCAATATTATTACCGATTTGAAAGTAGCGTGTCGACCGCCGAATACCTAAGTAGCAAAACATTCAGTTTGAAAAAGCCGCGTCACAGTCTCTTCCTTCTTCTGCATGGAAATAACTTTAATGACGTTATTATTCCCAAGTTTCTGTCATTTTGACAGCACAACAACATTCATTGCGTTATTTATATTGTTGAGCAGACACATTTTTCGAACATATGAAGCGCTGGATTAGTAATATCTTTCAAAATTATTCAGATTATGATTGTTTCGCAATTAGGGTGCTGTCTGGGTTTTAACTCGATCGTAAGTATGGAACATCAAGGTTTAGTAGTTTGGAATTGTCTCTTTCACTTATACCTCTGTGACAGTCTCTTTCTAAAACATGATGTGCTATATAGTTATAAACTCCTGGTAACTGTAATCCCTGTTCTGGGAATAATCTTCCTAGCACAGGCCTTTCCCAGTTTGGTTAAAGCCTGTATTGATGACTGACGCCATGTAGATTAATTGCTAACCCGGATGACTGAGCACTGCCAACCAGCTGGCATTTGCCTGTAGGCAAATTTATAGCTCACCCCTTTTCTAATGTAGTTCAATAAAGTCTGTAGATATCTGTACCTTACCTTTTTTCTAGAATAACATTCGATCCTGTTGGAATATCGGGATAAAAAGTGTCCTATGTGTTATTCGGATGTATAAGCTACATATCGATACTGGAAATATGAAATAACGTAAGGGTCAGGAGAGCAAAAATAAGATATTTTTCTTACAAAACTGACTATATTTTTTTAACTATATGTTTTATGTAAAAAGTGTCTAGGACAAAGTTTCTTAGATTTCTTCATTATTTGAAGCTAAAATAGCAAAAAAACACTGAAGCCTATAGTTTTAATATAAAACTCATTTTCGACAAAATGTCCCTTACGTTATGTCATATTTCCAGTATCGATATAAATTATTGTAAAGTTTCAACCAAATCCGTTAAGTAGTTTTTGCGTGAAAGATTAACCACCCATCCATCCATCCATTCACCCTCATCAGAACCGGCGATGCTTGAATGCATTCAGTTCAAGGATATACTTTCCATAGAATTCGTAGGTAAACCAATCTCAATCAAATCCCGACCACACACAGATTTTTACCCAAGCATTAATTATTTATTTAACAGAATTATACGTAGCGTAGCTCTATTCTTACCAAGGGGTTTCGTATTACCCAGTAACTGGGTTGTGGAGGTCAGATAGGCAGTCGCTCCATGTAAATTACTGGTACTCAGTTGCATCCGGTTAGACTGGAAGCCGATCCCAACATAGTTGGGAAAAAGCTAGGCAGATGATGACTTAGTGCAGTTCTATAGTTTGGAACAAATTATTAATTAACTATTTATAGCACTAATGCTATAAATAGTTATGAATGTCAAAGGTGCCTTTCACTAATGAAAGGCACCCTTGACATTCGTTTTTTCCAACAGTAATTGCTGTTTATTCAGTTTATCTAGTCACAGTCCCGTTGCTGTACAAGTTAATTGTTATTTCTAAATAAAGAGTTCCACTTACATTCAGTTTTTGTATGTCCCCACAGTAGTGTCTTCCTATTGCATCAAATAAATAGCTATCTGCAGCCGCTGTAATTCATAGGTTGATCGCCATGTTGCATTTTCAAACGATAGTGTATCATTATGTTGTAAATAGACTAGAGCCATGGCGATTTCATTGTGTATCCGTAACAGTACGTTGCAAATAATCTACCTAGATATAGCATGCCAACGTACTATGTATTTTGAACTTATTTTTTACGTTTTTTTTTTTTGGAATTTGAGTCCACAGAATTTTTAGTTACTTAATTTCGAAAGTCCGAATCTGTTTATTAAAATATGCAAAGAATGAATTTCAAGAGATTTAAATTCAACATTGACTAACATCTTACCAAATGCCCTGTACACAATGACGCACAATAACAATACTACCTTTGCCCTTTAAACAATAGATAAAGGAAACAAAATCAAAGGAGGTTGCAACTTGCAAGTTACAAAACCTTCATTGACTAATTTCTCAAGTAAGAACACAATAGATTATAATTTCTATTTAACACACACACCGTTACTAATAGTGAATCGAGTTATCCTTGAATCGTGTCTACTGTGGTAGTTTACCGATTCGTCATGCTTGCAACACGGCGGCCATTATGAATTGGAATGCAATTTGGCGCCAAATTACGCTTTGATTTTGACAGATTGTTTTGTCCTAAGTTTTGATTTGATTTTAGAGATTTGCTTTCCTTTCGTTTCTTTTCTGTTGTAATGGATTTAGTTTATTTTGTTATAGGAAAAGGTGGAAATGTTTTCATTTATTTCATTTTAAATTCTTCGAACAAAATATATTTTTGATCTCTTAATATTTTATTTTATTAAAGCTATTTGTTTTACTTTTTTAAGGAAGTACCATATAATTGACACATTTAAATCGAAAGTTAATTGAATATCGCTCGGATAAAATCGAATGAGTATAGTGATACAACGATAAAAGTTATAGGACCATTCATAGGCCACATACGGTCATAACTGATTACCGGAACGAATCCATGGTGTAATCGATACCGATTACATTTACACCATCAAATTATCGATTCAAACGCCCATAATACTCAAATGACACGCTGTATAAGTCTTTGATTTGATTCGTTCTAAACTGACATTTGATTTGAATTTTAGAATTCTTTTAAATCATATTCTAAATTCAATATCGTTGCACGACGGTGTCTTGTACGTTTCCGCTAGGAGGAATAGCTGATTCGATTGTAGGCGTTTCCTTTATCTGCTGCAGTGAGCATAAAATATAAAGGAAATAGCGTCTGACTTCGTTTATATTCTATTAAAATGAAAGTAGAAAGTGTTCAATTCTTTCCTTTTATATGCTTTAAAACAGGCTTGCCACTGAAAAGTGAATTACATCCTTGGAATTTACTCATAAAATTGAGAAAAAAGTGGTTTATTGTTTTTACCTTGATGACTTTTTAATCGGTTTTGAAAATAAAGTTTCATAATTGCTGGTCTGGAGAAGCTGGGATGGATCGACAATAAATTTTCTCACCCGTACGCAAAATACGCGTTTGAACGTGGAATTACGGACCAGCCCGTAAGACAGTACAAGTATACTAACAGAAAAAGATGTTTTTGACATGTTTTAAAACACCATCTTTCCAGGTCCAAAGAAGCCAAGTCAGCACCGCTCATCATCCGCGCTAGCCACCAAAGAGATCGAGTTCTCCAACTGGAAGAAGCGAGCGTCCTATGACCCCATGAAAGCGGCCCAGGAAGACAAGAGAAGAAAGCAGATGGCGAAGAGACAGGATTGTAATAAGGATGATCTGAGCTCTCCCAGGTAAACAACTACACAATCTTGCTGCTAGTTTATTTGAGATTGTGTTCTAGTTGTCCGAAATTGTGGGTTAACTGTTAAGTTATAGGTCTAAAATCCTAAACGTGAAAAGGTAGTCGACGTATTCGTCTTTCCTATACTGATTCGCAAGGTTTGGAGGTTTGACGGTATTCACTAGGGATAAAATGGTATGCCCAGAAGTTAGTGAAGTCAGGCTGTAAAGTCACGATGATGATGCTGAAAATGGTATGCAGCTAGTAAAACAATTGCTCGCACAAACTTAGATAAACAACAGGAACGATTTATGTCTGACAAAAATAAAAAATATCTGATTGAATCAACACGCGAAGTGCTTTCAACTGAAATAGGAACTTTTGGAACATTAAAGACATGTCTTCTGAAGCTTAAAACCCCAGTTTCAACTCATAATTTCTCCATTCCAGCCACTCATCACCCGTCCACCGCTCCCAATCGTTCCACACCACCAACATAGCAGACCTGGAGACCCTGGACTACTCCTCAGAGGAGACAGAGGATGACCAGCTCCTGGTCACGTTGCCGGTAGACCCCATGATCACGTCGACACATTCAGACATACTGGATCTCAGGCCTAAAGACTATAGCAACTTGAGAAGACAGGCCATGACTAATGATGTGGTGCTGTCCAGGGATTATGTCACAAATTTCCAGGTAAGAATTGATGTTTTAAAATTATGTTTCTTATTATTTTGAGGTCAGATAGGCTGTCGCTCCATGTTAAATACTAATGTCCAGCTGCATCCGGTTTGACTGGAAGCCGACTCCAACATAGCTGGAAAAGGCTAGTATGACCATGGGCTCTGGATTAAGCAGTAGATCTTTACAAGATGATAAACAAGTGACTGCTACAATAATTAACAGTCGAAAAATTATTACGCTTACCTGACAGATTGGCGAGCAGAGTATGGTGTTATTGACGGACACAAAAACGCTATTTATTTATTTTATTTATTTATTTAGGGACGAAAAACAGTTACACGTTACAATTTGAATATCGGAGCTAATTAGATTTATTTAATAAACGTATAACCCACACTATTGTCCACGGATTCACTTAATATATATCTAAAAGAGGAAAGGACAGACGGTCACATGTTAATTTGTGAATTAAAAGAAAAGCACTAGGAAGTGGTGAAGGGCGGGCGTTTTGGGGGACTGTCTTTTGTAATTTTGACGTTCGAAAAGTGCTGATTCTCAGCCTAGTTTGAATAAATGACTTTTGATTTTGAAAAAAAAAAAGAAAAACAAGTTGTGAAAGTTATTTTATCATCTTTTGTCATGGTATACTGGATGTTTTTTTTAAAGGCTCCAAATTTTTTCAGGGTGTTCTACTCGTGACTATGAACAACTTTCACTATGGGACTAACTCTGAAATCACGAAAACAAAATCAGCTGTTTAATACAAAAGTTCAATACCTACTTGACCAAAATGTATGAAACAGCTGATTTTATTTTCGTGATCTCAGAGTTGGTTCCATAGTGAAAGTTGTTCATATTCATGGGTCACAGAACATCCTGTAAAAATTTGGAGACTGTAAAAAAAACATGCTGTATTTAAGACACTCTCAGGTATATCGGGATAGAAGGTAAAATTTTATTCCAAACATTTTTTTCCTAGACAATATTTGGGTTGTACTATTTGACCAAACAATGGACAGCAAAATATTTTTCTTATGGGTTTTTCTCTTATACAAAATGATATCTTAATGCCTTAACTTTCTTAGTGGAATGATCAAACGATCAGAAGTTGGGAGCATAGGTTTAAGATAAAACTATAATTATGTGGTTCATGCCTGAATATAAGGTCCTTTCCTATTTCCTAAGACAACGTAAGTGATAACAGCTGGGCTAAAAATCTCCTCGTGAATAGTTATGTGAAGTGAGCTATCATTCCACCCAATGCTAGGGATTGATTCTATTGATAGCTCACTTCAAGCTCAGCGGATCTATTCTGCAAAAATCTCACCGTGAAGTGAGCTGTCATTCCACCTAATGATAGAGGATTGACACTCTTGACAATTGACTTCACCAATGTTTTCGCGGTGAGAGTTTTACAGAATAGCACTACCGTTCAGCTAAGTTTCTACGGTGAGATTTTTCGGCAGGTCTTGTTAAGTGTTTTATTGACCCTCAATGTCTAAGTCAATTATTACTACACAAGATCTAACAATTTCAAAAATATTTTACAGGTAAACCAATCAACACACGATAAGAAACGCCGCGAAGCCAGAGACGCGGACAAAAGAAAAACCTTCATCATAGACGACATAACCCCAACCAAAGAGAACATAGACTTCCTGACAAAGACAAGAGAGGACTCAGTCACAGACAAGCGAAAGACTTTTATTCTCGATAGTGATACTAACTCTACAACGAATGGTAGTAGTCCTAGGAATTCGTCGATATTTAGCCATGAGAAGAATTCTTTGACTACTGGGACTAGTGACACGGAGGGGGAGAGTGGTACGGAGAGTGCTCCCGTTGTGATGAGGCATCAGGGAGGGAAGAGGAGTGCGCCTGTGCAGGCTAAACAGAGGTTAGTTTAACATTAAAACACCAGGCTGTCATAGTCTGCGGGAGGTACCAGAATTATAATTTTCAGCATCTCTGTTCTCTTTAATTTCTGATATTCTTCTGCATGTTTGCCGTCTCATGGTTTCTTGGGCTATAGAATGGGCTTTTGACAGTTTTTGCTCAGCCACTACTCTTAAAATGTAATGTCATCTGGTATAACTCCATTGTTTTTTTTTTTTTTTAATTACACCATATTTGTTGAGAAACATCCTTAATGAGCCTAGATATAAACATTCCAAAGTATTAGAAACAAATTAAAGAGATTCAGATATTTAAAATAAGCCACAGTACCAAATAGTAACCTAACTTTTAAATGCATAAGGCTGACGTATATTTGGGCGGGCCATACTACGCTTTTTGTATTAAAATGCGATGGGCTGGCGACCTAATGTCTTTAAATAGCATGTCAAAATTTACACCTCCAAATCGCCTAATCTTGCAGGTACAGCGGTGACTACTCCATGTCATCGTCAACGACCTCCATAAGCCAGCGCAAGCCGACAATCCAGCCGCGGTACATGGACATTTCCAAGTACAAAAACGAACAGTCCCCGAAGAACTTCCTCCGACGGGACCCGAGCAAGACTTACGTGGGCGTACTGAACACCGACAAGGCTGCAATCAGCAAGGGTAGTGCTCAGCATTATGAAATGGGTAAGCTTAGAATAATAATCGTAGAATTTTACGATCCACAACAAAAAATTGACTGCTTCACTGCTTACGCTGGTATTAACAGGCAGTTTTAACAACAAAAACATATATTTTGAAGAATCGTTAAGTCTTCTAAAATAATGAACTACAAAAGTGATTCCAACAGTGTTGCGAAATATTTACTTAAGTGAAGCATTTCATACTGTTAAACATAGCTCTTTTCTTTCTTTCTTTATTGAAGTTGCAGAGTAATGAAGTGATCTGAGTAATACAAAAAAGGTAATAACCATCATTACAATTGCAAATGTAAAAAGATTGTGAAAAATATGGTAAAAAACGATTGATTTGTTTGGGGATTCCCTAAGGCACTATTATTGGGCCATTAAGACTTTGCTCTCCATTAATTTAGTGTCGGGAAAAGATTTCCTGGAAGGATTTGGAGGAGGCCTATGCCTAGGAGTGGGACAGTATAGCCTAAATAAATAAATGAATTTAGTGTCTAATACCTAGACAAGATAACATTTAATTTTAAGATTTTTTTTTGTCACTTATTTGAATTTACTCGTACCCACTACTATAGTTTCTGATTGTTTTTCCGAGATTACTGGCGTTACAGTTACTTGAATCGATTTTTACATAATGTTGCAGAACAAAAGAAACAAGAATTAGAGAAGTGGAAACGAAGGGCTTCGTACGACCCGAGGAAGGCGGCTGCTCTCGGAAAGTCAAACAAGACGCCGTCAAAGACCGCTAGGTAAGATACCTTTGCTTGTAAAAAATTGTTAATCTGTGGTAGGCTGTTTGAGGTAATTACTTTAGTCATTATTGGCTCTGTAGAAAAAGTTAGGGTAGTTTTGAATAACAAGTAGATAGATTAATTTGTGAAAAAAAAATGATGGTTGCAAGTATCGCAACCGTGATATTAACAAAATGGTTGACTAACGGTAGCGAAATTTCATGTACAATTAAAAAAAAAACATCTTTTAATATACCCAAAGTTAACAGTTACTAAACTAAGTGGTATTTGGAATAAGCTAACGTTTCATAGCAGAATATAATGGAAGTAATTTTGATTTATGAAAAGGGACCTGAGTTAGGGATGACAAAAGTTTTTATAATATTTTTTTGTTTGCCGTATCTAATGTAACCTTTTGTTTTAGTAAAGTATCTACCTTTCAGTTGTAAATATATATTTTTTTAACTTTTCATTTCATTTAACATTTAAGTAAGGTAAAATAATATTAAAACACAATTTATTGTAAATTTTAGAGCGTGACAAATCTCAAAATGCATGCAATTCCGTGTAAGTGACATGATGGCCGCCATCTTGACGTGTAAGGTTAGTCAAATGTCAAAACTGACAGCTGTGGCGACCGCGGATTTTCGAATTGACAGCTGTCAAAATTATTGGCACTTGGTGTATTTATTTTGCTTCAAGAGCTTGACACGACTATGCCGCTAAAATTCTTGGTTTTTCATGTCAGTATTTTGAAAGTTACTTTTCTTATTATTTAACTTTTTAGTAATAAGATTTTTATTTATAATATCTATGTATTCCGTATGAAGAATCAAGATGTCTGCTTTTCTAACGCTTGGTCCACTCTGAATTGGTAAGAAAAAAAAATGTAATGTTTCTATTGGCTGGTGACTATTATATAGGAACTCTTTGGTGCAATGTGTAAATATAGTTTTTATTCACTGGCAAATCTTTTAACGCTTAATAAATGTGGTTTTGGGTCGTGTACCTTAGTACATTTATTTCTATAAGTATGTATTTAAAGGACTGACTTTTTACTTTATTAGTGTGTGTTTGAAGCTAAGTAACTAACCCCTTACCTAAATATTTATCTCCAAATTGCAAAAAAAAAAAAAATGTGTGTCACAATTTATTCTTAATTTTTTATGCTCGATAAAAAATATAGTGAAACGTTACTTTTTTTGTTTTGTAGAGAGTTACTGTTTTGCCTGTAGTGGAGTGCAATAGCATAATTTATAAGTCACCCCACGCACAACCACAAATTAAAAAATAAAAATAAATAAAAAACAGAAAAAAATACTCGAAATACTGTTCGGAAAATGACCATGCAGCTTTAACACTGTTCTAACACACAAAAAAAAAACATAGCAGACATACGGATCAAGTTCTAACTGGTTTTTTCTTCCCTCTAGCGTGCTCCGCTCACAATCCTTCCATGGCCCGGTGATGGCATATTCAGGGCTTCGCCCCATGCCCCCGGACCAGATCTGCGAGACGTATGACGCTTCTAGCGACAACGATTTTTAACGACACTGTCGACTTCGACTTGTGATATAACCGTGTTTGTATTTGAGATAGACTAGTCTTTTGTTGCGGTACAAAAGCCATTAACTAGTCGAAGTAAGCCTCGTTTACATGAGAAGAGTTGCTTGACTGTACAGAGACGAGAATGTTCGCGAGACTCGTAAGTAAAAATCCCTAGCATATGTTCCATTCTCGCTTTATGACAGTCGTGTAACTCTCTCGTGTAAACGCGCCTTAGAACTGTCAAATAATTTTACACTAATGTCAAAATGATCTCTCGTTTTTTTGACTGTTTGTGGCTTTTGTATCAGTATACAAATTAAGGGTACAGCGCAGTGTGTTCATACTAATTGTTAGTGTTATATTAGAGTTTGATGTTGACACAAAATTAGGTACGTTTGTGTATAATTTGTGTCGACACAAACTGTGGATAAGACCAGTTAGTAGTGTGATGTGCAATGTGATGCATAATATTGCTGGGGCTCCTAAATTGTTTATAGTCACGCGGTAAAATTGTTTCGAACAAGTCCCTCTGTTATTTTTTTTGTTCTAAAACGTTAGGGATGTTACAATATCGCTAATTAGCGTAAAGATACAAGTTTTATTTTTCTTTTACGCTCGTTGTTCTTTTTTATTCCGCCAATAAGTCTTTAAATAAAAAGGCTAGAAGTACATAATTTATTTTATTTGTAATCGGTTGTAAATTATTATTTTCGATTAGGAATGCTTTATTTTACAACGATATTGTAACATCTTCGAGGTAATTCTGTATTTGGGGATCAAAAAGAAATAATAATAAAAAAATGTTTTTTAATTGTTATAGCAAAAAAAAATTTGTTACTATTACTAAAAATGAAATGAAATAAAAAATACAATGTTTGTCTCAATGCATTTAGGCGTAGTAAGTAGTGAATTCTTGTTAGCCCAAAAGTAGTCATCGATTTGATTATTTAAAATAAAGCTAATGTAGAAGAAAAAAAAAACAGTAATAAGAAAACTAGTTATTAATTTATTTAACTAACTTATCAATGGTAAAATAATTTACTGTTGGTTTTTGTTATCAGAAATAAATAAAAATCGTCAAATTGACGCTATATTGATTTCCCTCCAAATACAGAATTCATTCTCTTTTTTTCTGCACATCTACGTGTTTGATGAAATAAAAGTCATGATTTTTAATAACCTGACGATTAAAATGAAAATGTTCATTGATCGGGAGCGATGCAATTTTCCTATAACTGTTTATAAGTTATTCCGCACAAATCAAAATTATTTTAAATCGCTTTAAAAGTGCATCGCCGTTTATTTTAATTATTATTTTTTATATTTATATCTTTTTTTGTAAAATATTATTTTCTCGTAAAGTTAAGGTTTAATTAAGGAAACATATTAAATAATAATTAAATGTGATTTAATTAATAATGCCTGCAGTATCTTTAGGATGGGCTATTATTGTTTACCACTAAAAGTGTATGAGATTAGTTTTTTCTATCAATGTCCGTTTAAAATAAATGTAGAATAAATCTTTGCTGAACTTATATCTTATTAAATATCCCTTATTGCTCATATCATTCATACATCGATGTATTTTAGAAATATTTAACCTTTTTTAGTTTTAGTATTTTTTCTATAGTGCAATATCACATCACGTATATTACCAGCTTGAAATATGAACAAATGTTTTCGTTTATGATATTTTTGTATTTTTTGAGTATTAAAAATATGTATTTTCGGTCGGAATACTCAAGTTTAGAAGAAAGAGTTATTTTTGTGTAATTATTGTTTTTCACAGCACATGAGTAGTTGAGCACAGTATTTTTTTGCGAATTTTTTAATAGGCGCTGTGAAAAATACGAGAAAAAAGACCTGACAAAGTCGTATTGTTGGTTTACTTCTGCCAGGCTAAACAATCTACACTTGGTGAAGCTTTACGCGAAATATTATGTACCTACCTACCTAACCTTATTGCTAAATACATAATATAAAAATATAATCTCTTTACTTAAAAATATTACTTAGTTTTTGGTCGTGTTTAAATGGTTAATTTTGAGTACAATAACGTTGTTTTTTATGTTTTAAAAACTAAAAATAAAAAGTACTTATTTTGACTTTAATTTCTTTGTAAGTATTTTTTTCTTGCGTATTATTTTAAAGTAAAGAGAAACAAGTCTAAATCATAACTCAAAAAGTCTGCTGAAATGTTTTTTTATATAAATTCTAAGATGTTACTTCAATTTTACCACAAAAACAAGGCCTTTGTCTTATTTCTGACAGATAATTCAAGATGGCGGATTTATGTGGTAAAGTTAGTTCGTTATCTCAATTTTGAGTAGTGATTTACTATTAATTAGTAGCAAGCCTGGCTTTATTTCAACTATCGCGAAATTGTACCATAAACGCTGGAAGCGTTAATATTTGTAAAACATAATTGATGTTTAGAGTTTTGTAAAAATATTATTTAAATAGGAAACAATAAAAAGAACGTTTAAAATGACTGATCTTGTTTTATTTATGCAAGGTGGAGACGACAATAAATTAAACTGCGCATAATGACTTTCCCAGTCTGCATACAAAAATTCAATTAAATACATCCAATAGTTTAGTCCCTTTTGCTAGTTGTAATAAAAACCCGTAGCTGGCACATACATACTAATTAGTTTGTAAACGTAAGTAACTAACTCTTGACGTTAGAATTTAATGAATAGTTCCAAAATACTCGTATACTCGTATAGTATTGTCAGTGGGTTTATTCACTGTCGTATTGTCGTCTCCACATAATATTTCTTTGGCACGATTTCTCCAACATAACCTGTCAAGCAAGTTTGAGAAATCTTTCTCCGAATTAGAGGTGTCACTGACTCTGGCAGGGCCACCATCAGGGATTTTAATTTCGAAAACGCAAAAAATTAGTCGCTAATTAGTCGAAATTAGTCGCCAAATATCAGAATTAGTCGGTCACTGGTTCAAAATATATAAGGGTTTATAGGTGGCCCTGCTGGAGAGACTCTCCCCAGCAGGGCCAAATTTATATCTCAAAAACTAGGGCACCTAGCGAAGATCTGTTTTCTCCCATATTTAGTCGCCAATTAGTCGGAATTAGTCGCCAAATATCAGAATTAGTCGGTCACTGGTTCAAAAGATATAAGGGTTTATAGGTGGCCCTGCTGGAGAGAGTCTCCCCAGCAGGGCCACATTTATATCTCAAAAACTAGGACACCTAGCGAAGATCTGTTTTCTCCCATATTTAGTCGCCAATTATTCGGATGCAGTCGCCAAGTTACAGATTTAGTCGGGTCTTAGTTTAGGAGATATAATGAGTTCAATTAGTAAGGTATAGTCCAAGAGCTAGATCGAAGAGTTCACGAAAAATTACCAAGAAAAAATATTTCTATTAATATGTGTAATATACTTTTAGTTTTATCGGTCTAAAGTCTTTAGAAATGTCCCAGAGATATAAATTCTCAATTAAATTCATGTTTTTATGTTTTTAATTACTAGTTTAGAGTGGCTTAAACTTCTTCGAAAACATTAAACCTTGCTCTTGGTCTATTTGGTGTCAAGATGTACAGTCGCATGCAACTGTTTTACCAGTTTACAATGTTAACCTCTAATTAATGTTAGAATAATAAAAAAATATCGTACCTTTAGTAAAATGTTTAAAATACTAAAACGTTGAAAACGTATTGTCAATTGTAATCTAATTTTGTTTTATAAAAATGAATTTTCAAAAAGTTCGTTTGATGTTTGTAGTGTTTGTGTGTATTTTGAGGTGATTGTGAGTGTTGTGTTGTGGGTATGGACGGGTTGAGTTTTTATTTTATCTTAATTTAGGTTAGAATAATAAAACTTCTGTTGTCGAAATATAAAATGATTTATTACCTTAAAATTATTGTACTTTCAGAAAATGTTACAAATACCTATTTATTCAATACTATGAACAGATACAGTTTGTTTAACGGTTTACTCGCGCAGGCTCGCGAGGTCGCGCGCAAGCTCGAACATACGCGATCCGTAAAGAAAATACCCGAGACCGTGCGGGGATTATTCCTCTATGTCTGCGCTGACCCTTTACGTGACGGGCAACTCGTTCTAAGCAGCTCGTCTGTACACGCGCATCTATCTCTTTCTTACTTACCGTAAATGAAACGGAGCGCAGCGATCTATCTGCCAGCGACTAAGTGGTAAGTGCACATTGTGTTGGATAAATAATTACACATACACATACACACATTACACACACACACATACACATTACATCATACATTATTGTAGATTTGTTTATAAGTAATGAATACAGCTTTCCTATGGTGGGTTGAAATTATAGACTAAATTTATATTTATTTAATTCGAAACAAACATTCCTCCATAAGACGTCATAGATACTATCTAGAAAATACATAAAGTATTTTGTACTCGCTTGTACCACTGTATGGGGAAATTGAATTCTTTAATATCTTTTTAATTACACACCGACTAAATCTGTAACTTGGCGACTGATTCCGAATAATTGGCGACTAAATATGGGAGAAAACAGATCTTCGCTAGGTGTCCTAGTTTTTGAGATATAAATGTGGCCCTGCTGGGGAGACTCTCTCCAGCAGGGCCACCTATAAACCCTTATATCTTTTGAACCAGTGACCGACTAATTCTGACATTTGGCGACTAATTCCCACTAATTGGCGACTAAATATGGGAGAAAACAGATCTTCGCTAGGTGCCCTAGTTTTTGAGATATAAATTTGGCCCTGCTGGGGAGACTCTCCAGCAGGGCCACATATAAACCCTTATATCTTTTGAACCAGTGACCGACTAATTCTGATATTTGGCGACTAATTTCGACTAATTAGCGACTAATTTTTTGCGTTTTCAAAATTAAAATCCGTGATGGTGGCCCTGCCAGAGTCAGTGACACGAATTAGAGCAGTCGGAAAACTTACCAGTCCCCCATGGTAAGACTGGTTCTCAGACTTTGGGCTGCTGACTGAATACGGCTGCTGTATCGTATTGACCAGTAACTGCGATGTGGAGATCAGATAGGCAGTCGCTCTTTGTAAAATACTGGTATTCAGCTGCATCCGGTAAGACTGGAAGCCGACCCTATAGGTGGGAAAAAGGCAAGACAGACGATGACTTATGACGCAAGATAGTAGAATTTGTTTACCATGGTTTTATTGTTGTTATTTGTAATGACTTGTTTATTTATTTAATTTTTACTTCGATGGTCCTAGTTTATTCATTTGTGACTTCAAGTGACAGCTATGTGAACAGAACCCAGGATTGCATAAATATGTAAGCGGTCACGCCCTTTATACCTGGAGGCTTTTATTTATTAGGTTGTCTCATAAATTATTGCCAGTTAAAAACAAGTTATTATTAATATTTTTTTATTAATAAAAAACACACTTAATCAATTATATTGTCTCCCTCGCTATCTACAACAGTCAGCCATCTACTGGGCAAAATTTGAATACCCTTCTCCCAAAATGAGGCAGGCTGGGACTCGAAAAAATTTTCAAGTTCAATTTTAATACTTCCAGATTTTTCGATTTTTTTTCCTAGTAAACCAAATTTAAGAGCTCGAAATAAATGAAAGTCTGAAGGCGCAAGATCCGGGCTATACGGTGGATGTGGAACAGTCAGCCATCCTAGCACCTCCAGCTGTTTATGTGTTAACTTGGCGCAATGAGGTCGTGCGTTGTCATGCAAAAGTTGGACTCCAAGTCGTTTTGGCCGCTTAATTTTTAACATCTCTGCTAGTTTGCGAAGCTTCTGCGTATACAGATTGGCGTTAATAGTCTGATGAGATTCGAGGAGCTCCCAGCAAATCATTCGTTGCCAATCCAATAGGCATGACACGTGTTAGTTTCATAATGTATCCAGCTCTCGTCACATGTAATAATGTCCTTGAGAAAGTCTCGTCTGTGCGGACGAAGTAACAAACTTTGACAAATGGCCACACGAACGGCCCGGTCATGGTCCGTTAGCGCATGAGGTAGGTGTCCAACGTGACATCACTTTGCGATATCCCATCGATTTGAGATAACTATCTATAGTCGCGTGGGATTGTCCAAGCGCCTTCTCTAAATCGCGCGTACTGTAGTCTGGATGTAGCTCAAGTTCGTGACGCAAAGCATCTTCATCGAAGCTGGTTGGTCGGCCTGGGCGAGGTTGATCTTCGCAGCTTATATCATCGGTGTCAAAACGCTTGTACCAGAAACGAACAGTCCGATCGCTAGTAGTACCCGGTCCAAATGCAGTGTTAATCTTTTTAGCCGTTTCTGTTGTAGAGACTTTAAGTCGATGCTCATATAGCATAATAGCTCGCAGTTGACGCTGATCCATTTTCACTAAATACTAATTATTGCGTTGCGTCCGCGCCTATTTATACCCTCACCATAAAAGATACTAATCCTTACTAGAAAGATCTAGAACTTTCTTGAATTTGCTTTAGTTTAAATACGAGACAGTTCGAGAAAAATAAAATATGGCAAGAACTTATGAGACAACCTAATAGGTAGTAAGTAATTGTTTACATTTTTTATTTTGATTTATTATTTTTTTGCTCGAGTCACGCATACTTTTTATTTTATTTTATTGGTGTAAGAGTATGGGCGTGGTTAGCTAACATATGACAAATAATTTAATTTAATGTTCTGCGTATTCTAATGTTAATTTCTTTGCATGCCTAGTATTGTATACAATCAAGTATACCTGAATAGACAGCTGTGCTGCTGGGGAGTTTGTTGCGCCACTTCTTCTCCCCAGCGAATGCACTAGGAAGTGGTGAAGGGCGGGCGTTTTGGGGGACAGTTTTTGGTAATCTCGACGTTCGAAAAGTACTGATTCCCAGCCTAGTTTGAATAAATTACTTTTGATTTTGATTTTGTTGTTTGACCGAAAAACGGTTAAATTTTTACAAAAAAAATCTCCTGTTTTTTATGTCGCACTAGGTTTTCAACACTCGATATTTAGAATACAACAAGAGTCCCAGCGCGTCAAAAAAACTCACTGGTGGATTTTCAACTTTCGGTGCTAGCAGTGCGTTGGAAATCCAATGAGAGAAAAAAAAACGCCCGTGGGTTGCGTGAGCTTATTGCTCGCTGCGAAGAAACATTTGAAGGTAGACATTTATGTCGAGTTGTGTTGTGTTTTCAAGATGGTAGGGGTAAAAAAATTAAACAAGATATACATTTATTATAATATTGATTTTATCTTTGAATATCAATTACACTTTTTTGTTTTATTGTTATTTTATAAACTTTAAATATTCATTTCGTATTTTATATACCATATAATATATAAAGTTTCAATACTAACTATTTTAGCATTACATTACCTAATACAAGAGGGATTAAAAAACATAAATAAATACTGCATCTCGTAAAGTAAATTAAAACTCCTTTTTTAATGTTTAAACATTTTTTTTTTTTCGTTGTTTTACAGCAGTACACAACACTTCTTTTTAAAACTAAAACTTATGAAGAATAACATTTCAAAGTCACTCGATTTTTTTTCAATAAAAAGGAACTCTTTACATCGCTCTTTCTCTTTTTCATCCGTAACCTAGGTACTTACTTCACAACCACATTACATATTTTTTTTATTAAAAAAAGGTTTAAAAAGATTCATTACTAGTTCAAAAGTAATTTCTAAATTGAGCAAAGTTAGAAGTGACAATAAAACGTTATTCGTCAAGAAATATTTTGTGTCTTTAATTTAGAGTCGTTTTTACGTACAACCACGATTGACGCTTTCGTAATTCTGAACCTTCGTAATCTGTTTATTCAAATTATTAACAGGATTTTATATACTGATAATACTAAACAATGACAACTAAATTATTCTAAAAAAATGGCTTAACTCAAAACGACAAACTTTCGAGATTTTTTTGTTTTGTTTTTACAGTTATACATCGCAGAAAAATACAAAAAACAATATTCTGTATCTGTACATCCTTTTTACAATATTAAATATAGTTAAAACTATTTTAAATATCCTTACTAAACTGGTATATTTCAAATAATTATGAGTGTACCTACTTCCTCAAATATTTTATCGAAAAACAAACTGAAAATCTAATGTGAATATAATTCAGCATAGCTTTACATACAGAAATTCATAGCTTAGTTTAGATCTAGGTTATGTGTGACTAAAAATAACACCGGGAAGTCGCTGTAACTTCTTTTGTGGTCCGAAAAGGAGGTTTTTTGTGTACCTCAACTCTAAGCTAAGCTATAAAAATCGAAGCCTACACAATGATTTCAGTATCACACAAAGAAGTCAAGATTTGGCACAAGAGAAACATCTAAGTATTTTGAAAGGTGATTCTCATAGCACGAATTAAATTGTTGATATCATTTTCTCGCGGATATAACAAGAAAGAGAAGGCAGTATGATTATGAAGTTTCAAAGGTTGAGTCAAAAAACCAAAATTTTCACGTAATGACCTCCATAGTTCAGAATTTCCGAGACGCTGAAGACCGGAATAAGTGGAGGAGCATCGCGAGGTTGCTTTGGCCAAAGGAAATGCAGAGTCATCAACCACGACCACTCTGTCAAGAGTGAACGACTAAAGAGAGAGAGTTTGACAGCTCAACTGTCACCATCTCCTTGCCACTTTTTTTTTTTTTTAGAAAAAGATGGAATACTCTAGTTAAAGTTTAGTTGGTGCCCAAGAGAGTCGGTACCTGAACTGAAGAAAAGATTTGATGGATTTTTTAACGGAAAAGAAAGGAAAATTACCATGATACCCTGTAATTTCATGCCTAAAACGAAACTAAATGCACATCCAAGTAGGCATAACTAAAAGAAATGGCACTACTACGAGTGAACATAACAAACTCCTTATCTTAAACTATCTTACAGTAATTAAAGCATTCATGTGAATTTTTGTTTTCACATTTTTAATTTCATATATATATATATAATAAATCTATTTTTTTATATCTTCTAAAGTGTATATTTATATATTATGGCAAATCTAACAACACTAAAAGAAAACTCCTGAATATCTTAACATCACATAAAGTTTTTACAAACGAAAAACAGTTTTACCTGTTGTACATCTACGCGAAACGTTATATATTTCGTATGTTTAATTTAAAGGGCGGATGTACATAGATACCTACATTTTTATTAATATTTACAAACATTTTAAGCGCCTACGGTGTCTATTTTTATTCTAGGAATGAGAAAAGGGCCTTTCGTGATTTTATTTTCTTGTATATTGAAAAAAATAAAACCACTTATTTTTAACGAAGAAAGGTAGGTAACAATGAGACTGACATTGTATGTTTTGTTTCATATAATTATAAAAATCTACGAAAGGTCCTGAAAGTTTAACATAAAGACAATCGTATAATTCGTTCCCGTGGCCTTAATTTAAGTTTTAGATATTTAAGAAGCAATATAATTTTCGCCTGTGCGTTTGTTTTTCAAAATATGTAAAGTTTAACACATTTTCAGAGCACATTTACTCTCAAATCTTTAAACAAATGTATCACCGGGTGTAAATTTGTTTAAAATTCTGTATAAAATTGTGTCTAATTCACAAACATTTGTACAAATGTTTGAGACCAAACGTGCATCCGAAGTCGTTATATTTAAATTTGCCAGAAATTAATTTACAAAATTGTATAAAACAAATAGCTACGAAGCCCAGTTTATTTACAAAAAGTTTTATTTAAAATTACACAACTGATTTTCCGATAAAATATCTAAGTAGAAAAACTAACTGCATTTATTCCTTCTAGGTAATATTTTGTTCGCAAAACATTGAGCTAATTGAGCAACAATAAACTATGACTATAAGCATCGAGGAAGCCATTTTGTTAAATAAACTACTATCCGTAACGGAAATAAAAAACATTTTGTACACGTACGATAAAAATACAAAAATTTCAAAATAAATATTTATTAATAATATCTTTTTCATCACAAAGTCTATTTATTTTTAAAATATTTACAACTAGTAATATGTAACATTTCACTGAGTGTCTCGGTGGCACAGTTTTAACACAACCACTGTCACTGGCACCATCTACCGTCTAACAGCTAATCTCGGAGTCGCCGACATATTCGCCATTACTACCCTGTTTGTTCACTATATTCCTATCTTCGAACTTCTTGCTCATCTGGTTACTGCTGGAACTCGAAGACGCGTTGTCACTGTCAGCGTAGGGCACGTCAGTCATCGGTCCGTTGAGCAAGCTCGCCGCAGAATTAGATTGCTTTAATTTCCCCTTTTCCTCTTTCGGCTCGGTTTCTTTCGGCAAGTCATCTATCACCGCCTTTTTAGGGTCTATTTGAATAGTTTTTGATTCTGATAACTTGTTTGGTGTTACAACGTTGATGTATGGCGGCAAAATGTTCATGTTCATTGTTGTCAAGTTGACAGATCCGCTATTTTTTTTCAACGCATTTAGGTTTTGTTCTAGTTGAGCCGCATCGAGGCAAAGGGGTTTAGGTTTTGGAGTGTATTTTACTGATTCTTTGGCCCATGCGTTGATTCGGGGTGGGTCTGGGGAAGCAATGGGCGCTGTTTTCCTTTCAGGCATCAAAGTGTTCTTGTGATTAGTTTTGTCTATGACATTTGTCTCTATGGCTTTTGTTAGAGCGTTTTCAGGCGGTTTGGGCGAGGTTGGGGTTATGCTTATTAGTTTCTCGACCTGTAAATTAGATTGCATTAGAATGACGTTTTTCAATGATAGCATAACAATGATTCACGTCTGTAAAGTGTCACCTATCATATCATCCGACTTACGAGTCAGGCTGTCTGGAAATATTTTTAACCATCCAATACGAACTCTAGCTCCCATATTAAAGCGCTAGGAAGTGGTGAAGGGCGGCGCTTTGGGGGACTGTCTTTTGTAATTTTGACGTTCGAAAAGTGCTGATTCTCAGCCTAGTTTGAATAAATGGCTTTTGATTTGATTTGATTTGATATAATCTGTCAAAAACTTGTGAATACAAAGGTTACAAAGAAAACTGAAGATAGTTGGTTGTTGGACTCGTGAGTAAGTAATAACAGCCGCACGGGTCGATCGATCAGGTTAAGCTACGCTTGCCAAAGTCGGTGGTCGGTTGGTGTCTGTGGATGGGTGACTAATTTTAATTTTAACGCTTCCGTGCCTCGGAAAGCACGCTAAGCAGTTGGTCCCGGCTGCCATTTGTAGAACTTTGACAGTTGTTACGGGTCTTCAGAAGCCCGAGTCTGACAACCAGTCTTACCAAGGGGTATCGTGTTACCCAGTAACATGGGTTGTGGAGGTCAGATAGGCAGTCGCTTCATGGAAAATACTGGTATTCAGCTGCATCCGGTTAGACTGGAAGTCGACCCCAACATAGTTAAAGAAAAGACTAGCATAGTTGAGTAGAAAAGGCTAGCATAGTTGGGTTCAGATCTGCACAAGCAGATGATGATAGGATTTAAAACTACATAATATAGTGTTACTTACGGCAGGTCCATTATCGATGCTCTGGCGCGGCGTGGCGAGGCGCGGCGGCTCGGTGAACGACGTCTCCCAAATGACTGGCTTGTCGTCACACTCCGAGGTTATCTCGTCCAGTGACGGACCCTCTACTGAGCTTAGCAATCTGGAAATATTTGTTAAGCTATGATATACTAATGTTTCTTATCTAATATTTGTATTTTTGGAAGTTAAAACGAAAAGTGGGGATGCTTGTCGAGTCAGTGAACAACTTGTGTCAGTATGTTATTGCTGACAATTATTTAAAAATGTACAAAATGTATCAAGATTGATTTTCAAACTGTTCAAGCCAGGATGCACCAGTCACTTGCAGATGTGAACTACCAGGGTCTACAGGAACATCGGGGCACAACCTGTTACCATGAATTCAGTACGTTATTCTGAACCCCGCTCGATAAAATTTTGCGTCGTTTAATTAAAAATAAATTGTTGTTCAGTACATTTTGACCGCGTAGGTATTGCACTTTTCTATGAAACAGCAGTTTTTTTTTGAGGGCCGATTAAAAATTTCTCCGCTAGGGGGTCTTGAATAATATGCTAAGTTCATAGTTACAGTTTGCGCGCCGATTCCATAGACAAGACAACTTTTGAAAAGAATTTACGCTTGGTTCAGATTCCGGGTACATCCGTTAAACCTGTATAATACCTGTCGACTATTTCTGTCTTGGTAAATACCCACTAGCTTCCTTGCGGCTACATAGTGTTCTAGCGAACCCTTGGTATAAAACGGCGATAATTTTTCATCTGAGTTGTGGTAATATGAGAAAGGTTACTATTGAAATAACTTACCTATCTGTTGAGTTAGACGGCAGAAACTTTGTTGTGGTCCTTGTCTCGGCGCCGGAGGTAGCGCAAACATCGCGTCTTGCTGCGTTTGCGCCGATCCGGGACGCCGTTGGAATGTTGCCATATTCTTGTGATGCTATTATAAAAAATCATTTAATTGCACATTGTATTAGCTTACTTTTAATCAATTCTTGTTTAAAATCTTCTAAGTTATAAAATACACGATGCAATAAAAATTAGGTAAGTCCTGCAACCTAATTGCGTAACACACTTTCGATCACAATCCGAGAGTTTTGAAGGATATAGATAATCCATTGCTTCATAGGTTTGATAAATTCGTCTACATAACGACGTACATAACGCAATGGAGGTCTGTCAAAATGGAACCCATTGCGATCAATTGTCATTTTATGTGTGTTACACAATCACCGCCGGATTCCATTCATGGATGAAATTATAAATAGGTTGGTAGACCCGAGCAGGGTTTCATTCGGTTCACATAACAGGGGGTTTTTCGTTCCTGAATGATCAGTAAATGTTACCTGAAGAACCTTGGTTGACTGTTAGACAAGTTGAGGGATCGCTTTTTCTGTTGAAAACTTAGAATGAAAATGTGTAGAAGCGAAAACCCCAAAAGCGTTTGAAATCGAGCCATTAGCGACGGCTAAAATGTTGAAGCTATCATACGTCCCAAAACTGAAGAATTTTGGGTTTTGGGCCCATATAGGTATCACGCCAAGGAAAGTACATGAAAGACAGTTTCGCTTCTACATATAATTCTTTTTCTATAATCAAAATACCTTTCAGAAGAGGTGGATATTGTGAATCCTCCGTTTCTGGTTGATCCTGCACCACCGTTTGCGATTTGCTATGAGGGACCAGCGGTTCCGTTGGGCTACAACAAGTTTCTTGCGTTGGTATAGGTTGTAGATAGACATGAGTTGAGGTACATTGATTGTGCAATTGACAAGCATTGTAAAAATTGTGATTGGTTTGCCGAGTTGCTTGGATAAGGTATTTTAAGGGACATATAATTGGGTGTAGAAAATTCATTACATTTACCAAAGACGGTGTAAACAATCAAATGTTTTTTTTAAGTGCTGTTCTGGATGTTGTTTGGTTTTAAACTTACGAGGGAAAGGTAGATCTTTAACAGAATGTAATACATAAATGTTTTAAGAATTATTTTTGATTGTTCAATATATAGTTTCAGTTCGGCATCGAAGCAACTGGCATGATATAAAATAAAAAATATCTTGTAAAAACATCAATAATCCTGCTGGCAATAGATTTAAGTGTAGCATATTATTTCATTATTTATCATAATCGCTGTTTAAATTAGAAACATCGGCTGGTGAGGAAAGTTCAGCGTCTATTGCATGCTGCCACTGCTCAGTCTTTCTAAAGCAGTTTGATACTTTGTTACTGCTTGCTTTCATATCGAAATTTTCTCAAAAAACAATTACATATTCTGATGTGTTTACCATGATACTTATTCAATTTTAATTTGTATAAAATAATGCATACTTGAGTTCCAAATAATTAATAGTTTATTTGTCAAATTGGCTAGTTTATGATTTGAAATAAAGGGTTGTTAATATACGTAGTATTTGAGAAAATTTAGATATACCAAAGTAGAAGTATCTGACAGTTGTAAAGTATGTTTGTTACTATACAACATCGAACTGTGAAAGGAGGTGCCACATTTAAGTTAGATTTTAGATATAGCTCAAGAATTAGTACTTGAGGATACTGGCAGGTATTTCATGTATCATATCCAAAATTTCTATTTCCATAGTAAAGAAATACAACATACTTGATTCGGCCACGGCATACAGCCAAGTAGTTATAATTTTTATTTTGCTGTCAATTTAAACTTGACAATATTTTCTAGTGTGTATAACATCTTAGACGTCTGTTCTGGGCTTTAATATAATAATTCAAATGTAGAATCTAATAAAAATGACGGTCTTGGACAAAATGTAAAAATAGTTTTATCTTGATGATGTATTCATATACGTTAAAACTCTGTGAATGCACAAAGACGCATTGCATATGTTTTTCCTGTTACTAGGTATATTATGTATTATATGCATTTTTAAGTTAGTATATTTTTAAGTTAATTGGCTTTATTTTATAATATTATTTTATAATGCCAATCTCATCTCATCTAGGGAATTGATCTTACTCAAAATTGAGCCAAACTGTTTTAAACCCCTTTTTCCACTAATTCTTTTTATTTCCTCTTCCTGCCAGCACCCTCAGATATAAAAAGGCGTTACCTATTGTTGGTCGGCGGGTTGTCCTGCGGCGACATCGGCACGAGGTAGTCGCACACCGGTGGTCGCTGCCAACATGCCACGCTCAGTACACACGACCACAGGGAGATTTTGAGGTAAGAGCTTTCCGATATCTTTTGGTTTTAAGTCTTTGAATGCAATGACATTAATGAATGGTGGCCATTGATTTTGTTTTGTGCCTTGATTTTGTATTGTGTTAAATAACCCTTCAATTTTTATTTATTTTGGGTTTGTGGCATTTTGACAACCATTTTCAGATTTTCTTTTACAGCGTTGCCAGAACTAGATTTTTAGTACTTGTTACAAATTTTTGCCGGATTATATGCGCATTTAATTAGGGTACAACTTAATATTTATAAACAAAAATTCTTGTGTTTTGTTTAATTTTTTCATAAAAATCGTTATTCAAAAATTATTAACTCAGGTATATTTGATTTTAAAACATCCTTAAATCGCACGACAAAAATTATTTCCAAAAAATTGCGGAAAAGCTTTTCTTGTATTTAACAATTTCATTGATTAGAATAATCTCCATGTGTTTCACTTTTAATTCTACGCGTGCATACCACTGTGTTTTGTAAAAAAAAAAATAAACTAAAAATAACTTACATTGAACTTTATCGAGTGAAACTTAAGATTCATTTTACAAAACCCAGAGGCAGGGACAAAGGTAATAAAAGAAAATAGATATATAGGTAATAGATTCCCGCTATAGCTACTAGGCAAGTAAACACCCAAGTCTCTGAAATAACCGATCCTAGAGATTCTTTGAAATGTAAGCAATGAAGGTGGAGGAGAAAATTGATTAATAATTATATGAACGGAACCATGTTATGGCAAAACGTGCGATTATTTTGATGATATTCTTTCACATTCCAATGAATCTCTCACTAAACTACTGGGGATCTAGTTTTCTATGCGAATTTCATTCAAGGAGAGGGCGGGTAGTTTTAGAAAATAAAAATAAAAATGGAGGTAATCATGCGAACTCGTAAGCACGGGCTCTTATAAGGATCGCTAACACCGAATTAGAAAATAAAATGTATATATGTTTTATTAATAAAAAAAATCCATTTACTTGCTTCTAGTAGCCAGAGCGAAAACATTTGGAAAAAAGAGAAAATGTAGTACGCATTAGTATTTTTGATTTTATTACTTAGTTATTTTTACTTTTATAATTAGGTGGGCTATACACTCATTTGTGAAGGGGGCCTTTTATAATTTCTGTTTATGAGAATTTTACTATTATATTAGAGGCGTTGTTCCGTTAGAAATATTTTCTAAATGTGGTCCTAGAATCTATAAAATAAATACGGGTATTTTACTAATATTATTTTAATACTTTGAATATTGTAACAAAATAATTCAATAAACTAGATCGGGGTAAATCTACAAAAGTGTATACAAGGTGTCCGTGAAACTACCGAAATTATTCCACTAATAATTTTTACTGTAACAAAAATTATAAAACAAATATAATGACCACATTACGGCTAACATTTATAACTAACCACATTTTTCTTCTTAAAAATAGTCTCAAAATCACTTAAGATTTTTCATCCATACGTTACAAATCCAAAAATTGCGTTTTTTTTAATTTTCTTCTATTTCGAAACAACGCCTCTTCTCAATCAATTATTATCATAAAACCGACTCGATTACTCACCTGCGGTCCGTTGGCGTTGATTGGCATCTCTGTATGTGGCGGTAAGAGCGACCGTACTATTGGTAGCGGTGCACTTACTATCGCTGGGTCCTGCGGAAAAATGGCGGGTAGAATGAGAAAATGGCACAAAATTGTCCTTGTTAGCATAATCAGCTGATAATGTTCGCACTGCTTCGAGAGTCTCTTCGAGAGGGAGTGGCGAGCGCAGTGCGTGTTGATAGATGGCACATGTCTTCGATTTTTGGTTCTAAGATATGCCGGTTTTCTCACGATGTTTTCTTTCGCCCTTTTGAGAGCAGCGGTGATGAAATTATTTACACAAAGTAAAGCGCCTGCCTGGGTTCGAACCCACGACCTATATCTCGTAAGTCGAGGCCATTACCACTTGGGATACACTGCTCTCTTGGGCTACCAGTCACCACTGCTCTTTTTGCTGTTAGGTTTACATGAATTATTTATTTATTTCGGGAATGAGCGCTTCTATGATAAACTTGAGACTATGATGATGATGATCTTCAAAACTAATATGCACTTCTGCGGGAAATTGACATTTGTGAGATCCACTGTCTTACAATAATAACTGAAAACCCATAGGATCACGAGCGTACATGAGATGCAAAACCTCTAACCGTCATAACATTTGATTTTGTTTGTTTTTATGATTGCATATGCTTCATATAGCACGCTTTTTGGGTCGATCTATATTTTTCCTCTGCACGTTCACTTGAAGTGTTACAGGAAAAATCAAATAAGTGATTTTAGGCAAAACTATTTGTATTACTGCTACCTCGGCACTTCCTTAATTTAATAACGCACAGAATAACAAAAGACAATTTATAGGAACAGAACAGATATCACACGAAATTAATGGAGCTAATTTTAAGAGATCTAGAACGTTTTAGTGCCTAGATTTTTGAACGAAACCGAGCAAGGGCGAACTCTTGATTGGAGACCCCGACGTGATGTTACAGAACCCTTCACTCTAAAAACGCAATTTTCGTTGCACTACGGCTGCGTAGTCTGGGTCTAAAAGAGATGATTCTCCGTTGCAACATCGTGGTGGGCTTAAATATCTGTGACACACATACCTGCACAAACCGTTGCATCCTCTCATACATGTGCGCGAATGAAGGCCTTTCGCTCGGCGTTGGGTTCCAACACTCGCACATCAGCCTATATATTTCTTGTGGACAGCCTGTATATGAAATAAGAGACATGTTACAGCAGTACGATTCTGTAACCATCTCACCGTGAAAACTTGGGTGAAGTGAGCGTGGAGTGAGCTGTCAGTGTCATCCCACCTGATACTAGGGATTGACCAAGAATATTTTACAATCATAATCGAGTTTTTAATAATATTTTTTATGCTAATTCTAGTGATCATTTTATATAATTTCATAGCTAGTGTTTAAATTGTCAAAATATTACTATTTTGTGGGGTTTTAATGTAGGAAAAAAAAAGACTAGTCCTTATATAAGGACTAGTCTTGCTATTTTATTTTAAAACCCCACAAAATAGTGATGTTTAGACAACTAAAATACTAGTTTTGAAATTATATTAAATGTTCAATAGAATTAGCATAAAAAAATATTCAATTCTCGATTATGATTGTAAATGTTGGCTTAGTCAATCCCTAGCATCAGTGGGATGACACTGACAGCTCGCTCCACGCAAGTTTTCACGGTGAGATTTTTACAGAATCGACATGCTGAAGGTCTTTGAAGTAGAATTACAATGATTGCAACTTGTGCAAGGTCCAATTGACTTACCATAAGGTTTCTCCAGTCTTCCTCCTCCGGAGACCATCTCCATGACCTCTCTGTTGGCGCAGCCGGTGTACGGCATTACGCCTAGTGAGAACACCTCCCAGAGCAGCACTCCGAATGACCTGCGAGTGGAAGAATGTGATGAAACCAACTGGAGGTTGGATACTGAAAAAACTGGCAATGGAACAGCTTCATAAATAAATTATTTATGAAAAGGTTACTAAGGTTCTTCGCGCTGTGATATTCAAGTTAAAAGAAATAAGTATTCAGGATGTAATAAATAGACTGAAACAACTTAAACATAAACCATTCCTTTTCTAGGACTATAATTTGTTCTGTTTTAGAAGCCAGAGACAGACAGTTCGATAATTGTGTCTGCTCAACAACGTAAATAACGCAATAAATGTTGCTGAACTGTCAAAATGAAACCCATTGCTACTGATAGAGTGTTACGCAATTACCCTGCTGATTGAGTTTATGATCAAAATTAGTTCAGTTTTATTGCTTGAGACCAAAATAACTACAACCACCCCAAAAAGTTGACATGATATTTAACTAAGTACTCAACAACAGCGAAAAGCGAAACTGGAAGAAAAAAAATTCTATAACAAAATTCAGTCGATAATTCACATCTCTGTACGTATTTTTTTTTTAGACCTGTGTTTCATTTTGATACTTACTGAGAAAATTTACAATCTTTTAAACACTTACCAAACATCAGTTTTAATAGTAAACACGCCATCAATATAAGCCTCGGGCGGCATCCACTTGATGGGCAGCATAGCCTTCCCTCCCTTCTTGTAGTAGTCAGAGCGGTATATGTCGCGCGCCATACCGAAGTCTGCGATTTTGACCACGCGGCCCGGACCACGGGAGGTTAGCAGGCAGTTGCGGGCTGCTATGTCCCTGAGAGGTGGAGACGAGAAGTAAATAAAGGTTTTAACATACACACAATATACAACGTGTAACGTTAAATGCGCAAAACCTCAGACACCCCAAAAGATTTTTAATTCAATTGACCTATTTCAGAGAGAAAATAAGTCATTAAAAAAATTGTAAAGGTTTTATGTGCTGTTTTAGTTTTACTGGCCATTCTGATCGTTTCTTGCGTCTGCGACGACGCTTTATCGAGGGAGGAGTCATCACCGCCGCTGCGCCGCGCTGACATTGACTTGCTTGACCTATTAATAAATAGACACGGCAACGTTTTTAATGAAGATTTTTTGAAAAATGTGACCTATATTAAAAAGCGGTTCAATTACTTCTGCTCGTTACGCTGATCAAACTATTTTCAGGTTTTGCGCATTTAACGTTACACGTTGTATACAGGGTGTCCGGTAATTAATGGATAACCTTGAAATGGCTTGTAGCAGAACTTATGGCTGTTCAGAAAAAAAAAAAAACAAATATATCCTAAGATATGTTTTTTTTTTAAAAGGACTACAAATTTTTACCTTTTTTACATTATTGTACGCTACAACCACAATTGAATGAATTCCATCGGTTTTTGTTGTTCTATTGTTATACGATAATTATTCCGATAGATAGGCAGTAAATAGATTGACTAGCTATAGCAATTTAAAAAAAAAAAACTTTGATTAATTTTTCAGTGAACAATTAATTTAAAACATACTACTTAGGATATATTTGGTTTTGCATTTTTTTCTTAACGGCCATTAGTTCTGCTATAAGCCATTTCAAGGTTATCCATTAATTACCGGACACCCTGTATATAAAACAATAGGGTTTGCAGTTGGGTGCACAGTTTGGGTGCGCAGTTGACGGACGTCACACGACTCTTGTAAAAAAAAGGGGCGCGCGTCGATTGTCTTTTTAAAGGAAGCTTCTACAATATTCTAGAAGCTTCGAGTCACTCTCATTGGCCGAGCGGGAACGAGAGGCGTTTCCGCCCGAAGCGCGTGGATTGTGGCGGGAGCGGTTAGAAATAGCTTAGCGTTATAAGGTGTTTTTAGGCTGCGTGGTCTTTGGCTCAAGTCAGTCAAAGACCGTGAATGAAAAAAGATTCAAGCGTCCGAAATGTTAACACTAGTGCTCGACAACATGTTGCTTCTGAAATCCATCTTAGAAGTAAAACAGAGAGTAAAATTTTTACAGTATGGAACCTAGCATAATCGTAAGGATTCGACCTGAACCTAAAATGTACGGAAAGCAGTCTAGATAAAGTTCGTATCGCTTTATAAAGATAGATATTTCGCTCTTATATTGGAAAGCCATTGGGAATGCAGCATTTGCGCGGTGTACATAATTTTTCAGAAATCTACCTTTTGTAAATCTAACCGCAGGTTGCATCTATTTCATGTCTTATAGAAGTTTTCATCCCAGATTTTTTTAAATTTTAAATAATGAGAATAATAATAATATTCCACAACTTTCACACAACGCCATCTAGTCCCAAACTAAGCAGAGCTTGTGCTATGAGTACTACACAACACATTTATCCGGCTTAAGAACCTACCTGTGTATAAACCTCTTGCTCTCCAGATATCGACATCCCTTGCACACATCGATGGAGCACAGCAGTAGATCCTTCATAGTGAGCGCGCTCGCTCGCTCGGGTTTCGGTCTGCTTTCTCGGAGGAAGTTCTTTAGGTCTCCACCCGCTAGCAGTTCCAGGACTATGAACCTAGTGGTGGAATTTTTATTTGTAAAAATTGTGGATTTGTGTCGTGGTTTTTATCAGATGTAACGATAAAAAGTTAATTTAGGCGGGAAGTAATGTTTTTTTGTCGCAATGACAAAAGATGAATAAGAAACTATTTCAGATTGAAAAGCTCCTGTAAACTGAAAATTTAAAGGACTATAAAATATGGTTGATTCAAAAAAGACTCGGTATTTACACATTGTAAGGATCTATACAACTGGCGCGCTATACTATAAAGCCAGAATATTTATATACAGGGTGTAAACTAATCATCCATCCTATACACAAAACCCATTCAACATGTCGATTCTGTAAAAATCTCACCGTGAAAACTTGCATGGAGTGAGCTTTCAGTGTCATCCCACTGATGCTAGGGATTGACCGAGCAAACATTTACAATCATAATTGAGATTTTAATAATATTTTTTATGCTAATTCTATTGATCATTTTATATAATTTCAAAACTAGTATTTTAGTTGGCAAAACACTATTTTATGGGAGTTTAAAATAAAATAGCAAAACAGAAACTTAGAATATCAATTTCATTTTTTTTTCCTAGACTAGTCCTTATATAAGGACTAGGTTTTGTTCCTAGATTAAAACTCAACAAAATATAATAGTAATGTTTTGACAAATAAAATACCTACTAGCTTTGAAATTATATAATATGATCAATAGAATTAGCATAAAAAATATTATTAAAATCTCGATTATGATTATAAATGAGGAGGTAACATGCAAACAGGCTTAAGTCACAATAATGTAAATTTTCAGAATACTGAAAAAATCTGTAGAGAAACAGAATCTCTACAGATTTTTTCAGTATTCTGAAAATTATATTATTATTTCTGAATGTTCTGAGAATACTAAAAAAATCTGTAGAGAAACAGAATCTCTACAGATTTTTTCAGTATTCTGAAAATTTACATTATTGTGACTTAAGCCTGTTTGCATGTTACCTCCTCAAATGTATTCTTGGTCAATCCCTACTATCAGGTGGGATGACACTGACAGCTCACTCCACGCTCACTTCACCTAAGTTTTCACGGTGAGATGGTTACAGAATCGCACTGCAGGTTACATAATTATCTTGTAGTAAATATTTCGAAAAATTGTTTACACATTTTTCTGCTCACCGACCCACAAACTAATATTAATAACCCACTTAAAATGATATCAAAATTCTACACACAAACCTCGGATGCCTATCAAAGCACACCCCTATGAGATGCACGATGTTAGGGTGACTGAACTTCGCCATGATGGCGGCTTCCATCAGGAAGTCGGACTCAGCCTGTCCGGTAGACAGTTCCGGGAGTGTCTTCACAGCTACCGGCATTTCTACCGTGTCGCCGGTACGGTGCCGGTAGAGACCTTGGTAGACCTCGCCGAACGCGCCTTGACCGAGAGCCCTGGGAATAATTTCAAAATATTCTTGGAAACTACATAGGGCTACATAGATAATTTTATATGTAACTATCGACCCGCCCCGGCTTCGCACGGGTGCAATGGAGAAACACTGATAATTTTAGAACCATTATTTCTCGTAAAAAGTATAGGATAAAAAATGGTTATTGTGGGTTATCCCTAAGAGATAGACATATACCATCGCGGATTTTTTTGTAGACCGTTTTAAGGTGTACAATACCGTAGTACATTATTTTGATCTATCTCGACGGGTTCAGCCAGCGTTTACAATGTAAGCGCAAAAAAATGTGTTTATTTACAACATCACATTAGGAACCTCTAAAATTATCAGTGTTTCTCTACTATATTATGCATGTATTATACATATAAACCTTCCTTTTGAATCACTCTATCTATTAAAAAAACCGCATCAAAATCCGTTGCGTAGTTTTAAAGATCTAAGCATATATAGGGACAGACAGACAGGGAAGCGACTTTGTTTTATACTATGTAGTGATATCACACTACACTCTTATCCTTTTTTTTCCTTTATTTATTTAGTCAGTCCCATCGTACCCTAAATACACATCAATCATATCTGGGCCATGAACCTAAACAGACTCTTCGCATCATCACTATTTGGTTGAGCCAAAATTTCATTTAATGAGCCTACTTCAAGTCTGTCCTATTTCAAGACCCTAAACAAATCATTTCTCTCAGACTCATACCGCACACAGTCCATCAATAAGTGGAGTAAGTCCTCAACAACTCCACATTCCACACAGTTGGGAGAATTCGTTTTTTTCATCATGAAAACAAACTTATTGCATGCAATGTGTCCAGATCTTAGTCTATGAGCTGTAACACCTAATTTTCGGCTTAAATTACTATTTACAAACCAGGGCACACGAAAAGACTCTTATTCTTGAGGTTTAATAGTATATTATTTACTAAGGGAATAAAGCAGTGTATTGTCACGGGCGCTATATTAAAACCTAAGCGCAACAAGGCTAGGGCTCTGAGAGGGTGCTCTGAGTTAAGAATAAAATCCTGAGTGAAGCGAGGTATTCAAGCTTGTCCAAGACGAAGACACCTTTATCCCTGAGGAAAATACTCAACTTATCTCACCTACAGCGAGGTAATTTAACCAATTTTATCTTCGAATTAGTAGTAGAAGCTGGCAGTATTCATGTGTTCACGTGTTTGTGCTTATACAACGTGTAACGGAAGGGGGATATCAACCCTGAAGGAGGTGAATGTGCTCATGAAACTCAACAACTTTCCCCAAAGAACATATGTCGAAATATGAAAAAAAAATTTGGCCCTCCCATAGTAAATCAATCAGCTGGTAGTCAGTTTTGTAAGGGAGGGCCAAATTTTTTTTTCATATTTCGACCTATGTTCTTTGGGGAAAGTTGTTGAGTTTCATGAGCACATTCACCTCCTTCAGGGTTGATACCCCCCCTCCGTTACACGCTGTATTTATATGTAATTAGGTATATATTACATTTATAGTTTTAATAGGTTTATGCGTATCTTTATAATTATTTAAAATATTTATTCCTCAATTTTCATGATTGCACCTACTACTGTTTGTCTCTGCATTCACCCAAAGGTTGACTGTTAGAAATCGCCTATAGCATTAAAGCCTCTGTACATGTATGTTCTTGAAGTATTAAATAAATAAACTGTTAAATAACCGAGGTTATGTGCAGTAATATACATTATTTTATCTAAACTCATGCAATTTCATCAAAAACACAATACATTTAAAATTCTAACACGGGGGTACGCGCCACAGTAACTGATCAGCTGTTGCGATGGCGCCATTCCCGCCGCAGCACAGATGATTTATAGACAGCGGTTGGGCGAGTATTGCGACAATATGCACGTTATTCAATCATTTTGGACGTGACCAAACGCATACAATTGTTTTTATTGTTGTTATTATTATTTTTTTTTGTTTATGAAATCAATATACATTATTAAAATCAAAATCAAATCAAAATCAAAAGTCATTTATTCAAACTAGGCTGAGAATCAGCACTTTTCGAACGTCAAAATTACAAAAGACAGTCCCCCAAAACGCCCGCCCTTCACCACTTCCTAGTGCTTTCGCTGGGAAGAAGAAGTGGCGCAACAAACTCCCCAGCAGCACAGCTGTCTGTTCAGTTAGAAAATATACTTGACTGAATACAATACAAGGTATGCAAAGCAATTAACATTACAAGACACAGAACGCTAAATTAAATTATTTGCCATATGTCAGCTAGCAACGCCAATATACCAAGAAATACAATAAAAAACTATACGTACTCAAGCAAAACTTAATAAATGGAAATTAAATAAAAGCCTCCAGGTATAAAGGGCGTGACCGCTAACATATTTATGCAATGCTGGGTTCAGTTTACATAGCTGTCGCTTGAAGTCATAAATGATAAACTAGGACCATAAGGAAACTAAATAAACAAGTTATTAATAATGATAACAATGATAAAACCATGGTCAGCAAGACGACCAGTCACCACAAGCAGCACCCGTTCACGAGCATAACGCAAAGGTCAGCCATTACCCCCCTCGCCATATTTGAGGGAAGGAGACAACCCGACCCCCGACGCTACCGCAAGCAGTGACATCTAAGGGAGCATGACGAACTTGCTGCCGGTTGCTCAGGTAAGAATAATATGATCAATTGTCGAGGTCACTAGCTAACCACATATTGCAATCAACTCATTAGAAAACATTGCAATGGGTTGATTATGTCAATAATAAAATTAAAATTAAATTAAACTGATTTGACTTATACAGCCCAATAAAAAAACAATTGTATAATGAGCTCATATAACCTATCAGTAATTCTTTGTAAATTAATTCTGGAGAAAGAACATAAACATTGTCTTGAGTTAATCAGGGCGACCAACTATTCTTATCGTTTAAGTAGTCGTTGATAGAATAGTATGCCTTTGAACAAAGGTTAGATTTTACTTGAGCTTTAAATGCATTAAAAGGCAAATCTAGCAAAGAAGAGGGTAGCTTGTTATAAAAGGCTATACCAAGACCAACAAATGAGTTATGAACCTTATGAAGCCGGTGAAAGGGAGCACGTAGTTTGTCCTTATTTCTGGTGTTAACATTGTGAATATCACTGTTTTTAGTATAAAAGTGTATATTTTGCCTAATATATAAGATGTTGGCAAAGATGAATTGTGATGCAACCGTGAGAATACCAATATCTTTAAAAAAATCTCTTAGAGAAACTCTAGCACCTAGCTGGTAAATTGCTCGAACAGCTCGTTTTTGAAGGACAAATATATTTTGTATATCAGCTGCTTTGCCCCACAGCAGAATACCGTAGGACATAACGCTGTGAAAATAACTAAAATATACTAAACGAGCTGTATCAACGTCAGTGTACTGTCTTACTTTCCTGACGGCGTAGGCAGCCGAACTGAGCCTTCCTGCTAGGCTCGATATATGTGGTCCCCACTGAAGTTTGGCATCTACTGTTATTCCCAGAAAAACTGCCGAACTCACAGTTTCAAGCGCCTCTTTATCTAAGACGATGTTGGGTCCTAGATTTCTAACATTCGGTAAGGCGAACTTTACACATTTCGTTTTCTTGGCATTGAGAACTAGGTTATTTGACGTAAACCAATCCGTAACTATTGAGAGTGCACTGTTTACGTCGTCAAAATCTTGTCTATTGACTTATTGTGGCACTAAAATATCTCCAGTAATTTCTTTTTTTTTCATATGATTTTTTGTTGAGGTTTCAAATCACATTATGGACCAGCAGGTCATAATGAAATTCAGTACTTATTATTGCCCTGCTAGAGCCTAGAATTTTAATAACTTGCTTTAGGTTAGGTTTGCGTAGCATACAGTGAGGCAGGAAATCGACGAGCAGTCTGCTAGGTGAGAAAAAAACGTCTAAAATCGTGTGTTGAATTCATAGTCACAGTTCCCACCCTGCCACCTTGTATAATTTGACGTTTTCGAGCAGGTGGTGTGAAAAAGGAATTTTCACATCACCAGCTCGATAGTGGCGTATGATGGAAACTGACCAAAAATCAGTTTCGGATACCAGAATAAAATTGAATATTTTGTAAATGTTTCTTGATAGTTATCAGTTAACAACTTGTTGGTAACCAAAGATTGCTTCATCTTTTTTTCATAGGAGCTACCTTCTACAAATTCATTCGCTTACCATTTTTATTTCTTAATTTGTTTTGATTCACCCCTAGTCAAGGGACGACCTACTTTAGATTATACTCACTTAACCAGCTTCAGACTCTCTCTCGACACTTGCGGCAAGCCCCTCACATCGATGCCCTGCGGCAGTATGCTCTCGCTTCCGTAGTGAGGGTTGAAGGCCATGGTCAGGTTGTCGTTCCCTCCCGGGGCACTCCTCAGTCGTTGGAGTTGTACGTCTTGTTCTAGAAGACGCTTTTGTTGCTGCTCTGCTTCTTTCTTGCGTTGGTATGTGTTGTCTGGTGGGGAATGATTGTGGTTAGATACTGTGTGTTTTAAATTGCACTAAATGTGCCGGAACTAAAAGAGAGGCAGAGGCCACTGTTCACGATATAATGTGAAATTTTTAGGAATATTTGTCTTTGGTTTTGTTTTGCTTTTTATTGTCTATTTTTTATATATTTTTTGTTTTTTCACTGTCATTATAATTTTTATACTACACCTGCTTGGAAAGTACCTTGATACTTTATCAAATTTACGGTAGAAAGTACGTCATTGCATATCGAACAAATATGCGGGGAAAAAACGCATCTGAGCGGGAGAGAAAAGTGTATGAAAATCCATTTCTTACGTGGTTTTTCTTTTTTAATTTTGGGTAAGACTATGCGCCGGTAACCTAAATATCAAAAGCCAAAAAGTTTTTACAGTGAGTTTTTATCTCCAAGTTCGCAAAATGACACTGGCCACTAGCTGTGTGTTGGATGGTGTCGGGCTGGCAGTGCGACCCTGCGGCGGCAGGATAAACAATTTGAAAAAAGAACATGTGAAAATGCAGACGCCATTGGCGCCATTTCCAATTTGTGTGTTGTTTGAGGATTCAGTTTTCGTAGAAAGTAAAATAAAGATTTCGTTTTTTATTTTCCTCGTAGGTGTAGTATAAAGCACTATGTATCACTCGAGAGAAAGTGCGATTCCCGATCTCGGGTGTTTTCTCCTCTCGGTGAACAATGTACTATTCTATACCGAATGGCTGTGTTTTTCTGATTAAATATTAAGAAATCCAACCTGCAGCCTTAGCAGTCGGTAATAGCCACCCGCCATTGACCTAGCAGTCAAATATAAAAAAGATAAATCACTAAACCCAAGACAGAATAACTAGGCGCAGAAAAGTAACGAAACCTAACCCCAAATAACGGGACCAGGGACGGAAGAAGAAAAAGAATAGAAGTTTCAGCGGTATCGTTAATATACTTACACAGATACAGACAAACGCAAAGAACAGCGAGCGCACACACGAACACGGCGACTGATAGCACTATGATCACCACCCATGGTGTCCGAGGCCACGCATCTTCCACTGAAATGTAACAACATGCTTAAAACATAGTTATAACAAATTTGAAGCTGGCAATGCTGTCAGTCTTCCGGGTACGTTTCCGGAGGATAGCGATGCGGACGAGCACTTCGACTAATAAGGGTCAATTTATACTAGAGCAGAGTCGAAGCGCATCGAAGCGTCAAATTCTTTACAACTAAAGCGAAGCCGCACGAATGCGCGCGTATTCGCCAGAATACGCGCGCATTCGTCTCTATGCGCATTCGACTCTGCGCTAGTATAAATTAACCCTAAGTGTCCTTTTGGTTTTGTACGAGTATAATCCTTAATAGTATAAAACAAAGTCGCCGAAATGTCTGTACGCGCATAACTTCCGAATGACTGCACCAAATTGGATAATTCTTTTTTTGTTGTGCTCGGTATTGCCAGGACATAGTTTGTATGAAAGAAAATTTCAGAATTTCGAAAAAAAACTGGGAGCTGGGAAGCTGGGGCGAGCTGCTAGTTTAAAAATAAAGTAAAACCTCGGAAAGACGAAAAAAAAAATAAGAAGCTATTTGCGTAGACGTTCATAATCTAATAATCGGCCTAATATGATATAAATAATTGGTATTAAGTCATTACACGTTTAAAAAACTCCTATTTTTTATGATTTTGGTGTTTCCTATCTGACTACTCTGAGAAGAAAGATTGAAAAAAACTCAGAGGTCACAGATAGTCTCTTTTAAAGGCCAAACAGAATCTTGGTCAGATCATGTGAGGACCATACAGATTAATGTCTGTTCTTTCCTTAGAAGACCATCAGGTCTTTTAAGGAAAGAACCACCCAGATTTCAGTGGACCAGTCAGTGCACACATTTGTCAGTAATCGTGTCCCAAGGGTGTTTGTGTTAAAATACATACTTATGATAACTGTTTATTTATTTATTTATCCTCACACTGGAACGCCATTCAGTAATTACACCAACGGAGCAAAAAATACTTCATGTGCTGGTTTCCATCCATCCTGTGCGCGGTGGACATCGAACGGGCGGCGATGGATCACGTACGCTCACGCATCGTCAAGACATTTCTCCATAGCCCCATAACTCCTTACACAATGCGCACATTCTTTGCGAATTTTTGAAACACATTGAGTTTTTCAAAATAAATACATTAAAATTGAAAAAAAAAACGGAGAATTTTAAAGTGTTATTTTTGTGTGTGTCGTTGTATCTAGGAGTATATATCAACGGAAAAGCGTCTTCACCAATTTCAGAGAAGTTCTTAGATTATTCAACCCGAAAAACAAAGGATTCTTTTTTTTAGGAACTTACGTATGCACTTGGTAGGGTCATGAGCATCTGTGGTCCAAGTTGCGGGGCAGTAGCACTTCACCTCACTGCGGTACTCGTTGAGAGCCACACAGCGGTAGTCACAGTCACAATCCTGGAAAACAAGCAGTTCTTTAATATAATGAAAACCTTGGCTTAACAACTTAGCTTCGTCTTTCTGACTAACCGACTCCTTGAATTCAATCGAATCCGAATTCAATAGTGCCTGTAATTGCTTTATCTATACATATAAATAAAATTGGAGTTCCTGTTTGTAATATACATACAACAAAATAACATTTTTTTTTACAATTTTTGTCTGTCTGTCTGTCTGTTTGTTCCGGCTAATCTCTGAAATGGCTGGACCGATTTTGACGGGAATTTTGGCCGGTAGCTGATGTAATAAGGAGTAACTGAGGCTACTTTTATTTTAGAAAAATAAAGTAATGTTGCAATGTCCAAGTACTGTCCAGTACCGCACGCAGATCACGCGCATGCCACCACTGTGCCGTCACGTCGCGCGCCTCCCACCACTTCTTCATTAATAAAAATGTTTAGTATAATTATTATATGAAAAGATTATGAAGTAAGTAGTGATAGATTATTAACATTAACAAATAACTATACAGTTAAAAATGACCCAGCGAAGCGGGTATTCACATGTAGTTGGAAATAAATGCTGTGAGTTTGACAACACTTTCCGATGCATATAGGGAGATGTCTGTCTTTTTATATCGGCATCTTGTTTTTATATTTAATTCATATAGGTAATTGGTAATCATCTAATTGTACTGTGTGCTATCTGTTGTGTGCGCCAAATAAATATTCCACAATATTCCACAACTTTCACACAACGCCATCTAGTCCCAAACTAAGCAGAGTTTGTGCTATGAGTACTAGACAACTGATAAACATACATATATATTTCTAAATACATACATATTATAGATAAATTACACCCAGACAAAGAACAAATGATCGTGCTCATCACACAAACATTTGTCCTAGGTGGGAATCGAACCCACGACCTTGCGCATAGCAGTCAGGGCCACTGACCACTAGACCAACAGGCCTGCCAAAGGTTTATCTATCTATCTGTATATGTAATGGATCGTCACCCATTCATGAGCCAACCGCAACAAGCGTAGCTTACCCTTTGATCGACTCGTGCGGCTGTTATCATTTAGACACGAGCATGCCGTCGATACTCACGTGTATAGCAGGTAATATGAGTAGTTCTCCGGGGCCAGTCCTCGGTGCTACGGCGGCATCGCTGTAGTCTCTGACAGCTCTGCTGGCTGCGACATACGACCAGCCACCGCCGCCGTGGGCACCGCCATTCTCGTTGGTGTTGCCACCTGCATGGGATATAACATGGTCATAACTACGGGTTTATTTTTTGGGTAATTGTTCAAAGACTTGAAGCATTAGGGGGAAGTCCCGTAACGCCGGACGGCACCTAACGCCGGACACTCTTATTATCTCGACAAGTTAGAATGTGAACGATTCAAACACGTGCGAAAGAGGCGCGGGGGGCATAACGGTACAGAGTCACATGACGCAGTTTGTTAGTGACCCTGTAGGCAACATCGGGAGCGGTCGGTTTTTCTTTTGGCGGAAAAATACTGCGTCATATAAGATCAAGGTGAGTGTTACAGCTACATGTTGGTGTTTTAAGTCTTTATGGTATTTGTTAATTAAGATACGGTTCCATTATTATTCGTAGTCTATATTTTTATTTGTTGATTTTCAAAACGGATTACGTATAGATTACGTAATTGTGGTACTATCCTGTCCCCTAGTACCGGACAAAAAGTTGTCCC
>OX451410.1:2781533-3005867 GCA_949629135.1 Eremobia ochroleuca
GTCATCGGTTTCAAATTCTGAAGAGGAAGAATTGCAGTTGCTCAAAAATCAAATCAAAAGTCATTTATTCAAATTAGGCTGAGAATCAAAACTTTTCGAACGTCAAAATAACATAAGACAACCCCCTCGCCAAATTTGAGGAAAGGAGGCAACCCGACCCGACGCGACGCAACCGCAAGCAGTGACATCTAACAGAACATGACGAACTTGCTGCCGGTTGCTCAGGCAAGAATAATATTATCAATTATCGAATCGCTAGCTAATTAACCACATTTTGCAATCAATTCTTTAAAAATCATTAAAATGAATTTGCTGTCGTAGAAACGCTATCATACAACTGACAGTTTCTTTGCTGTTTCGCTGCCACATATGAACGCAACGGTGTAGTACCTAAGGGCGTTAAAAGGTTTGTTTCGCGATGTCCGACGAATAGCCGAATAAAATAAAAAATGCGACAGAATTTGTGCAAAATTATTTGCCAAGTTAATTAATGGGAACCTAATGGTAAACCAAGTGGTAAAATAGGTCCTAAGTCTGCATTCTGTACAGTCATCGGTTGTGACCAATATTGGTTCAAAACAATGAGACAATTATACTGCGTTTTTATAGCGATCCGTGGTTCTAGGAGTCATTTTACATATTAATGATTCACAACATTCAACGAGTCATGAAGAGTGTCCATGAAGTTTCTTGCACGTTCTTCTCCAAGAACTTACTACTGCTTTGAAATGGGCTAGCTTCATCGTTTTGACTGACCGACTCTTCGACAGTCCAAAAGTGCCGGTTGGTTGATCAATTGGTGTGATTGAAATACATGCTCTGAATTTCAAAGCAAATCGCGAAATCATGCAATTTCTGATCGTCACTACAATCGAATTGAAATGAAGACATCTTCCGATACAATAGAATAATTGCTTTTTTTACTTTTGTATTGCCCTTTGTCATAGTAAATACACGCCTGCTTTACACGAATAACTAAGGTGATATGCATAGAAGGCATTTCATTTTCTACGTCACTAAAAAAAAAAAAAACCGAGCCTACATAATGCTATAGAAATTTTCTAGACAAAAAGAACAAAATCCAACTCTATCCTTACCAGAAGTCTTGCCAGGCTGTCCATACATATACCCTGACTCCGGAGTCGCATTGGTCAGAGGTCTCGCGTGCTGGACCCATCATCTCGGAAGCTACCCACGGATATGCCTCCCCCTCCTCCCGCTACTATTAGGGGGAAAGCTTGGCCGTCTTTGTCGAGCTGGTGGAAAAGATGTGGAGTTAGTAACTACGAGTATATCGAAAAGCCAAGGGGAGAGTCTATTGTTATAAACCGGGCATAAAATACTAAAGAGACCAGCCGGTCGATTCTGGAAAAATCTCACCGTGATAACTAAGGTGAAGTGAGCTTAGAGTGAGCTGTGAGTCATGCTGATGCTAGGGATTGACACTATTGACGACTCACTCCACGCTCACTTCACCCAAGTTTTCACGATGAGATGGTTACAGAATTGCACGGCAGATTAGAGACAAACAAAGGACTGCACCCTAATTGCGTAACACTATCATCTACTTAAAGTTGGAGAAAAGTCTCCTGCAGTGCGATTCTATAACCATCTCACCTTGAAAACTTAGGTGAAGTGAGCTGTCAGTGTCATCCCACCTGATACTAGGGATTGACCAAGCATACATTTGTAATCATAATCGAGATTTTAATAATATTTTTTATGCTAATTCTACTGATCATTTTATATAATTTCAAAGCTAGTATTTTAACTGTCAAAACATTACTATTTTGTGGGGTTTTAATCTAGAAAAAAAAAGACTAGCCCTTATACTATAAGGACAAAAAATTAAAAAAATTGATATTCTGACTAAGTTTCTGTTTTGCTATTTTATTTTAAACCCACACAAAATAGTAATGTTTTGACAACCAACATACAAGATTTATTGATGATGGCTTAAAATCTCGATTATGATTGTAAATGTATGCTTGGTCAATCCCTAGTATCAGGTGGGATGACACTGACAGCTCACTCGACGCTCACTTCACCTAAGTTTTCACGGTGAGATTTTTACAGAATCGGCATGCTGTTCATCAAGGCTTTCATAAGCTGCGGCAGTTTACACTTACCAAGAACACATATGTAGCTCCACCTCCGCCGCCCCCTCCATCATTGACCTGCATGCTCCTCACTTCATGCGTCTTGCTGGTGAACACCTGGCCCGAGGAGTCGTTGGACTGACGACGGGAACACTCGTGATTAACCTCTTGGGCTGAGAGCGTCTGTTGAAAGAAGGGAAGTGGTGAGAATCAGGGTAAGGCATAAAAGGGTCTTTGCGCCGAGGGTTAAAATCCAACAGCGCAATAATATTTAGACGTTAATTTCGAGGTGTTTCCTAAATTTAAAGAAAACGGACATTAGAAATATTGTTATACTGCATGATTTTTTTACCGTCTCCAAATTTTTACAGGGTGTTCTACCCATGAATATGAACAACTTTCACTATGGGACCGACTCTGAGATCACGAAAAAAAAACTTTTGTATTAAGACAAAAGTTCAATACCTACTTGACCAAAATGTATGAAACAGCAGATTTAGCCGCGGTTGGTCCGTGGATGGGTGACCATCATCACGTACCGAGACCTCTCCGTGCCTCGGAAATCACATTAAGCTGTTGATCGCGGCTGTCATTCGTAGATCTTTGACATTCGTTACGGGGCGTCAGAAGCCTGAAAGTCTGACAACCAGTCTTACCAAGGGGTATCGTATAACCTAGATACTGACTTGTGGAGGTCAGATAGGCAGTCACCCCCTGTAAAATACTGGTATTCAGCTGCATCCGGTTAGACTGGAAGCCGACCCCAACATAGTTGGGAAAAGGACAGATGATGAACTCTTATTAGCTATTATTATGTAACATTGAAATATCTACGTATCGAATAATTTTGTGTCAATTTAGATGATCTGTATAATTATTGACGCCGTAGTTATAGATGATCTAATAAAATAATAATTAATGATACCGAAGAAACCACTGCGAGAGAATATATACTGGGTGTCCGAAAAGTCATGGATTACCTTTTACCTGCTGATGGGCCACATTGGGATCTACCAATAAAAAAAAAATGACCTACCAATAATTTTTTTTTTTCACCAAGTTCCATCAATATAAGGTAATATTTTTTTTTGGTGAAAATTTTAAGTTTGAACCTCAATTTTAGGTATTTAAAAGATGATATCTGTAACTTTCTAGTATTCAATCGATAGTAGGATGATTCAAGATGAAAATAAAAAAACCTGTACTCGAAATAGTTTTCATTCGTAGAAATGGCATGGAAAAAACTGATCAAAGGTAGATATTCCAAAATTTCATTATACATCAAAAAAACTCGGAAACCATAAGACTTTTGCCATGGTCATTTTTTTTTTTATTGGTAGATCCCAATGTGGCCCATCAGACTTTTCGGACACCCAGTATGTAGATAGCAAAGCAACTTAAATATTGTCACTTATAGAAATAGGCGTGGGTGACAATCGACTGTAAGATATCGACGAGCTTTTAAATAGCGCATGAAAACCCACTACACTCCTACGCTAGTCTGGCTGTTAAGAGGCTTAAAGAAACATTAAGTAACTACGTAGACGGAAAAAGAAATGTATCAAACATCGTTTATTATAAGATAAAGCGAAATTCCGCTGACTGACTACCACTGTAAACCACGAAAATCTTTGGAGCCTACATCCTACAAACTTGAAAAAGAAATATTTATTTGCAGTAAGTTTTTTATTATTAACACTCGAGTCTTCTTGTGATATGGTATTCGCAGGAGACGAACAAAAATTCTGACTACTTCATAACAGTCATCTTTACACATCATTATAGGAACAACACACACACCTCATATTACCTCACATCTTGAAATATTATAAATTAGCATCCGCCCGTAACTTTGTTTGCGTAGAATTCGGAATTCCCGCCGTTTAAATCCTATTACCCGTTTTCCCGTAAGGATGAAGCATTTTCCCGCGGTAAAAATTAGCCTATGTTCATCAAGGATAATGTCGGCTTCTAATGGCAAAACAATTTTTCAAATCGGTCCATTCGTTTCGGAGCCTATTCAATACAAACAAACAATCAAATCTTTCCTCTTTATAATATTAGTGTAGATAAGTATAGGGGTGGTAAAAAGGTCATCATCAATATCTAGTGCAATTACGTTCTTATATAAGGTGTTAAAAAATTAACCTTACAAACTTTAAGAGGTGCTTCAGACCATCAAACCGAACAACTTTCATTATGGGACCAAATCTGAAATCACGAAAAAAAAATCAGCTGTTTTTACATTTATGTTGGTTACGAGTCGTCAAAATGTAGGGAATAGATGATTTTTTTTTTGTGACTTCAGAGTTGGTCCCATAGTAAAAGTTGTTCAGTTTGATGGTCTAAAGCACCTTTTAAAGTTTGTAAGGTTAATTTTTTAACACCTTGTATATACTACGCTTACTATTTTCCTTACCTTCTTACAAGCGTTGATCCCCTGCTGTCCCACGAGAATATAGACTCGTTCACTCTTATGTAACTCGACGAGTGCTCTCACTGAGGCAGCATGTGACACGCCCGCCCAGGCGGAGCCTAGCCCGCCGCTCGCACCTGTCGCTATTAACCTGTGATGGGAAGGTAGATTGTAACGATATGGAAGACGCACGAAAGTATACAATGTTGTCGTACTATAGACGTCCACTGCTAGATATAGTCTCGTCTCCAATAGCATGTTATTGAGCTTTATCCTTAGCATTAGTTCTTTTTAAACCATCTTCCAAAAAACGTAGTTTTAGGTAATTTACGGAGAAATTACGTATTTTCAAAAATATTGGTAAAAAATCGTAAAAGAGCTGGAAACAGTTTTAGTTTCATGGGATGCATTTAATACGGTTGATCATGAAAGTTCATGAACGTACGAAGATCGTCTTGCGGTGTTTCACGGTATTTACCTAAACTCTGCCTAAACTAGTGTCATATAACCATAAATGCTAGTTTTTCTTAGCACTCGTGTTACTTAGTTAACCCAATCTTTCTCATGGAGTTTTTCAGGGATCACATTAGGACCAGTATGTTGTATTTTCATTGTCTTGAAGCAACGTCTTTGTTGTGTATTCATTGATTGATCAAACCTTTCTTGACAAATTAGACACAGTTTTCCGAATCTAACCGATATAATGTGCACACTAGAAATGTCTACACTTTTTAATTCTCACAATGGTCACGAGGGAGCAGATATATCCCAATGTCTCATAAATATCCCAGTTTTTTCACTATTATTATTGTATAGTCGACTATAATGTTGTAAATAAGCTTACGTATACAATCCTTCGGCAGGCACCTCCCACAGTTGGATGCCCTGGTAGGGAGGGCTCTGTATGACGCTGACGGAGACCGGCGTGTTGTTGTACGCGGCGTCGCACATCGTCTGGTTCGGGCCCAAGCGCCCGGTCGCTCCGCAGGTTGTGAAGCGATAGACTGGAGAGTAATTTTTAGGATTAGTATAAAACATGATGTTTACCTAAACCCACTATTTTTTATATTAAGGAAGATTTTGTGGATCAAGAACAGCGCATATTACATCCTTAGAATCACTTAAATGTAAACTTCGTCGTTGTGCCAATGATTCCAACATGAATAAATAAATTAAGCTTCGACCGGAATTCCGCCACATTGACAGCGTTATCAGTGGTTACGCATAGGTCCTTCAAAATGCGGATGGAATTGCACAAAAAGCAGTAGGTACAAGAACCTCACTTTTGTCCTGCTTTTGCAGCTCAATAACTACTGTTTTAACATGATTATTTTGCTATTTGGATCGCAAAAATGATGCAAGGTGCTCCTCATAAAGATGAACATTAAACAAACGGCAAGCTGGCCTAATTATTTGAATTATTCAAAACTCCGTATAAAATCCCAATTTTATAACGATATCTAAGAATTTTGGATGTTCTATAACACGAGAAAAATCTATGGAGTCTAATTTATGCATATTAAAAACTTACAAGGTTTCTCAGCAAACGCAGGATGCGGCGTGGTCTGCTCCTCAAACGAAGGGTCGTAATAGTTATAGTCCCCGAGCTCCTTTGGATCCATGTTGAGACCGAAACACTCCGGAGCCATCGAGAAGTCATCTATCGCTGAGTCCGAGTATATTCTCATGCCCATACGAGTTTTGAACTCCAAGAAGTATCTAGAAGGAAAAGATTTATAATATTACATAATGGCACGGCTGTATTCCTTATAGGAGTAGGCAGAAGTGTTTACAACACCACATTTACCCCGTTATGAAGACGCTTCATATTGTAATGGGGCGAGTCTATGGTGTGTGAGGGGTGCCATGAACCGGGAAAAAATACATGCAGACTGCACTGCTAGCTAGCTGTTTGATTGAGAATTCTTAATAAAAAATCCCAATAACACTTTTCCTGGAATAGGACCGAAGAGGGCCGAACACCCTACAGTTGCAATTCAGTTAGCAGTTATTTCGTTACAAAAAGGCAGTACCTTTGTATCTACGTTTAATTTCATGTGATTATATAATTATAAAGAAGCCATGGATATAGGAACCAAGAATCCGATACAAACGTGAAGCACAGGATCAGTCGTTGAGGCGGTTCTTTCAGGAGGCTTATAAGCAATAGTGGGCAGTCTTTCATCGGAATAATGTAATATAGATGAAGAAAATAGATGGATCTAAACATACTGCTTACCTTCTAGTAACATTAGGTAGGAAGATCGAAGCTCTGTACCATGGCTGGCCCATGTCCTTAGTACTGAACCAGACGGACGTGGTGATGTTGCCGCGCTTCGTCAGTTCCACCACGTTCACGCTCAGAGAGCCGAAGTTCCGACCGTACTGGGTGTAGTAGAAACGTATCTGTGGATGGGAAAACTTGCTTAGTGTCTTGGACTAATTAAGATCCGCTTTTGTCCCCCGAAGTTATAGGTAGTCGTGTACCTACGAAAAGTCTGAATCTGACCTAGATAATGCCTGGACTTTAAAAAAAGACTGTGAACTCTAAATTTGTTTTGGTGTTTCTTTTCACAGTAGTTGGGAAGTCGGGATATATAAGGTCCCATTAAAATAGTTGGACAAATTTTAATACAGCGTTCAGTACGTCTAACCAAAGATATCCAAGCAAAAAAAACAATGATTAAAGTGATTTTATTTTGATCGAAAATAATAAATTGTTCGGCACCACAGCCGGCACTCTAGAATAAACCCATCCTTATGGGTAGGTACTTGCACTCGCGCGGCCAGTACTGTTAGGGCCGACACATATGGCGAGGTGCTGCGCAGCGCGGTTGTCAGTGTCAAACAAAAATCAACATTGTGAGCCTTAAAATAAAGTCGAAAATAAATAACCTAAGACGCGCAATTTGAAAACAGGCTAATATTGGGGGTGAATAAACTTTCCTTGAACACATGATTATGAACCGTCTAGGTACGAAAAGAAAAGATTCTAATTTCCCATCACACTTTACCAGGCTTTGGACTGTCTAATTGCGTGCTGAACTGTTATCAAAGTATTAAAGCAAATGCAGAAAGTTGTAAACAAACAAGCGCGCAGTGGATACAATGTAGTGTTATGAATCTTTTTTATTTATTTAAAGTTCGATAACAGTAAAACACTGAATCAGTCATGGTTAAAAATTAGAATCAGCCCTATTTACAATAATATTAATATAAATAAATACTACTTACTCTACGACGATAGGTGGATAGGTACGTAATTACATTCATTGTTGAACGTGCCTACCGTTTTGAGCGATGCACTTGCGAGCGCGTTTAATTTCTTTGCACTATTAACCTTCAAGCAGTCGCGCGGCGTCGAATCGACCGCGATTCGATCGATCCTCGATACATTTATGATGCCAAATTGCTTACAAATTCAAAGAAAATTGGAATTTTATTTTGATTTTATAATTTTGTTTATGTCCTAACATAATGATAATGTGATAAATACAAAAAATATTAAATAATTAGTGTTTTAAATCCTTGAAATATCCTATAGGTCTTTTAGGTTACGCGCGACCGCTGGCGTTACAAATGACCGCACGCCCGCTTGAAGGTTAAAAGAGTGTCACTTTCACTTTTTATTGTTTCAAATGCGAGGGTGATTCGCGTACATAGCTCATTCACGCTGGCTATTAAGTGTCCATTTTCACCGTACAATAAATCTTTAGTCCAGGCTCCTAGCAGGCCACGGGACAGGACCACCCCAACCAATCCACCGGTCTCCGAACCGAGAATTGAGATAGTCTCTTACGTTTCTAGCGAAGTGTGCTGGTGCGCCATCATGCTGGAAGTAGAGGTCACGCCAGACTACCAGGGGTACATCTTCTAACATTGTTTCAACATCGTTACGTAACAAGTCTATGTACGTATTATTGTTTAAACGGTTAAGAAACAGGCCCTAAAACTTTATTGTCTAGCACTCCTACCCACACATTTACACTAAACCGTGTTTGGTAATAGTCCGGTCTCACTTTATTTGGGTTAATAGTTGTCCAGTAATGGGAATTATGTATGTTAAATAACCCAACACGTGTAAAAGTACATTCATCAGTCCAGAGAATGTGACGTTGGGGTTGTTGCAGTAGCCACCTACAAAATGTTACTCGTGGCGTGTAGTCTTCACTCTTCAGTTCTTGCACACGAGTGCAATGATATGGGTGGTGGCCTTTATCACGAAGGAGCTTCTTCCACACGTAAAAATCGCTGACGTTGAATACACGACCGGCATCGGCAGTGCTCGCCGTGGGGTGTATTCTAAAGAAATCTAAAACGTCTTCTTCAAGGCGCACCGGATAGCGCGGTCTTCCTGCGTCAACCGCTGGTGGCATGAAGGTGCCACATTCACGATGGCGCTGTACTGCTCTCAGGATTATGGTGAGGCTCGGCCGCCTTCCAAATCTTTCTTGATAAAGGATTTGGGCTTGTCGTAAGCTTTCGTTGCACTCACGATAACACAGGACCATTTCCAAGTATTCTTGGTTGCTGTACGCGTAATAAGGCATTGTTGTCGATTGTGATAACTACGTAACAACACACACGCAGAATTTATGAGATAGCAGACATGGATGTGTTTATGCATTGGGTAACCAAAATGTTTAGTGCATTTTCGCTAACTGATTTTTTTTTTTTTAAAGTATCTAATGCATTTTTCTTATTTTTTTTTTTTACCATTGTCCTTATTTTGGTGGTCTGAATGATTTGTAAAAGTTTGTCCACCTATTTTAATGGGACCTTATATAGGAACCATCGACTTCATCTAGTTTTAAACCTAACTGCAGAGAGAAACCTTTAGAATAGAATAGAATAGAATACTCTTTATTATGTACACCTCTTTATTATGTGATTACAGACTACAGACCATTGAGATGGAATATGTCTATGTTACAGACATAAATATAGAAATTTTACAAAGGGTGACACAATGGGCGGTCTTGTCATTTATTTCCAGTAAAACAAATCAATAAGTATACCCTACTGACGGAAACTACTTAGATTTAAACAATGTTGACAATGTACTAAATACTCAAGTCAGGGTTTCCGTATATGAATTTCTCAGCAGAAACTCTGAATTTCACGATCATTTGTTCTTTGTCTGGGTGCAATTTATCTATAATATGTATGTATGTAGAATTATAATTATATGTGTGTTTATCAGTTGTCTAGTACTCATAGCACAAGCTCTGCTTAGTTTGGGACTAGATGGCGTTGTGTGAAAGTTGTGAAATATTATTATTATAGTGGAATATTATTATTATTGTTATTGTTTTGTTTCAGGGCTTCTGCTGAAAAATTATTCATGAAACAATCTTTGCTTGACCTGCGAATCGAGCCCAGAATCTTATAGCAACTTCGCGTTTACGACCATTATATGACTATTTAGAGCAACGAGGCAATCAATTTCGATCAATTTCACCACTATCTCGGGCAGTATCCCGAAGAGATACCGATTTATAAACGGGATAACGTAGTAGCATAAAGAAAACTCACCATACAGCAATTATAATATCTTGACGTTATGTTCCCGTGGACTTTCGGCGGCGGGTTAAAAATGACAGTCCTCATGACAGCTGTCGAGGCAAAGTCAGCCTTCTTCTGGTTAGGGCCGGTCACGTTCATGTTCACAAAAAAGTAGTATCCCACACAGGTCTGGTTCAAATGTGCCGGATACAACAACGGGACCATCATGGTAGGGTGTGGTTGCTGGTCGCCGCATGTGTGGTCGTTATCTGGGCCGGTTTTGTCTGTAGGGGTTGGTCCGTTGTGGCGAGACCAGCGAAGGATTGGTCTGTGGGAGAAAAGTCAGCTATAGAGTCGAAAATGTCGGGTTCATTCCGTTCATTAGGGTCCTGCCGGTCGATTCTGTTAAAATCTCACCGTGAAATCATAAGTTAAGTGAGCTTGAAGGGAGCAGTGTCAATAGTGTTAATCCCTAATGACAGCTCACTCCACGCTCACGTCACCCAAGTTTTCACGGTGAGATGGTTACAGAATCGCACGGCTGTAGTTCGAGTACTCGCCTACTTTTTCGAGACATTGCCAAGCGGTTAGCAGGCAAGGTGGCAATATTGCCAGCCTTTTGGGGCACGATGCTATTGTCAGGATGTGAATATATTTTGTTGAGGTATTCCACTCAGAGCACTGATTTCAACTTCAAGTGATGCCCTGTGTTTATAACCCTCTCCCTGTCCCCTTACGTATAGTAGCGTACATGTTTCTTTTCTCGTTATAGCTACTTACTGAGGTATATTCTCGAAACCACACGCATCCTGCTCGAAGTTGCAGTATGATCCGTACGGCATTTTGTCTGAAACAAAGTTAATTTTAGTCAGATACAATGACAGATTTAAGTTGGTAGTGATGGGCAAGGTATATAGGAAAAGACCTCGCGGCGGTCACCTAGCCGCTGGTCAGACAAGTAACCGCCCTCACTGGACTCTGTTACGATATCCCTGAGAGAAGCCGAGAACCGAACGAAGTGGAAGAACATCGTACATAAAGCCACGAAGGCTTTTCAGGGACACGACCTACAGTAATGAAGTATGCAACCAAGAAAAAGACAATGACAGATATGGTATGACTACATTGCGCAAAAGAACAATGTGGTTTTAAAGCCAAATATGATTCTGTTCACCACACTCATATTTCCTATAACTGCTAAATGCAATGGGTGCTCACGGGCGATAATTTATTACGTACTGATTTAAACATAATTAATTGATAAACAACATCACATCTGTGCTTCACGAAGGAGTAGACAGAAGTGTATACATTTCGCCAGGTATTTATTTATACAACGTGTAACGTTAAATGCGCAAAACCTCAGACACCCCAACTGATTTTTAATTCAATTAACCTATTTCAGAGAGAAAATAAGTCATTAAAAAAATTGTAAAGGTTTTATGTGCTGTTTTAGTTTTACTGGCCATTCTGATCATTTCTTGCATCTGCGACGACGCTTTATCGAGGGAGGAGTCGTCGCCGGGCCTTTGACTCGGACATTGGCTTGCTTGATCTATTAATAAATAGACACGGCAACGTTTTTAATGAAGATTTTTTGAAAAATGTGACCTATATTAAAAAGTGGTTCAATTAATTCTGCTCGTTATTCTGATCAAACTATTTTCAGGTTTTGCGCATTTAACGTTACACGTTGTATATTTATTTATTTAGGGACTACAAACATCATTGTAATAATAAGTAAAGGTTAGAATTTAATAATAGAGGTAAGAAATACACTACTCACCACGTTATCCACATATTACTAAACAGCAGTGCGATTCTGTAACCATCTCACCGTGAAAACTTGGGTGAAGGGAGCGTGGAGTGAGTCGTTAATAGTGTCAATCCCTGGCATCAGCATGACTCACAGCTCACTCTAAGCTCACTTCACCTTAGTTATCACGGTGAGATTTTTCCAGAATCGACCGACTGATCTACTGAAAATAAGGGCCAAACTATGTCACCTAACCTTTTTTCGTACCACGTTTAGGTTATACATACCACAGTTCCGAGTCTCGTCGCTTCCATCATCACAGTCTTTCACCAGGTCACAGACTTGTTGCAGCTTGATGCACGAATCGTTCTGTAAACAGAAAGGAAGAAGATTAGCTGCATAACATATCGTCACGCATGTCCCAAAGGGTGGATAAAGATGTAAGACAGATCCAAATTTTGCCAGTGATGCCTTAGTTCCAGCAGAAGTATTGCAGGTGCGTTGCCTGTACCTAAACTATAAAGCTACCATTTACTGGGTACGTCTTTCATTGACTTGAATGTGCCCTGGCGGCTGAGGGTATGTCATGCTCACTCAAATGTCTCGCTGGTGGTGGCGTGTGTGTTGGATCATTAAGTTCCCTTCAAAATGGTTGAGCTAAATGGTGCTGATCCATACGTCATGTTCGTGAACGGGCACCGCCAGTAGGGACTGGTCATCTCTTAGCTGCCACGGCTTATTTTAATTTTAATCTAAGTACTTATTTTCATTTCTGAATTGTTTTTTTTGTTATCTTTTTTAGTACGGACGCTTTTAACGTGCACGTCTTTCTACATCGTTCTCACATGTATAATTTCAACTTGAATGATGTAACCAAAATGTTGTAACAATTTTTATGATTTAAAAGAGTGTCCGTGGAGTTTCTTGCCCGTTCTTCTCCACAGGTACCTACTTCGCTTTGGAATGGGCAACTAGCTTCATCTTTCTGACTGACTGACCCCTTGACAATTCAAAAGTGCCTATAATTGGTTTACTTGAAATAAATGCTTTGAGTTTGAGTTGCCATCCCAGAGATAAAGCTAAAATGTTTCATGAGCCTGTAGTTACATCAGCACTACGAATGCTGATGTAAATTCAAGCAGTGCCCTAAGACACACACTTGAGACCCTTGCAAGCCAGGACACAGCAACGCTGCTTGGCAGCAAAATTAGGTTCCCCGGTCGAAATCTTTTACAAGGAGCTTACTACATAACATACCAACACTCCAGTAATTCCCGAAGGGCTGAGTAGTGGTTTATAAGTCCATAGTTTGCCAGTAATGTGAAGGGCCCGTGGCTAAATAATAACAGCCGCACAGGTCGACCGATCAGGTTAAGCTACGCTTGCCGCGGTTGGTCTGTGGATGGGTGACCATCTTTACATACCGAGACCCCTCCGTGCCTCGGAAAGCACGTTAAGCCGTTGGTCCCGGCTGTCATTCGTAGATCTTTGACAGTCGTTACGGGTAATCAGAAGCCCGAGTCTGACAACCAGTCTTACCTAGGGGTATCGTATTACCCAGTAACTGGGTTGTGGAGGTCAGATAGGCAGTCGTTCCATGTAAAATAATGGTATTCAGTTGCATCCGGTTAGACTGGAAGCTGACCCCAACATAGTTGGGAAAAGGCTGGGCAGATGATGGAGTTTGCCAGTAATGTAAAAGGATGGGAGTCTATTGCCATCAACTGGGCACAAATCCATAATCCGGGATGCTACTGAGAATTTTTTGAATGGGTGTTTCCAAAGAAAGAAAGAAAATACGTTTGTTTACGGCAAACATGACGCATAAAAAGAACACAAATACAAAAAAAAAAAAAAGCGGGGGAAAACATGCGTCACATCCACGCAAAACGGCTATCGCTCAGCATAATGCAAAGACCCTATACAAGACAGAGCACCAGCGCTGGTTTTCGGCGAACAGCTGGCGAAGAAGCCGCCGCTAAGAGGCTTTCTATTTTAAATAAGCTTACATTCATAATCTTGCACTTCAGTTGTCCCGGCACACATTTGCCGCCATACACGGGAGGTTCTGGCCCGCAATCCATCATCCTTATATTGTCTATGGCGATATGCGGCAGAGTCTGCGATAGGCTGACGTAGGTCGGTCTCGTGATCTCTATTATTATCCGGACTTCTTGTAGAACCTTGCCGATCATGACGCGCCAAGGTTGCCAGCTGAAAAGGGAGGGTAGATTTAAAATTATGATATACATAACCAAACTTTAATGTCTTATTTTATTTTATTTTATTTATTAGGGACATTAAACAGTTACATGCTATAGAAAATAGAAAAAATCCTTAAAAGCTAAAGTTAACAAACATGTAACACACACAAATATCCACATCTTAACAAAAGAATTACAGACTAGGTAGATCTTACAGAATACAGAGCTTTCTGTGACAGCTGTGTTTAATGTTCAAATTAACTTGTTTCCATTTAATTCAATAATTACTTATGATTTCGTTATGTATGATTCAATTTCAATTTAGTAAAATATAATTCTATTCAATTAAATTCAAAATAATATAATTTAAAATAAATAAATAAAATACAAAATAATTCAATTCAATCAAACTATCAACTTCTCTTTACTGCTGTTTTGACAAAATGTCCATCGCTTTTTTTTTAAACATATGGTTAGATAGAGAAAATATGTCAAGCTCCATAAAGTGAGAGTTGTATGTCTCAACAAGGCGACGGAGAGGTGCACGCACTCCAGCGTTCGTTTTGCAAGAGTCTGTATGGAACAGTCGGGGTACGCGCACCCCCCGTTGAACAACAGTTCTGGGTACTCTATAACATAACTGATTAGCGAGTTCAATACAGTCGAATTTATTGTTACATAAGCCATGTAATGTCATTGCACCCAGAAGCAATGTCCCCACTGCTATGACTCAGGCCTAGTCTCTGTGAGAGGGAGTGAACCAAATTGGCCCGGTGCGGGTTAGTTTTGCATTTTTGGTTGAAACACATCGTTGCCTGTGTCTTCATGATGTGTTGCTTCCCCGTTTGTAGAGCAGTGGTGGTAGAATAAATTGCACAAAGCAAACTAAATGCCTGTCTGGCGAACTAATAACTTAGAAATCGTATGTCGGTGGCGTTACCATTGGGCCACCCCAGGCACCTCAATATTTTATATACAGCGTGTAACGGAAGGGGGGTATCAACCCTGAAGGAGGTGAATGTGCTCATGAAACTCAACAACTTTCCCCAAAGAACATAGGTCGAACATTGAAAAAAAAATTTGGCCCTCACATAGTAAATCAATCAGCTGGTAGCCAGTTTTGTAAGGGAGGGCCAAATTTTTTTTTCATATTTTGACCTATGTTCTTTGGGGAAAGTTGTTGAGTTTCATGAGCACATTCACCTTCTTCAGGGTTGATACCCCCCTTCCGTTACACGCTGTATATAAATATTAGGTTGGCAAGTAGAAATTTTCAGAATTATCTAGAATTTTTTTATTTGTTCATTAAATATTCTTGAAAAATTCTTTTGACGAAAGTATAAAAGCGGACGAAATTTCCTTCCACGTTTCATAACGCTTCCAACATCGAAGGCATACACATCGAAATAATGGATCTTTCAAGAGAACAGATCAGACTGTTGTTACCTACTTCACGAATACCGATTGGGACATTCAGCAGAGGATGCGGCAAGAAACATATTTAAATCGATGGGAGATTCTATGGTCACTTATCGCACAGCTAAAGATTGTTTTGAAAAATTCGCAATGGGAGACAGAGAACAGAGAGTTCAGACTGACATAGAAGGTTTACGACAACTCATCGAAACTGATCCCCGTTTATCGACACGAACACTAGCAGGAGAAGTCAGCTGTTCTCATACCACCGTAGAAAATCACGTTGATGAAAAATGGTTTGTTATCATGATAATAAATATAAATGTTTTCTTTGATATAAATGTGAAAATTTCAACTTGCCAAACTAATATATCATAATATTTTAACAATAAAAAAAATCAGAAAAAAAAAGTTCGTGTGATAGATGATACCATAATGGGGAAACTAATGAGATGTCGGCTGATAAAGATATATGGAAGAAGACATGCAGCGCCAACCAAAAATAAATTGCCACCACAAAAGACGTAGATTGTTCCTCACTCCAATATTTTCCTAAAAGATGATAAGTATCAATCAGGACGACACATCAGAATTTTCCGTTTTTACAATTTTAATGCATTTATTTTGAAAAATTAATGGTGTTTCAGAAAAATACCAAAAAATGTGCGCAATGAGGGTGGTGGCACTATTGAGCTGACGGTGTGAGCGTGCGTGTTCCATCGCCGCCCGTTCGATGTCCACCACGCACAGGATGGATGGGAAGCAGCACATGAAGTAATTTTTTGCTCCGTTGGTGTAATTGCTGTATGGCGTTCCAGTAGGAGGATAAATAAATAATAGTATGACTAAAAAGGGGGTGACAACCGAGATGACATCTGTTGATGATAGATGGAAGAAATAGTACATTATTAACCAAGGGGATAAAGCAGTGTCTTGTGTCGCGGGTGACGATGGGGCTTTATATACAAACTCAGTAGTTCAGTATAAATTTCGGTAAGTATTCCACATTTAAATCACATTCTCCCCCTAGAGGATGAATGAAATTCAGTACAATTTTCTTTCCCTGTTTTTAACAGATTAAAAATGACTATTGTTATGTTCGCTTTTTGTGGCATGGAATGTCACTTTTTTGAGCAAGTGGTACGAAAAAGTAATATTTAAATTGGGATAATGGCAACGAAGATGATGACAGGTTTTACTTACACATCAAAGTTGTTGCCGGTGATCTCTCCGGCGATCCATTGCACCTCCGTCGTCGTGGACTCCGACACCAGTTTGATGCTTGCGTTCTGCATCTTGCTTTGATGGAGATTGGCTTCCAGCTGAGGGACAAAAGCATGACGCATGACACGTTGAATCTTAATACATAACATCAAGCCTCTATTCTTTGATGAAGTCGGCAGAATTACATCTACACTGTTCTACATAATAATTCGGCTTAATTACAACAATTTAAAAATAAATAAAAATAAAAATAAAAAATCAATTTCAAACTTATAAATCAAACTTTCAGTCTTCGTATCACTACATAGTATAAAACAAAGTCGCTTCCCTGTCTGTCTGTCCCTATATATGCTTAGATCTTTAAAACTACGCAACGAATTTTGATGCGGTTTTTTTTAATAGATAGAGTGATTCAGGAGGAAGGTTTATGTGTATAATACATGCATAATATAGTAGAGAAACACTGATAATTTTAGAGGTTTCTAATGTGATGTCGTAAAAAACACATTTTTTTGCGCTTACATTGTAAACGCTGGCTGAACCCGTCGAGATAGATCAAAATAATGTACTACAGTATTGTACACCTTAAAAAGGTCTACAAAAAAATCCGCGATGGTATATGTCTATCTCTTAGGGATAACCCACAATAACCATTTTTTATCCTATACGTTTTACGAGAAATAATGGCTCTAAAATTATCAGTGTTTCCCCATTGCACCCGTGCGAAGCCGGGGCGGGTCGCTAGTAAATTATAAATAATAAAAATAAATAATAAAATTTATTCAAAAATATAAAGACTAAGGCTAAATGACGACAGTGTTCTAGAAAAAGTAGTAAACACCAAATTCGTGGGCATAATAGTGGATCAAAACTGTAATTGGAAACGCAATAAAACGTCTTCGATCATCAGTGTCCGTAACCGCAGCAGTATCACTGCATAATATTACGGATACGTATCGCTGGTGCTGTCTGATACTATGAGGTAATTCAGTTTCGGGTATAAAAGAAGTGTGTTAGGGCAATATCTGGCGTCTGGTTTTTGGACAGCTGCAAACCTTTATTTAAAAAAAAAAAACTTCACATTTTACCGTTACCCTACATGTACAGACGCCAGTAGTGCTATTCTGTAAAAATCTCACCGTGATAGCTTGGGTGAAGTGAGCTTAAAGTGAGCAGTCATTAGCGTTAATCCCTAGCATCAGATGGAATGACATCTCACTTCACTTAACTTCTCACCGTGAGATTCTAACTCAATCTGTCAAATTTCTTTGTCAAACAAATGTCAATGATATACGGAGGAATACTATACCTGACAAAACTCCCACAGTCCTCTGAACGGTGGAGACTTTATGACCATGTTCTCCATCGTAGGGTCCACAGCCAGGTAGAGGAAGCGACCTGTAACAACAAGTACAAACATGTCAAAATAATCCAATAAAGGCATAACATGAACATAAGCATAACATGAACTGTTTTTCTTGGCCCACTGCTAGGATAAAGCTATAGAAGTCCTTCCGACACCAAACTTCTTCGAATCGGCTTTAAGTGCCTACAAGGTGTAACTTAAATAACGCACAACCCTCATAAGGGGTCATTGTACTCATCATTATGAATAACCTTTACTATGGGACCAAACCTGAAAAAATCAGCTGTTCCCTACATTTGTGTTAGCTTAACTCGTCAAAATGTAGGGAACGGCTGATTTTTTTTAAAAAAAGGTGGAAGAGAATTCAGAAATGTTTGAGTGAGTTTCCTGTATGTATTTCCAATTTATACTGGATTAATTTTTTTTCAGGCTCCAAATTTTTACAGGGTGTTCTACTCATGAATATGAACAACTTTCACTATGGGACAAACTCTGAAATCACGAAAAAAAAATCAGCTGTTTAATACAAAAGTTCAATACCTACTTGACCAAAATGTATGAAACAGCTGATTTTTTTTCGTGATCTCAGAGTTGGTTCCATAGTGAAAGTTATTCATATTCGTGGGTGGAACACCCTGTAAAAATTTGGAGCCTTTAAAAAAAGCATGCTGTATGTGTCTATAACTAGATTTTTTTTTTTTCTCTTAAAAAAAATGTTGCCCCACAATAAGAATTTCTCCTGTATTATGGGTGCGTTTACAAACATTTAAAGTCACGTACACAAACAGCCAGACCCGGTATAACTACTTGTAGGAGTTGTAGGTCACGCAAATATTTGTTCCGTGCGGGAATCGAACCCGCGACTCGCAGCGCAGCAGTCAATCGCTTAACCACTGCACCAATCGTGCCGTCAAATTCAAACCTCGAGCACTAAGTGCAAACAACAAACAATCTACCGAGGAATACGAACTCTAGAACTTCACCGCTGGATATAGGTATCTCTAATCACGATTTTTTATTGTTTACTAGTCTGCTAAGATCGTTCCACCTATTCTGGGCCGTCCTACCTACGTTTGTTCATTCCCGGTCTTCGCCATTGAATTCGAACCTCAACTACTCTCCTCCAGCTGCATCCAGCCATTCTGCGAAGGTTGTCCTGAGTGCGTCCTACGCTACCCTACGTACTTACGATTACCAATTTATTCTTAAGCCAACGGTTATAGAAATCTCAGCTCTTCATAATTCTTTACTCCTCGTGTATTTATTTGAACAATTTAATTAGCTTCATAACATATTATTTCTGTGTCTCATACGATGGAGAGTGAACATTTTACGTTCAACACGTGGGCGGGAAGCGGGAATGGTTGCGTTGGACAGACATCTCGCAGCTAAGTGTGCAGAAGGCTTACATGGCTTTACCTACGAGATTTAGCTCGTGGGTAGGTGATAGGTATTGTATTTAATTAAAAGACCATAGATTTATTTAATACGTAGGTATATTCATTTACAATTAATATTGTAAAAATGGCTGTGCCCATACAGAGTTAATGTTAGGTGCTGGAGCCTTAAAACTGTAACAACTTATATTGCCACTGTGCGTAGGAATAGACATGCTTTTTATATGTGAAATGTTAAGCTGTCAGTAACATTTGATGTAGTAGTTCATGAAGCGTATAGAAGAAAGTGAAAATAAAAATGGGACATTCGAACTTCACGCCACTAAAGGCCTGTATCCCCGAAGAACACGTGACATGGACAAAAGTGAAAGTAAATCCTCATTATGCTAGTTTTAGGTCCCAAGTAAATAAAAGCTTTTCAGAAATCGGAATAGCCTCAGCCCCCCATTAAAAAAAACTTATTAACAAGGGGAATATTAAATACCGTGCTGAAACCATGTGGCGTTAAATAATGCGCCCTAGTGCCAAAAAGTCGTGAAAAAAAGTTTAAAACCACGATGATTTTTAAAACCAAGTAAGTTTTTTCTTGAATTGTGGGGGACACTTGTGTGAGGTTCTAAGAAGACTTAATACACTTCACAGCACTTCTGAGTGCCACCACGTGGGCGAGTAAGCATTCAGACATTAAACATGACATGGCTTGCCGCTGCACGGTCAAACGGATCAGATGTCGCAACAGTGAGTTAATTATTTAAATGGCACGCGAAGGGAACGGATGCAACGCAGACAAACCGTGGCAAGTAATGTGAATGTGAAAACAAACAAAAGAAAATAACAAGTATCGATAATGAGAGGTGGTATGTATTGCAACATTGTGTACTATTGCGTAATATTTCATGATTAAAACTGTAAGTTAATGGCGTTGACTTATTGAGTTCAGTATAGAAATCAGGCACAGAAAAAAGTATACCCAATCTCTCATTTTGTGAATCTGAAATCTTCTTCTCTCCTTGCAATCTGCATTTCTTTCAATTCTAAATAAATTAATATGATAATAATATTATTCTTCAGTATGGCAATAAAATTACAATAACTTTGGTATGGCGTGGTTTGCAAGATTTTTGCACTTTTCTCGAGAACCCAAAAACCTTGTCAAATGAAACTTCTGCATATAATTCCGCGCAGTTGTAGAAGGGACATCTGCCCGGTGGGCGGGAAAGCGATCAATTTAGATAATAAAACATAAATTGACTGAATTTGGCCTAATTGTAACATGATCGTGTTTGACAACGGGGGGAGGGAGGTCGGTCGGAGTGGGAAGTAAAAATTGAGGTTTTAAACAAAGTAGGTAGGTAAATGCACGTCACGGATATTTTTTTTAGTATGTATGGGGTTTAACCGGTTGAATGCCATAATTACAGAAACAATTAAAAAGCCAATATGTCTCGCGTGGATCCAGGGTAACACACTTTTGCTCTCAATTTGAATCATTTTGAAGCATATTGCTAATCCATTGCTCCATATGTTCGAAAAATGTGTCTGCTCAACGACGTAAATAACGCAATGAATGTTGTTGAACTGTCAAAATGAAACCCATTGCTACTGATAGTGTGTTACGCAATTACCCTGCTGCTCAACCATTTTGATAGGAACCGAATGGTCCAACACAATTAGCGAGACATTTGTCTACGGAACCCTAAAAACGGAACCTTTATATGATCACTTTTTTGTCCGTCTGTCACTCACAAATGTTTTTTTTTTTTATAGTCCCGTAGATTGCTCCAAAAATTAGTCTCCCTTGAACCGCCGCATTACGATTTCTTTTTTGAATGAAATCTTAACTACTCTAGTGTTGAAAATGCTTTGTTCAACTCTTAGCTTGACGCTTACCGCCCACTCTCTTGCTCTCTTAGTATAATGCAGTGCCTCTAACTGAAGTGGCGAGAGTTTAAAACTATTATTAGATCGTCTCGACGCTGCATCCAAAATAATTGCTTAGAAAATGGCGGAATCTGTGACGTCACGTGCAGGGACGGACTTTGTCTACTTCATTTAATTTTCTTCCTCGGAGACCTTTCTCTGTTTAAGATTGTGTTTTTTTTATTATCCAGTCCCTGTGTTATGCTGTTGGGACAAATCAAGATTTATGAATATTTCAAGTTTATCATAAGCTATTCTAAGAAATAGAATAAAATGATGGGACCTACTAAATTAAAATAGTCAAATTAAAATCTATATTAATGTTTCAATATTTTAAATAATTTATTTTTTTAATATAATTCATTTATACCTGATATTAAGAGTTTAGCCCCGACCCAAGCCCCTTCACAGTTCCTCAATTGGTCAGCTACCCAACTTCCACTCACGTATTTTTACCGCAGATCTCTATTAACAACGGTCAGTAGTCCGTCGGCTGTCCAAATTGCAGCTTTATAGGCCGTTTCCTTTTAAAATAGTGGCAGACGACGTGTCTGTTATATGCGTATTTATTTACGAATTTCAAGGCGTCTTCTATATATATATACTACTTGTGTTCTCTATATCTGTATCTGCGAGTATACATAGTATCAAGCAAAGACGATTTTCGTATCTGTCTGTGCGACCGCGTCGTTCTTCTAAATCGTGACGTGTAACGTGTAACGTTAAATGGGCAAAACCTGAAAATAGTTTGATCAGAATAACGAGCAGAATTAATTGAACCACTTTTTAATATAGGTCACATTTTTCAAATAATCTTCATTAAAAACGTTGCCGTGTCTATTTATTAATAGGTCAAGCAACCCAATGTCAGTGCGGCGCAGCGGCCCGGTGACGACTCCTCGCTCGATAAAGCGTCGTCGCAGACGCAAGAAACGATTAGAATGGCCAGTAAAACTAAAACAACACATAAAACCTTTACAATTTTTTTATGACTTATTTTCTCTCTGAAATAGGTCAATTGAATTAAAAATCAGTTGGGGTGTCTGAGGTTTTGCGCATTTAACGTTACACGTTGTATATGTTATACTTAGGATATAATATAATTTTGAACACCAGCCTATTATAGTCCCACTGCTGGGCAAAGACCTCTCTATCTACAGACGTCAGCACATCAAGCTACCCGAAACTGTCACATCCCAATCAACTTTGAACCTTATGCTTTAGCGATAAAGTTGTAAAGCTATTAAAGAAATTCGACAGATTGCAGTAGCTTGATGTGTTGGCGTCTGTACAAGGAAGGTACGAGCGTTGATCACAACACTTGCTCAAAACGGGTTGGCGATTTCAGACTTTATAACTGGTGGTGGCGTGTGTGTTGGATCATTAAGTTCCCTTCAAAACGAATGAGCTGAATAATGTAGAATTTCGGTTTTTTTTTAATCTTTTTTATAACGGACGCTTTTAACATGCACGTCTTTCTATATCGTTATCACATGTATCATTTCAACATGAATGATGCGACCAATATTTTGTAACAATTTTTTGATTAAAGAGTGTCCGTGAAGGGAGTTTTCTTGTCCATTCTTCTCCATAGGTACCTACTACGCTTTGGAATGGGCAACCAGCTTCATCTTTCTGGCTTGCCGAACCCTTGACAATTCAAAAGTGCCTGTAATTGGTTTATTTGGAATAAATGCTTTGAGTTTCAGTTTTGATACGAGTGTACAAATGTGAGTGTACCTCCTACACCTTTTCATAAATATCCTAGATTTGTGTAGACATAATAATTGGACTGGGTTCTCACATGTATAGGAAAATGTGTCAAAAATATAATTCTATAATTACCGCCAGACGGAGACATGTCGTCATAATGCCTTGAGAGAAAAACGAAAACAGGATGAGATAACTGTTTGTATTGGCGGTGCAATTTAGAGGTTAAAATATTAGTTATACTCACATTTAACGCTAAACGTATTTAAAACGTCATTTTATCTCTGTCATCTTTATGTTTTAAATTCATTTAGCTATAAATGCATTTGATTGTGGTGGCCTTAGAAATCAAAAACCAAAATCAAAAGTCATTGATTCAAACTAGGCTGAGAATCAGCACTTTTCGGACGTAAAAATTACAAAAGGCAGTCCCCCAAAACGCCCGCCCTTCACCACTTCCTAGTGCTTTCGCAAAACTTATTCGATAAACTTATTAAAGACCCAAATACGTCCCTGTGGGTATAATTAAATGCACATAACAAAGGGACGCTAAAAATATCGCGCATTTAGATGCAAACGTTGTCTGTCTACATAGAATTAGCTGTTAATTCTCTTAATGAAATGGGCTGGCTGAGAACACATTCATACTAATAATATAAATGTGTATGTAACTCTCTCTGTCTGTCAGTCCTTCTCTCTGTCTGTCTGTCTGTCATATTTTAACGCCATAACGGCGGAATGGATATACAGCGTGTAACGGAAGGGGGGTATCAACCCTGAAGGAGGTGAATGTGCTCATGAAGCTCAACAACTTTCCCCAAAGAACATAGGTCGAAATATGAAAAAAAAATTTGGCCCTCACATAGTAAATCAATCAGCTGGTAGTCAGTTTTGTAAGGGAGGGCCAAATTTTTTTTTCATAATTCGACCTATGTTCTTTGGGGAAAGTTGTTGAGTTTCATGAGCACATTCACCTCCTTCAGGGTTGATACCCCCCTTCCGTTACATATATGAAATTCGGCACACAGCGGAGATCTTGATCTGGCTTAGGATAAAACATACTTTTTATCCTGGTAGGTAGTATGTACGTTCTTTTTAAAAGGAAGCTAAAAGACTTCCTGATTAAAAAGGCGTATTATTCTGTAAAAGAATTCCTTGAAGAAAAATAATTATTTAATATTAAAATGATTGTGATATTTAATATAATGTGATTTAAATTATAAAAATAGTACCTATGATATAATATAAAATGTTTGAATAATGATAATTAATGTAATAAGTATAATGTAAACTGTATAACTGTAATATTGAGTAGTTATACTTTCTTTATATAGTTATAACCATTTCAATTGCAATGCCTTATCAGGCAACTAAGTTCTAAGGACCTAAACTATTGTTAACATCTCCAAAATTCTGTACACTTAGTTCGCAATAAAGAATTTGAATTTGAATTTGAATCACTTTTACGCGGGCGAAATCACGAGCCGAAGATATGTGGCAAATAAAATTGTAAACTGTTTCAAGATTTTTTGTTTATTGCTTCATATCTTCAATTTATCTGCTTAGTATTATCTTCAATGACTTTGCCAACGACATTTTATAAAATCGAGTTTCAAATAATATCAAAACTGCAAAAAAATATATACAACGTGTAACGGAAAGGGGGTATCAACCCTGAAGGAGGTGAATGTGCTCATGAAACTCAACAACTTTCCCCAAAGAACATAGGTCGAAATATGAAAAAAAAATTTGGCCCTCCCATAGTAAATCAATCAGCTGGTAGTCAGTTTTGTAAGGGAGGGCCAAATTTTTTTTTGTTTGTTTGTTTTTTAGTGACTACAGCCTTGCTATTGATGACAATGTAATTAGATCAGATTCCCAGGTCGCCGCGGCCTTTGAAAATTTCTTTACAGAGATTCCCGTGGTAACTACTAAATCTCTAAGCTCATCACCCACTGCTGCAGAGTCTTTACTTAAGGAAAACGTTCCAGTTTGTGATTCGGAATTTCACTTCGAATTTGTCACTTGTACAGATATAATTAAAACTTTTCACATGTTAAATGTTAAAAAGACTGCAGATCTATGGGGCAATTCTGTGGATGTTGCTAAGACAATTATAAACATTGTAGCACCTACTTTAGCTGATATATTTAATAATTGTATTGAATGTGGTGAGTTTCCTGATCTTATGAAACACAGTAAAATAATACCGTTGTTTAAATCGGGTAGTACATCAGACCCTACTAATTATAGACCTATTTCCGTACTACCCACCTTTAGTAAAATTTATGAAAAACTTATTTTAAATCAATTGCAAAGATTTTTCAATAACAATAAATTACTGAATAATAAACAGTTCGGTTTTACAAGGGGTCGTTCAACTACCGATGCCGGAGTTGAACTTTTAGGACATATTTATAATGCATGGGAGGACAAATGCGATGCTTTGGGCATTTTTTGTGATTTGTCAAAGGCATTCGATTGTGTTCTTCATGAAACCTTAATCAGGAAACTTCACCACTACGGAATCCGGAACGCCTCTCTGGATCTTCTCACTTCTTACTTAAGTGATAGGATTCAGAGAGTTGATGTTAACGGGAAAAGGTCACCCGGATCTGTAGTAAGAATGGGGGTCCCACAGGGCTCAATACTTGGACCATTTTTATTTATTATTTATATCAATGACTTGCCTTACCTCATAAAGGATGAACATGATATAGTGTTGTTTGCAGATGACACTTCACTTTTATTTAAACTCAAACGTCAGCAGCTGGTTACTGACAATATAAATAGTGCCCTCGCAAAAGTAGTTAACTGGTTTAATGTTAATAATCTACTTCTTAACGAAAAAAAAACGAAATGTATTAAGTTTACGATACCAAATGTTAGACAAGTAGAAACTAGTGTTCTCATAAAGGGTGAAGAGTTAAAACCCGAAAATTCCACAGTATTCTTAGGCATAACTTTAGATGCCAAGCTTCAATGGGGCCCCCATATAGATAAATTGTCAAGAAAGCTTAGCTCTGCAGCATACGCCGTTAGGAAAATTCGTGATTTAACTGATTTAGAGACAGCCCGTTTAGTTTACTTTAGTTATTTTCATAGTGTGATGTCATACGGTATTCTGCTGTGGGGAAATGCCGCCGATATTCAGACAATTTTTATTTTACAAAAAAGGGCAATTCGTTCTATTTATAAATTAAGTCCTAGACACTCCCTCAGAGACAAGTTTAAAGAGATTAATATAATGACTGTGCCTTCTCAGTACATTTATGATAATCTTTTGTATGCACATAAAAATATTAATCTGTTTAAAAAATACAGTGATATCCATAACATAAATACTAGGAACAAACACAAATTTGTTGTTCCTACAACAAGGCTCAAGAAAATAGGTGGCTCGTTTAGATGCCAATGTATACGTTTTTATAATAAACTTCCTAGCCACATTCAAGAACTAAGCATTAATAAATTCAAATCTTTTATAAAGTTAAAACTATGCCAGAAAGCCTATTATACTGTAAAAGACTATATTGAGGACAAAAAAGCTTGGGATTGAGCTGCTCCAATAGGTCTAGACAGTGAATGTTGTTTATTTTTTTATTTTTTGCTGACTTACACTTTTGTTTTTTCTCTTTCTAAATATCTATTTATATACAGAATGACATGAACATTTACTGTTTGAAGTCTTATATTATTTTAATTATTGTGAATGTGATGACTATGTGGGTTTCCGTTTTAATCATGGTCTGGCACTTTGAGCGGTCTATGCGGTCTACACAAATGTCCTGTCCTTGGTATTACTCGTCGAATCGTTGAGCTCCTTAAGTTCTGAGTTGAGCTGCACGGTTACTGACGAATGCGTGCACTGACTGCACAGGTCCACTCAATCTGTGTGGTTCTTTCCTCAAAAGACCACTTCAGACACAAATCTACATAGTCCTCAAAGATCAAAGATTATGTCCGGATTTTTATGTACACATTGACATTGATGAATTTTATATAAACAATGACATGGATATTTACTTTGTAAAGTATCTTATTTTTTATTATTATTATTATTGTGAGTGTGAAGACTATGTGGGTCATTTCTTTTTTCTGTTTTCCTTCTTAGTTAGTTTTAATCATGATCTGGCAGTTTGAGTAATTTATGCGGCCTACCCAAATGTCCTTTCATTGGTATTGTTCGTCGAATCGTACGGCTCCTCAAGTTCTGAGTTGAGCTTTACGATTTTTGACAAATGCGTGCACTGACTGGACAGGTCCGCTCAATCTGTGTGGTTCTTTACTCAAAAGACCATTTCAGACACCAATCTACATGGTCTTCACATGATCTGACCAAGATTATGTCTGGACTTTAAAAGAGACTGTGACCTCTGAGTTTGTTTCGGCCTTTCTTCTCAGAGTAGTCAGATAGGAAACGCCGACCTCATCTAGTTTAAAAAAATATGATTGACATGTAAAAGTGTTTGTACAAACCTACTTACAGAAAATAAATCATTTATCATTTATCATTTATCATTTAACATACAGGTGAAACTAATATAAGCGTGTTAAAAACGTTAATATTTCTGTACATTTTATTATTTCAAAGGGGTATCATTTTACCCAGTAACTGCATGGGTTATGGACGTCTGGTAGGTACCTATTCATCTGTATCCAGTTAGACTGGAACCAACACCCTAATTGGGTAAATCACTATCCATCAGAATCGACATCATTTTGTAGGATATTGCTAATCCATTGTTTCGTATGGTCGAAAAATGTGTCTGCTCAACAACGTAAATAACGCAATGAATGCTGTTGAACTGTTAAAATGAAAACTTTTGATACTGATTGTGTGTTACGCAACTACCCCGCTGATCCCAACATAGTTGGGAAACAACTAGGCAGATGACGATTAAGGATGATGGATGATCATTCATGACATTGATTTCATCGCTAAAACGTTACGACCCGCGGGTTTTTGAGAGTTCAACAACATTCATTGCGTTATTTACGTTGTTGAGCAGACACATTTTTCGAGCATATAAAGCAATGGATTAGAAATATCCTTCAAAACGATTCAGATTTAGACTGATACTTTAGGGTGTCGTTGAAGTTAAAGGGTCCAAGTTCATGCGAAGGTATCGGTTCCTATACCAACTTACGGCTCGTTATTTTAGTAAGGTTTGCATTTATAATCGTTTTCCTTGCGTTATACGTGAGTAGTGTAGGTAGCAAGTTGTAGGTCGATCACCACTGCTCAAAACGGTGAAAGAAAACATCATCTGCCTAGCCTTTTCCCAACTATGTTGGGGTCGGCTTCCAGTCTAACCGGATGCAGCTGAATACCAGTATTTTACATGGAGCGACTGCCTATCTGACCTCCACAACCCAGTGACTGGGTAATACGATACCCCTAGGTAAGACTGGTTGTCAGACTTTCGGGCTTCTGACTACCCGTAACGACTGTCAAAGATCTACCAATGACAGCTGGGACCAACGGCTTAACGTGCTTTCCGAGGCACGGAGGGGTCTCGGTATGTAAAGATGGTCACCCATCCACAGGCCAACCGCGGCTAGCGTAGCTTAACCTGATCGATCGACCCGTGCGGCTGTTATTATTTAGCCACGGGCCCCTCCGGTGAAAGAAAACATCGTGAGGAAACCGGCGACATGTCTTAGAACAAAAAATTTGGCCCGCGTGGTTGATTACAGCCCACTCTTTCTCGAAGTGAGGCGGCCAGAGTCCCAACAGTGGGAACGTTATAGGCTGATTATACTTGCGTTATCTGTTTTTGAAGTCTGCAGTAACAGGTTGCTAGCAGTGACCCTTTTTTTTTTTTTTTTTGTTTGAAAGGGACTTAGTGAAGGGCGGGCGTTTTGGGCTACTGTCTTTTGTAATTTTGACGTTCGAAAAGTGCTGATTCTCAGCCTAGTTTGAATAAATGACTTTTGATTTTAATTTTAATTTTGCTTAAATCTTTCTATTCACAGCGGGCCCTCTCAGAATACCAGTCTTGCATTATTTATTTTTTAAATATCGTAGCGTTATGCTGAGAGATTTTTATTTTTGGCCTCGCATAGGTCTTTTTCTTTGTTTATTTATTTATTTGGTTGTTTTTAATTTTACGTTGTTAGTTTGAAATGCTCAATTTTAACTATTTGTATTTCCTGTGTGTGTGTCCCAAATAAAACATGTTTCTATGTTTCATCTATGGGTTTGTGTTTCTCTCTGATCACCATAAAAGAAACATCTTCATTATTTATTGCCCTTATTTATCCTGTAGGGTCGACGCTGCATGACTTCTTCTTCCATACTTCTCATTCTAGTACTCATAGCACAAGCTCTGCTTAGTTTGGGACTAGATGGCGTTGTGTGAAAGTTGTGGAATATTATTATTATTATCATCGTCATCTCAGTAGTCAAGGACTTTCTTTTTTTTTTATTGCCGAATGAGCCCGCTCTTGACCTCGATCACGCCTGATGGAAAACGATGGATGAGGTCTATAATGGAAGGACCGTACCCAGAAGATACCTAAAGTACTGGAACTCCCACGCATCGACGAAACACAGCAGGCTACTTGACGCCGGACTCCGGTAGGAGGGTGGTCGTAAGCCAGGCGGGCGTTAGCCATACCACCGCAAGGGAAGAGTTAGCCAGTCACATAAGGTGTTGGGTGTGACTCTCCGGGATGCGTCGAGCGTTCGGTTCAGTTGAGTAACTGGCGGAACAAACTGCTCTACACGAGGAGGCTTCTTCATGCATTCTAAAAACATTTATAGTCATATCGTCTTTCCCATCGTTTGTTTGGTCTTCCTCTACTTTTATAGCCATTCACATTCAAACCTACTCAAACCATCATCATTTTTGACAAGTTTTTGACATTGATTGTCACTGAGATGAGATTACGACTACATTTTGAACGTTTTTAATTATGAGAATTAGCCTCCTGAACACCTCGTCCCATGGTAAAAATATTAGCCAGTAGCAAGGCCGGATTTACAGACGCCAGCACATCAAGCTACCCGAAAATGTCAAATTTTCCCAATCAACTTTAAGTCTTATACCTTAGATATAAAGTTGCAAATCTGTTAAAGAAATCTGACAGATTGTAGTAGCTTGATGTGCTGGCGTCTGTACATTTTCTTAAGTAGCGTGGAGTCTATTTTAATACATCCCATGCACGGTCGCACGAGCGTCACAGGCAACCTATGACCTTTTGAGAAAGCGGTGACCACTGCGTACTTAGATATATCTTCATACTTCTTAGAACTGATGTTTTTGGGAATGTGTATCACCTACATAAAGTCTATTTTTGAAATGGTGCCTTGAAAATCAGTATATATTGTCTGTCTGTTCCATAGTACAACCTAAAGGGACTTAGTAACAGATTTACTGAATCAGCTTGCGTAACGCACGAGTGGTTATGGGCCGGCAGAAGCCCGAAGGTCTGACAACCAGGCTCACCAAGGGGTATCGTATTACCCAGTAACTGGGTTATGGAGGTCAGATAGGCAGTCGCTCCATACAAAATACTGGTATTTAGCTGCATCCTGTTATACTGGAAGCCGCCCCCAAAATAGATATCAACCTCATTAACTTTGCAGACACTCCTTATTTCTAACGCACTGAATTATTGAGGTGTTGCTATATTACCACGCCAAATTACCCATTTCCCTTTATTCCCATAAACCTTAAGCTTTAATACGTGTAGGAGTAACAATAGTGCGCCGGCAGGGATTCGAACCTGTGACCTTTCGGTAGTCAACACCCAGACGGCTATTAATCCAATTATAAATAAACATGAATTAGCTTTGATAAAAGATACCCCCACTCGCGTTGTGGGTGGTATGATCATTATTAAATTATATAATGGTATTAGGAGGGTAGGTATGGCAGGACACTTTTTTTAATTTTGATGCTTTGTGAGACGAGCTAGATTCCTTCACGGAGAATTGGACTCAGATAGCAACAGATAGGCCAAGAAAAAGGAAAAACGGGAGAGCCCTGCATTGCACTTGGACGCGGCGCGGGACATGGCAAGAGCTCATATTAAACGGAAATATACAAAAATGCTTTGGGTTCAATTTTGTGGATGAGACTTTGGCCAACAGTGGGACGTACAGGTAAAATAAGTGTTAAGCACAAAATGTCAGCGACAAAACGTGACAAAATCTTTTAGATTCGCTGATCTTGGCAAAGTCGCAGATCTATGTGCCTTTTTTCGACGTATGACATAGACCTTCGGAACATTGGAACTTGCTTTGGAGCACGGAGAGAAAAATCTTAGATAAATCACTGTGCTGTCTCATAATCGAGTGCATTTGAGTGGTAATGGAAAAATTACCATGCTAGTAAAAATTCTTATGCTGTACAGTAATAATTATTGGATAAATAGTGAATTTATCGCAATCTCACTCAGAAAATTTTCTGTAGATCATGTCAATTGCACTCACTTTACAGTGAAAAGCACAGTAATTTTTCTAAGAATTTTCTCTCCGTGTGGAGTAGAATGACGCGCGTAATTTTGGTGCGTTTTTTTCACCCAGAGATCCTTAGCTTTTTATTAGAATGCGCTTTTGGACATTTAGACTGGCTTCGATGGAGTGGAATGTAAGAAGAACGTGCTAAGCCTTTATAAACGAATACTCATCAAAATAGTACATTTTGTAGCGAAAATCAGGGGCCCGTGGCTAAATAATAACAGCCGCACAGGTCGATCGATCAGATTAAGCTACGCTTGCCGCGGTTGGCCTGTGGATGGGTGACCATCTTTACATACCGAGACCCCTCCGTGCCTCGGAAAGCACGTTAAGACGTTAGTCCCGGCTGTCATTCGTAGATCTTTGACAGTCGTTACGGGTAGTCAGAAGCCCGAAAGTCTGACAACCAGTCTTACCTAGGGGTATCGTATTACCCAGTAATTGGGTTGTGGAGGTCAGATAGGCAGTCGCTCCATGTAAAATACTGGTATTCAGCTGCATCCGGTGAGACCGGAAGCCGACCCCGACATAGTTGGGAAAAGGCTACACAAATGATGATTTAGTAAGTAGCAAATATTTTTAACCATCGTATTTATCGAAATACGAGGGAGTAGAATAATCAGTTGATTTCTTGTACTTGGGCGATCCCTATTTCGATAAGCATAAGGTTAAATTGAAAGGTCTCAAAGGTCACGTGTGATAAATAAAGCTACTCTAGATTACCGCTACCTAGTAGTTGATATTGATAATATTGCTATGATATGGTATTATACAACATGTAACGTTAAATGCGCAAAACCTCAGACACCCCAACTGATTTTTAATTCAATTGAACTATTTCAAAGAGAAAATAAGTAATTAAACAAATTGTAAAGGTTTTATGTGCTGTTTTAGTTTTACTGGCCATTCTGATCGTTTCTTGCGTCTGCGACGACGCTTTGTCGAGCGAGGAGTCGTCACCGGGCCGCTGCGCCGCGCTGACATTGGCTTGCTTGACCTATTAATAAATAGACACGGCAACGGTTTTAATGAAGATTTTTTGAAAAATGTGACCTATATCAAAAAGTGGTTCAATCAATTCTGCTCGTTATTCTGATCAAACTATTTTCAGGTTTTGCGCATTTAACGTTACACGTTGTATAGTTGATATCATGATGTCAACAAGTATTGGTACGGTCCGCAAAAAAAAAACTTAATATTGTTACTTTTGGCATTTAAGTCTCTGAATAACCTGGAAAGTGTTATCAAGTAGAACTTACAGGCTTTGATTGCGATTTGCAATAAAATCATCATCTGCCTAGCCTTTTCCCAACTATTTTGGGGTCAGCTTCCAGTCTAACTGGATGCAACTGAATACTAGTATTTTACATGGAACGACTGCCTATCTGACCTCCACAACCCAGTTACTGGGTAATACGGTACCTCTTGGTAAGACTGGTTGTCAGACTTTCGGGCTACTGACGACCCGTAACAACTCAAAGATACAGCCGGGACCAACGGCTTAACGTGCTCTCCGAGGCACGGAGGGGGTCTTGGTATGTGAATATGGTCACCCATCCACGGACCAACCGCAGCAAGCATAGCTTGACCTGATCGATCGAACCGTACGGCTGTTATTACTAATCCACAAGCCCCCAATTTGCAATAAAGTATTAGCAGTAAAAGACGATAAAACAGTAAGTGAAAAAGAATATTTTTCCATAGGTCCTGTACTCCTGGCAAACTCAAACCCAAACCAATTACAAATACTATTGAATTGTCAAGGGTCGTTCAGTCAGAAAGAACAAAGTAAGTTGCCCATTCCAAAGCGTAGTGGGTTCCTTTGGAGAAGAACGGGCAGGTGATGGATAAGGCGTATAATCAACGACCTGGATGCAATTTCCATAACGGCATGTCCAGAACAAACTGGCCCAAAATAAACCAGTCTTACGACTCTGGCCTAGGTCAATGAAAATACGACTACATAACAAACACTGAATGATTTTTTCCGGTTGGACTGGAAGTCGACCCCAACATAGTTGGGAAAAGGTTAGGCAGATGATGATTATGAAAAGCTGATCAATTCTGACAAAAAATGGTTGTCAAATCGCATATTAGGTGTAAATAATTGGATAAAGAAAAAACTACAGCCAATGAAATCACTTGGCACAAGATTTGACTATATAGATATTAATAATATTATACACTTAATAATATTTAACTTTGTCATCTGGGCTAGTGTCTCCTCAGAACAGAAAAGACACAGTAGCGTGTCTTTTCTGTTTTTAAGGGTATATGATCTACGCAATGTATGCTAACGTACTACTTATATTTCAGTCGTCTTGCGGCGCACTGATGACAGTGCCAAACGACACTCGAAAAATCAAGAAAATCACTCGCCTTTGGTCGTTCATCAGCCCCGGATGACCAAAGTTCAAACTCAAACTCAAACACAAAACTCAAACTCAAAAAAGTTCAAAAAAGTTATCACAAAATTATAGAATTTTTCGCTGAGCTGTCTAAACGAATGATCGCGGTTTAATAGTTGTTATGCTTCTGTTACAATGCCCGTCTAAAACACTAATCTACATTGGTTGGAAATCCCAGAGCAATGAGCCATGAGCAATGAAAAGGTAAATTAAAAAAACCGGCCAAGTGCGAGTCGGATTGGCGCACGAAGGGTTCCGTACCATTATCTTTAAAGACGGCAAAAAAATCATGTCTGTTATTTTATTCTATTTTTTAGTATTTGTTGTTATAACGGCAACAGAAATACATCATCTGTGAAAATTTCAACTGTCTAACTGTCACGGTTCATGAGATACAGCCTGGTGACAGACGGACGGACGGACGGACAGCGGAGTCTTAGTAATAGGGTCCCGTTTTGTCCTTTGGGTACGGAACCCTAAAAACGACTTATGTTTGCGACCCAGTTTTCCAGTACCTAAAAAACGTTTGATTCCACGCCACGCCTTCAAACCAGTATTCCTACAAACAAAAACACGCACAAAAAAGGCTGTATATCCACCCACCTCCTTCATTCCCGTCCGCATCAGCCGAAGGTCCGGAGAACTTTAATCCTCTCGTGGACTGGTTCATGGCCACCACGTCCGCCGCGGTCACCACCTTGAAACCCAGCCCGTGGCTCGACACCGTCGAGTTCCACTGCCACATGCACATATTCACAGGGTTCTCCGGCCCATTCTTCTCGAAACTGCAATAAACCCCCGTCGCCTTCGAAATGAAAGGATTCTTGTTTACCGCCTCATACATCGGACCGTACGGCCGCAAAATCTTCATTTTATCAGTCAATGAGAAAGTGTCATTGTTGGAATTAATCTTCTGGTTGATCGCGATGGACCCCTCGTTGTCGTTCATCATATCGTTGTACCGCTGGTTGAGCTGCAATACTTTGTCCACCGCCGACTTGTCTCCCCGACGGTTCTGACGTCGGTCTTCGGTCCGATTCAACAATGTCGTCAGTTTGTGGAAGGATCCCTTCTCCTTCCCTGGATTGGCACTCCTGTACTTCTGTTGCGTCTCCGTCGCCACGGTTTTCTTTGCTTTATTCTCTTTTTCGACCTCATGGTCGCCAAGAACGATGGCTACCACGAACAGCACAGAAAGAAGCTTCCCAAACGCCATTTAGTGATCTCGTTTTGTTTTCAGATGATATAGCCGCACGGCGCGGTTGGTACAGCGGGCATTATGCGTGCTAACACTCATAACAATAGTTTAAACCAGAGTTCAGTGCGAAATCGTCCGTGATTATCTCGTTAAGCGTGTATGTTCGGGCGAGCGCGGACGACGCGGCTTTGGATAACAGCCAGCCGTGCTCTCGGCGCGGTCGATACACTCCCGTACAGATACATGTTGCAAAAACACTCATTGGTACACTACATCTAGCCTATACACTTATAAATTAACGCACTGGGGAATTTTCCGTTTTATTTCGCACACCCTACACTGCCCCTGGAAAATCGTTTCTAATGGAGGACACCGATCGTACAAGCGAGCATCGTGATACGCCCAGACACCTCAACTATTATATTTTTACACACAGCCATGCAACACGGTTTGTTAATATTTCACTTTAATATATTTTTACACGTAATTTATCAATTTACAATACAGTTAATACGTTTTAAAATCCATATAACGAGGTACGTATTCGCGGTCGGACTCCCGAGCACAGCGCCACCGCGGGAGTATGCGGAACTAACCGCCCGCGGACAGAAATAATCATTACTTTTCGCGAGATGTGATCTTGGAGCGGCGTCTGTAGGGATGCTGCGCAGGTGTCGTCCCGCCCCAGACCGTTCCCGGGCTTTTCGCGCAGGATGTAGTCGTACCGCTCACCGGATATTGCATTGGTTCAATTAGGATCACTGCTCAAGTAAGATACCTCCGATTGGCCATACCTACAGGTGGCCCATCGTGATAGGTCGACGGTGGAAATGCCGCGAAAATGCTCCAATCGTGAGCCGAACCGGATATTGCATGAAGAAAATTTCCTCAGAAATTTGTTTACGGGAACGGCGGGTGGTCGTCGGGTTTTTGCCGACTACGGATATCAATTTAGTGTTTTTATCGGCTCCATGGCTGTTCGTTTCCCTAGAAAAACGTCATTATGATCTGTGCGGAGGGATTGATTGAAATCTCATTTGTGACAAGCGCGACCGACGCGTTCCATTTATAAAAGTGATCGATAAAGACTTCCATTGTTTATTGTTGAATAAAAAATAATGTTCCCATGAAATAGGTAGCTAACAGTTTCATTTTTCGGCAATAACATGGCACAATCAGCATGTGAGTGACTAATTTGATAACATAAACAAACGAAAACTTTAAATTAGTGCTTATTGTGAGTGACAGATTACCGCATTAAAGAGGAACATTCCGAATCACGTAACTGCAACATAATGTTGCTAACGAAATCTTTTCATAAAATAAATAACGAAGTAATAAAGAGAGTTCAGAGTATAAACATCTATAAATAAACGCTTAATCTTTAAAGTGTACTTAATCATAATATTTAGGATAACTATAAATAATTTGACAGATTGGAAAAAAAATATCACGTCTGTTCACAGACACTTTCCGAACGAACGCAGACAGAATCATGCAGTACGTACCACTCCTTGCGTTGTAGATGTAGACTATTTTGGTTTGAAATACCTACATTTTTTATAACTAATTATACGCTAATTTATTTATCTTACAGAATTTGTGAGTAATTAACACCTAACAATGTGTAGTGCCCGTGAAGACATCGGTAAACTAACAGTGGGATAGAAATCTATTGTTTATGTTATACGGTGAGTGTCCTAACAGTACCTTTGCCCTTATTTTGAAAAAAGTAGAAAAGGTTATCAATGCTTTGTGTTCTGAATATGAAAATGCTCTTACATCCTTGTATTGTGCAGTAAAACAAAAAGTTCATTGCGTTTTTATGCATTTATTCCAATTTCTATCACCAATCTAGTTCTGCATGAATCATGAATTAAAATGATTGGTTTTGTTTGTTAATCTTATCTCGCTTCACCGTAATGACAGGATTAGATCTATTATATTGCAGTGATTGACATGAATACTCGTCATTTATTTCAATTGTTTCCAATCGTAATAAAACAGGTGATCCCATAGAATTAATTTTTATTTACTCATAATTTAATTCTCTCTTTCCTTGTTTCAGTCTGGTTTAGATACAGAATACCTATGTACGGTATTTAAAAATAGTTATCAATTTAAGTTGAAAAACCATGACAATGAATTTAAAATAGGTAGCACAAAAACTATGCAATTTTTTCTCACAGCGGTCCTTGAACCAAATGCTTGTACAGACGCCAGCACATCAAGCTACTACAATCTGACAGATTTCTTTAATAGATTTTCAACTTTATCGCTAAAGCATAAGGTTCAAAGTTGATTGAGAAAATCTGACCGTTACGTGTAGCTTGATGTGCTGGCGTCTGTACCACCTACCTATGAGAGTTCTTTATAGGTTTTATTAAAATTCACAACTCTGAAGTGAATATGTAATGTAAAAATGTGTTTCAATATTTAAGCAAAATATCTATATAGTCAAATCTTGTGTCAAGTGATTTCATTGGCTGTAGTTTTTTCTTTATCCAATTATTTACACCTAATATGCGATTTCACAGCCATTTTTTGTAAGAATTAATCAGCTCTTCATAATCATCATCTGCCTAGCCTTTTCCCAACTATGTTGGGGTCGACTTCCAGTCTAACCGGATGCAGCGGCATCCAGTAACATATTATGAAAATAGTTCAAAAATAGTAGTTAGAAAATAGTAGATAGTGACATTTTTCATAAACATATTATGAAAAGCTCAAAAAATATTGATATTCAGCTGAATACCAATATTTTACATGGAGCAACTACAATGTCCAAATTGTGCCACCGGTCTTTCCACAAAATTACAGGGAAACTCCTGATTATTTTTCATAGTAATAAAATACTGTAATTAGCAAAGAAACATTGTGACTCACTTGCTCAACCACATTCATTTAAACGGCAAACATAATCAAACACCTGAATAAGTCACAATACTAGGAAATGTCACTACAATGCAAGTAGGAAATAGAGTAACATTTAAAACAAAATGGTTCTTTATTATTTTTACTACAAGCAAACAAAATAAGCGTGTTGATGCCAAATACAATGTGTAACGTTAAATGCGCAAAACCTGAAAATAAATAGTTTGATCAGAATAACAAGCAGAATCAATTGAACCACTTTTTAATATAGGTCACATTTTTCAAAAAATCACCATTAAAAATGTTGCCGTGTCTATTTATTAAGTTCCGTTTGCATGGATGTCAGCTATGGCTTTATATGTATAGGCTTCATGAGTGGCCGCAATTTTGAAAAAAATCAAAATGGCGCGACAGTTGGTATGCTCCATATAAAAATCTTCAATCCCCTTTTGTATGGAAGTTCGTAGTTTTTTCCGATGGGAAATCCCATCAGACGCAAGGCTTGTTATTAATATAACGATCCTCTTTGTCCGCAGATGCTCTGAAAAAATGTCAGGCGGTAACTCAAAAAACAAGGCCCGGTCCAAGAAGCAAGAAGGATGGGAAGAAGCTGGCGGGGAGTTCTACCAGGAACTGTACCCTGGAGGGGAGCAAGAGCTGTTCGATAATCTGCAGAGAGCTGATGCTGCTAAGTTAGCTACGCTGCTGCCTTCGAAGCAGGCGAGGAATAGTAAGTAATTTTTTTTTTGACGTTATTGTATTTACTACATACGGTCAGAAAAAAAAGTCGATTACCACTGCTACTTTTTCAAATTATCTAAATTAACACAAAGTTAGATTAGAGCAGGCTACGATGGAGTTTAGTGGTATCTGAAGTCCGAAGAGAGGGGGAGGACTCGAAAATCCTCAAATCCGGAAACATGCTCTATTTCCGGGAGGGCGACGAAGCTGGAAGGTGGTGTCGGGTTTATCGTCCATGAGTCCCTTGTGAGCTGGTGAAGATCGAGAGTATGTCAACCAGGGTGGCGTACCTTACACTCAGAATATCCGCAAGGTATTCGCTGAAAGCCGTACATATGTACGCCCCGACGATGAGTTGGAGATCATGTATGAGGATATTTCCAGAGCCATGCAATGCATGGCTATAAAACTCACTTTAACGTTGTCATGGGGGACTTTAACGCGAAACTGGGCAAACGAAACGATGATGAGCTGCGAGTGGGGCAATTTGGAGTTGGATGCCGGAACCACCGGGGCCACTTACTGGCCAGTTTTATGGAGAAGGAAGGCCTCTTTATGATGAATTCCTTCTTCGGAAAACGTGAGCACAGAAAGTGGACCTGACAGAGCCCGGATGGTTCAACTAAAATTGAGATTGACTCCATTATGTCGACGAAGAAGCAAGTATTCAATTACGTCTCTGTGATCAACGCGGTGAAAACCGGAAGTAATCACCACATGGTAAGAGGCAAATTGAACTTAAATATCAAGCTGGAAAGATCTTGAATGATAAAGTCTACGCTCCGCCCAGCACTGATCCAAGTCCAAAACCCCGACAGCTTTCAGCTCGAACGTCAAAATCGACGACGACGACGATTATAACGATGGGTTCGTGGAAACTCCATACGGTCGGGTCTAAGATCTTTAAGACCCGTCGTACGAATACAAAAAGAGGCTCTCTGATCCTACTTTACGGCTCAAGTAGGAAAGGCGTGAGATGATCGTGCAAGTCTTCAGATGATGCGCTCAATTATCGGCAGCTCAATAGACTGATCTCAAAGTCCTTGAAAAGCGACCTTCGCTCGCCGCTTTAATACAGACTATAGTAAGGACGCCACAGTGCGGAATAAAGGTTCCAAGGTCTTTGCTAGAGATCTTTCTATTAGGTAGAACCGGCTTACGAAACTGAAGACCGATGATGGCAGGATCATATCCGCCAAACCTGAGCTGTTGAGAGAGGTCTAGAGGTTCTGTGGACAGTTATACACGTCAACAAGTAACCCTGTTACGAATCTGGCAAATGACCTAAGAGCTAGATTGACCGGACACTATACCGAAGACATCCCGGACGTTAGCCTGTAGGTACGAAATATTTTTTTCGCGATTTCAGGTTTGGTCCCATAGTAAAAGTTGTTCATAATGATGAGTGCAATGACCCCTTATGAGGTTGTGCGTTATTTAAGTTACAACTTGTATAAGACCATCTGATCGTCTGATCATCTCATCTGCCTAGCCTTTACTAAACTATGTTGGGGACGGCTTCCGGTCGGCTTATCGTCTAACCGGATACAGCTGTACTTTACATGGAGCGACTGCCTATCTGACCTCCACAAATCAGTAACTGTGTATCACTATACTCTTTGGTAAGACTAATTGTCAGACTTTTGGATTTCTGATTATCCGTAACGATTGTCAAAGATCTACGAATGACAGCCAGGACTAACGGCTTGATCTGCGTTCCGAGGCACGGAAGGGTCTCGGTATGTTATGGATGGTCACCCATTCACGGACCGATAAATGATAAATGATAAATGATTTATTTTCTGTAAGTAGGTTTGTACAAACACTTTTACATGTCAATCACATTTTTTTTTAAACTAGATGAGGTCGGCGTTTCCTATCTGACTACTCTGAGAAGAAAGGCCGAAACAAACTCAGAGGTCACAGTCTCTTTTAAAGTCCAGACATAATCTTGGTCAGATCATGTGAAGACCATGTAGATTGGTGTCTGAAATGGTCTTTTGAGTAAAGAACCACACAGATTGAGAGGACCTGTCCAGTCAGTGCACGCATTTGTCAAAAATCGTGCAGCTCAACTCAGAACTTGAGGAGCCTTACGATTCGACGAACAATACCAATGAAAGGACATTTGGGTAGGCCGCATAAATTACTCAAACTGCCAGGTCATGATTAAAACTAACTAAGAAGGAAAACAGAAAAAAGAAATGACCCACATAGTCTTCACACTCACAATAATAATAATAAAAATAAGATACTTTACAAAGTAAATATCCATGTCATTGTTTATATAATATTCATCAATGTCAATGTGTATATAAAAATCCGGAAATAATCTTTGATCTTTGAGGACTATGTAGATTGGTGTCTGAAGTGGTCTTTTGAGGAAAGAACCACACAGATTGAGTGGACCTGTGCAGTCGGTGCACGCATTCGTCAGTAACCGTGCAGCTCAACTCAGAACTTAAGGAGCTCAACGATTCGACGAGTAATACCAAGGACAGGACATTTGTGTAGACCGCATAAACCACTCAAAGTGCCAGACCATGATTAAAACGGAAACGATGACCCACATAGTCCTCACATTCACAATAATTAAAATAATATAAGACTTTAAACAGTAAATGTTCATGTCACTCTGTATATAAATTGATATTTAGAAAGAGAAAAAAAAAAAGTGTAAATCAGCAAAAAATAAAAAATAAACAACATTCACTGTCTAGACCTATTGGAGCAGCTCAATCCCAAGCTTTTTTGTCCTCAATATAGTCTTTTACAGTATAATAGGCTTTCTGGCATAGTTTTAGCTTTATAAAAGATTTGAATTTATTAATGCTTAGTTCTTGAATGTGGCTAGGAAGTTTATTATAAAAACGTATACATTGGCATCTAAACGAGCCACCTATTTTCTTGAGCCTTGTTGTAGGAACAACAAATTTGTGTTTGTTCCTAGTATTTATGTTATGGATATCACTGTATTTTTTAAACAGATTAATATTTTTATGTGCATACAAAAGATTATCATAAATGTACTGAGAAGGCACAGTCATTATATTAATCTCTTTAAACTTGTCTCTGAGGGAGTGTCTGGGACTTAATTTATAAATGGAACGAATTGCCCTTTTTTGTAAAATAAAAATTGTCTGAATATCGGCGGCATTTCCCCACAACAGAATACCGTATGACATCACACTATGAAAATAACTAAAGTAAACTAAACGGGCTGTCTCTAAATCAGTTAAATCACGAATTTTCCTGACGGCGTATGCTGCAGAGCTAAGCTTTTTTGACAATTTATCTATATGGGGGCCCCATTGAAGCTTGGCATCCAAAGTTATGCCTAAGAATACAGTGGAATTTTCGGGTTTTAACTCTTCACCCTTTATGAGAACACGAGTTTCTACTTGTCTAACATTTGGTATCGTAAACTTAATACATTTCGTTTTTTTTTCGTTAAGAAGTAGATTATTAACATTAAACCAGCTAACTACTTTTGCGAGGGCACTATTTATACTGTCAGTAACCAGCTGTTGACGTTTGAGTTTAAATAAAAGTGAAGTGTCATCTGCAAACAACACTATATCATGTTCGTCATTTATGAGGTAAGGCAAGTCATTGATATAAATAGTAAATAAAAATGGTCCAAGTATTGAGCCCTGTGGGACCCCCATTCTTACTACAGATCCGGGTGACCTTTTCCCGTTAACATCAACTCTCTGAATCCTATCACTTAAGTAAGAAGTGAGAAGATCCAGAGAGGCGTTCCGGATTCCGTAGTGGTGAAGTTTCCTGATTAATGTTTCATGAAGAACACAATCGAATGCCTTGGACAAATCACAAAAGATGCCCAAAGCATCGCATTTGTCCTCCCATGCACTATAAATATGTCCTAAAAGTTCAATTCCGGCATCGGTAGTTGAACGACCCCTTGTAAAACCGAACTGTTTATTATTCAGTAATTTATTGTTATTGAAAAATCTTTGCAATTGATTTAAAATAAGTTTTTCATAAATTTTACTAAAGGTGGGTAGTACGGAAATAGGTCTATAATTAGTAGGGTCTGATGTACTACCCGATTTAAACAACGGTATTATTTTACTGTGTTTCATAAGATCAGGAAACTCACCACATTCAATACAATTATTAAATATAACAGCTAAAGTAGGTGCTACAATATTTATAATTGTCTTAGCAACATCCACAGAATTACCCCATAGATCTGCAGTCTTTTTTACATTTAACATGTGAAAAGTTTTAATTATATCTGTACAAGTGACAAATTCGAAGTGAAATTCCGAATCACAAACTGGAACGTTTTCCTTAAGTAAAGACTCTGCAGCAGTGGGTGATGAGCTTAGAGATTTAGTGGTTGACACGGGAATCTCTGCAAAGAAATTTTCAAAGGCCGCGGCAACCTGGGAATCTGATCTAATTACATTGTCATCAATAGCAAGGCTGTAGTCACTACTTCGGTTGCATGACCTTCCTGTTTCGCTATTAATGACATTCCAAGTCATTTTAATAATGTTACTACTATTTTTAATTTTTGAACTCAAATAACGTGACTTGGCCATACTACAGACGATTTTAAATATTTTAGAATAATTTTTAACATATAAATTAAATTCAGCAGTGTTTATACAAATTCGTTCATCATATAATTCATAAAGTCTTTTTCTACTTTTATGTATACCAATGGTGGCCCAGTCACTGAAGGAAGCGTTACTATTGACTGATAATGTCTTTGGAATGAATGTTTTATCAAATTGTGTGCAATACATATTAAAAAAATCATTATATTGTTTGTTAGGGTCATCATTAGTCAACAAAAGTGGTAATTTACTTAAGAGTTTAGTTTTAAATGTTTCTAAGCGTTTAGTTGTTTTTGGGTTGACAGTGATATCTTTTTTAATAACTTTTTTGTTTTGATTTGTAATAGTGATCAGCTGGCCGCAATGATCTGAGTCTATTAAATTAATCATTTCTTTGTGGTTTGGTATAATATCTGTATAAATGTTATCTAGGCATGTGGCACTAGTAGGAGTTATTCTAGTGGGCTCCAAAAATAGGTTAGCAAGATTGTATGACTGAAACAAACTAATGATTTTAGTACTTAACCCAGAATTTTCTAACAAATTAACATTGAAATCACCACAAGTGATGATGGACTTGTTTGTATTACAGATTTTGTGCAACACTTCATCCATAACCTTTTCAAAACAATCATACAATCCTGAAGGAGGTCTGTATACACTTAATATAATGAACTGCTCCAATTCTATACAGGCTATTTCAATTGTCCGCTCAACAGAGAGGCTCACAATGTCCTTTCGGTCCTTAAATTTAAGCTGGTTATGTACTAAAATTAATGAGCCACCATGTATAGCATTTACTCTGCTGAATGAACTACCAACCTGGTGATTACTAAAATTGAACATGAACTGGTGGCTTTTAAGCCAATGTTCTGTCATACAAAGAATATCTACATTGTAACAATTCAGGAATAATTCTACTTCTAAGTCTTTGTTTAAAAATCCTTGAATGTTTTGATGCACCAGATTGATACTGTTTAATTTTTTTACACTTTCATTTGAGTTATTAATTGCCTTAGTTACATTTTTGCTAGAGGTTGCCTCTATTGTCCTAATTTCTAATTTAAATGATGATTAATGTCATTAATTTTGAGCAAATTATTGACAGAACAGTTTAAAATGTTTTTGCATTGCTCAAAAGGAGCAATTTGTTTAGCCAAATTTTTGGCTGAAATAGAAAAAAAATATGATAGCGACATAGCTATCTATCTTTTCAGATAGTTAGAAAGATAGTACATAATGAACTCGGCAAGTATAGCTTCACCCTCGATCGACCCGTGCGGCTGTTATCCGCTCCTGGATCGACGCTCCCGTATAAAACCATTGTAGTTAAAATGGGTCCTTCCAGTAATCAGCTTAAAATACTCAGATGAATTCATGATTACTTTTAAAACCCGAACGAAAAACATCCTTTTCCATGTAAATAATCTATTCATGTACTCTTTTGTTTCAACAAAAGAAGTTTATGGGACAACAAATAAATGACGGAGCCTCATTTACCGATACCAAATCAAAGAATCAAAACCTAATGACGTATAAGTACCAGACGAAATAGATAAGCTATCAATCCCTTGACCACATCCTTCTAAACATTCGGGGAAAACTAATGCTCAAATTCCCGGTACGGCTACAACAATTTATAATTTTTTTCCCTGTACTGTTTATTTATATTTAACTGGCCTGGGTTCTATCTTCGGCGACGCCCGCCTGTAACAATAGCGGAAATCCACAGCACATCCTTTTTTCCAAAACTATGAAATGTATTCTTCAAAGGGGTAGGCAAAAATGTATAGGTTCCCAATAACAATAGAAGAACATCTTATCATCCTGCATCATCATCATCTGCATAGCCTTTTCCCAACTATATCGGGGTCGGGATCCAGTCTAACCAGATACAGCTGAGTACCAGTATTTTACATGGTGCGACCGCCTATCTGACCTCTACAACCCAGTTACTAGGTTACACGATACATCCTAGGTAGGAGGTAGGAATATTTAGCCATTGCCAGACTGGGCGCAAAGTCAGACTTCGGGTTGCTTTTGAGAATTTCCTAATAAAAAAATTAAGAAGAAGTACTGCTCGACCCCGAGATCGAACTCAAAATTGGGCCCCCATCAGTGACTCATGCATGTCAGATGGTGACAGTGTGTGGGCTAAAAGAACCACCTAGTAAGACCCAGGTTGAAAAAAAGATGGTGGGACAAGCTTGACTCCCATCGGAAACTACTACTTTTTGGCTCGGCATCACCCAAAGGTTGACTGGTAGAAAATGCCTATGGTATTAAGTCCGCCTCTGTACATTTATGTGCTTGAAGTATTAAATAAATAAATAAACTGGTATACAAATTAGAAGAGGGCAGAATTGTATGGAATGGTCTTTAATTTTTGTGGACAACTCGCACTTTCTCTTATGGATTTCGACTTCCAAATACAGATCCAGTAAAAAACTAGCTTATTTAATTATTCTACCTTATTTAATTATTTATTTCCAAATTTCGGTATTCTTTAATTCTTTAGTAATGCCCTTGTAGTGGCAACCACTGATCTCTAAATATGTCTGTGGATAATGCAGTGGACTGCAACATTACTACCTACCTATAATTTGTTAATCTTATGTAGGTACTATACATTTTGTAGTTATTTATTATCCTTTAATAAATAAAAAAATAATAATAAATAAATAAATAAAGTGTGTGTCACACATAATCGTATACAGTGTGTCCGGACATGGACTAGCGATATTCTAAATACTTAAATATAAGCTATTTTAAAGTACAATTACACTATAGGCTTAGGTCCAATATACTTCCCCGCTATGTGGCAGCCATTTTGTTTTTTTTGTTGAAGTATGCTCTATGCGAGTACAAAAAAAATCATATATCTCAAAGTTTTAGTCATACTGAGATAAAAATAGGCTTATTCGAAAGGCAATAATATTGTCTACCGTCTGCACTACAAAGCAATATGTTCACAATTCCATAACTTTTGAAAAAAAATGTGAAAGTCGAAAAAAAAAACAAAAAATTATGCAATTCAACCAATAATTGTTAATTACTACAAAAACAACCCCGAGAGCTTTTTTATTTTTTATACTAGATCGACAGTTTTTGAGCTAAGCTACAATACAACATAAAATTCACAACTGTATGTCTAATACTTTAAGAGTTATTGTTGTATGAACATAGCGTATGCGCAAGCACAAAAGGCCTTTGTCGGAACCCTAAACAGGAAATCATTAAAAAAACATAACATTCATATTGAATTTTATTTAATGTTTTTTCCAATATTAAATGAAGATTAAAATATCTAAAGCAGTTGCTCAAAGTGGCCACCTCCAGCTTGTAGACACACTACGGCTCTCTGTGCCACCTGGGTTGATGAGCGCCTAATTAAATCCAAATCGGATCTAATTTCTTCGGCGGCTGCCATAATTTTTGCGACGAGTTCTTCCCTGGTATTTGGAACTGTAGCGTATACTTTTTGTTTCATATGACCCCACAAAAAATAATCCAAGGGTGTCAAATCGGGTGAGCGAGGCGGCCACGCTACTACACCACCACGACCGATCCACGGCTGTAGATTATTATTTAAATATTCTCTCACTGCTCGAGAAAAATGCGCGGGTGCACCATCGAGCTGGAACCACATACGCCGACGGTATGATAGAGGTAGGTCCATGAGGCTGTCCGCAAACTGTGTCTGTAAGAATTCTAAAAATCTAGCGCCGTTTAATGTAGGTGGCAATTCCAATGGCCCTATCAGCCTATCGTTGATTATGCCGGCCCACACATTTACTGAGAATTCATGTTGAAATGAGCTTGGGCGCACCGCCCTTGGATTTGCGGAGCACCAGAGATGGTCGTTTCTGTGGTTTGTAATCCCAGCTCTTGTAAATTTGGCTTCATCAGTCCACAGTATTCTTTGTAAAAAATTACGGTTCTGTCTCAAATTTCTATTTATCCACGAACAAAACACAGATCTCGCAGCAAAATCTGGTTCGATCACGTCTTGAACCCGTCGAAAATGATAAGGGTGTAACCCTTCTCTTTTCAAAATTCTCCATACATGCCACTTAGACATTCGAAGTTGCACTGAAATCCGTCTAACGCTTAGTCTAGGATCATTGGTTATTAGTCTAAGCACTTCTTCTTCATCTTCGGGCGATACCAAGCGATTGCGTTCATTAACAGCTCTTTGAATACCTCTTTCCGCTAATCTTGAATGCACGTCGATAAAAGTTTGGCGACTCGGTGTAGGCCTGTTAGGGTACCTTCGTCGATATTCTTGTACAGCCAAATTTGCACTTCCATTGCAAAAGCCATACACAAAGTGTATGTCAGCAATATGTTGCGATGAATATTGACGCTGTGCCATACTTTATCACACTTTTAAATACAAAACACTAACGCAGCACGTAAACAGCACGGACGGTAAGTGAAAGTAGCGATAGCGATCACAACGCAGGGCGAGGGACAACTAAACTAACCCAACTAATAATTTGTCCTTAAAACTGATTTTGTTTCAGGTAGTGGACTAATACGTTCTATCTCGCTTACTCACGGTAGTAACGAACAGTATTTCTCGCCTGCTCTCAGATGGAATACAGTGAATGCCATAAATGACACTCTGGCGGTTAACAAAGACGTTTTGTGCTTGCGCATACGCTATGTTCAAACAACAATAACTCTTAAAGTATTAAACATACAGTTGTGAATTTTATGTTGCATTGTAGCGTAGCTCAAAAACTGTCGATCTAGTATAAAAAATAAAAAAGTTCTCGGGGTTGTTTTTGTAGTAATTAACCATTATTGGTTGAATTGCATAATTTTTTGATTTTTTTTTCGACTTTCACATTTTTTTTCAAAAGTTATGGAATTGTGAACACATTGCTTTGTAATGCAGACGGTAGACAATATTATTGCCTTCCGAATAAGCCTATTTTTATCTCAGTATGACTAAAACTTTGAGATATATGATTTTTTTTGTACTCGCATAGAGCATATTTCAACAAAAAAAACAAAATGGCTGCCACATAGCGGGGAAGTGTATTGGACCCAAGCCTATAGTGTAATAGTACTTTAAAATAGCTTATATTTAAGTATTTAGAATATCGCTAGTCCATGTCCGGACACACTGTATATTAGAAAGAGACAGAGAGAGTTAGTGAAAATGTGAATTTAATGTGTTTCTAATGAGAGCCATCTAGTGTAAGTTTTTAGAAGCTATCATAAAGTTGTCATCTTGGATTTTCCTTTTGACCTCGCTACCACTACGTTGAAAAATTTGAAAATCGCATGATGAACGTCGCATGGAGTAGCATAACGGTTTTTCGGTACGTCACGATTTCTAATTTACTCCTACCGCAAGCCGCGTTAAAGAACTGCGTTCCAAAAAACACTAAATAATCGCAACTATCGAGCCAGTTTTAAAACATAGTTCCGGCAAACAAACAAACATTTTCCCTCTGTTAACCATAGTAATTAACAATGAATCATATTGTTCCAGCCACGACGGTGAAGCGCGCTCGTTCGCAGAATGAACGCCGCCAGTCAACGTACGCACGGACCACGCAGAGCAGGGATATACATCTATCTATGTTGCCGGATTTGTCGGGTGAGTTTGAAAGTGTTTTTATTATGGTTTTATTTAAGTATATTTTTAAGATAGAGGGAGCTTGAGTGGCTTGTGGCTAAGTAATTAAGCAGCCTCACGGGTCGATCTATCAGGTTAAGAAATGCTTGCCGCGGTTGGTCCGTGGAAGGGTTACCATCTTCACATACCAAGACCCCTCCGTGCCTCGGAAAGCACGTTAAGCCGTTGGTCCCGGCTGTCATTCGTGGATCTTTGACAGTTTTACGGGTAGTCAGAAGCCCGAAAGTTTGACAACTAGTCTTACCAAGGAGTATCGTATTACCCAGTAACTGGGTTGTGGAGGTCAGATAGGCAGTCGCTTCATGTAAAACACTGGTATTCAGCTGCATCCAGTTAGACAGGAAGCCGACCCTAACATAGCTGGGAAAAGGCAGATGATGATTTTTAAGATAGAGGGCCTCGGTCCTTTTTTTTTTTTTTTTGTTTCGGGGTGGAAAATCCTCATGGATGTCCGCCGCCCTGGGGCGGGCGGCGGGGTCTGTCAGACTCTTACTGACTAAAAACCACCCCGGTGCTCCCTCTCTCACCTACGCCGGGGGTCGCGGGAACGAACGATACTTCCGCAACCCCCGGCTGGTGCTGGCCCGCTCCTGCGGGCCTCTCCTCGTGTCAGGGGGGGGAGTGAGGTGTTAAACTCCCCCCGCGACGTCTAAGAGGGGCGCGCGTGGAACACTACGCGCCGCCGCCTCGGGTCCTGATGTGTGGTGGGCGACGGACGTCCCCAAGTCCGTCGCCCCTGGACCCATTTAGGGGGGCTGGAAGAGGGCGTTATCCGCCCTCCGCCGACGCCCGGTGCGCCTGCTGCGGGCAGGGTGAGGGGACGAGATCTCCCTCCCCCTTTCCGCAGCCTCCTTCTGCGAGACGACTGTTTCGCAGAAGGAAACCACCGCGTCCCAGGACTCCTCGCTGCCGACCATAGACTCGACCACGGCCGGCAGCGATAGGTCACTGCCTACTCCTGAGATGAGGGCACGGCGTGGCTCCTCCCAAGCGGCACACTCTGCCAGCGTGTGCCGCGCCGTGTCCTCCCGGCAGTCGACGCAGTGGTGACACCGGGCGTCCGGCTCCCTGTTTATGCGACACAGGTACTTCCCGAAGCAACCATGCCCCGAGAGCACCTGCGTCGCACGAAACGACAGGGAGCCGTGCCTCCTCCCGAGCCAGCGCTCGAGCACCGGCCGGACCGCCTCGATGGTGACGAGGCCGGCGGTAGGGCGCAAAAGCCTGTCCCGCCATTCCGCCACCAGGACCTCGCGGAGCTGAGACCGACGCAGCTCCCAGTGTCGCTGCATCGGTCGCTCGCCCCGCGCCCTCATTTCCTCGCGCCACCGATACAGTGACGCGAGTACTTTCGCCTCGAGGTCCCAGGGCGGGGATCCGGCCAGTGCACAAGCCGCCTCGTAGGAGATCGTGCGATACCCCCTGATGACTCTGACGGCCATCGCTCTTTGCGGTTTTCGCAAAACTGCGATGCTTCCGGCCGTCAGGTCCAAAGCCCACACCGGGGCCCCGTACAGGGCCATGGATCGCACGATCCCCACGTAGAGCCGCCTACAGGCGGCGCTCGGGCCCCCCAAATTGGGAAGCAGCGTTGACAGCGCCCCAGCAGCGCCCAACAACTTGGGCGCCAGCCGCCGGAAGTGGGGCTCGAAATTCCACCGGCTGTCGAGCACCAATCCCAGGTACTTCATGGTGGACTCGACAGCAATCCGAGCCCCCCCGACCACGATGTGTGAGCCGGGCGGCGGCGCCCGCCGGGGGCCATGAAACACCATGGCCTCCGACTTGTTGAGGGCCACCTCCAGGCCTAGGCGACGTATGCGGCCCACCACCTGTGAGACCGCAGCCGTCGCCAGCAACGCTGCCTCCCTGTGCGAGCTCCCCCGGGCAGTGACCAGCGTGTCATCGGCATAACACGTCAGGTCCACGCCCGGTTGGAGCTCGCCCCTCAGCACCCAGTCGTACCCGATGTTCCACAGGAGCGGGCCCAGGACCGAGCCCTGTGGAACACCGCACGACATGCGGTGCTGGTTTCCGCCATCACGTCCCACGTAGGTGACATACCTCTCGGACAAATAAGCCCCAACTATGCGGCGGAGGTAGGGAGGCACCCGGTGATACCGCAGTGCCTCCCGAATACAACTCCAGGGCAGGGTGTTGAAGGCGTTGGAAATGTCCAAGGACACCGCCAACATCACCCCACCCCGGGACACCGCTTCCTCCGCCAGGACTCTCACCCGCGACACAGCGTGTATGGTAGAGCGCCCATGCCGAAAGCCGAACTGGCTCTCGTCCAGGTCCGGCCCCTCTCTGCACAAGTGGCCGACGAGGCGGGCTGCGATAATCCGCTCAAACAGCTTACCCACCTCGTCTAGCAGCACTATGGGCCGGTACGCGGACGCCGAGTCCGCAGGGCGCCCCGCCTTCCTGAGCAGGACCAGACGACCAGATTTCCACAAAGTGGGAAACTGGCCCTGCTCCAGGCACGCTGTGTAGAGTCCTCTCAGTTGGGGCTCAAGCTCCTTCAGAGCGAGGGCCAACACGCAGCCGTGGATCCCGTCGGGCCCCGGAGCCACGTTCTTGGCCCGGAGCCGCATCACGGCTGCCCCCATCTCTGCCTGTGTCACCTCTGGGACGCTGATGGCGTTCTCCTCCGTAGACTCTGCGGCTGTGGGCAAAGCCATCGGCGGCGGAGTATGCTCCGCTCTGGCCGGGAAGAGGGCTGCGACAACCTCCTCCAGCAGCTCGGGTTGGAGACTCCGTGAGTGGAGGCGCCGCGGCTCGAAGCTTGCCTCGAACCGCTCGATACGGGCGCCCCCACGGATCTCCGTCCAGAGTCTCCAACATCTCTTCCCTGCCTCGCGTCTTCGCCTCGCCGATGGCCAGCCACAGAGTCTCCTTCGCCGCGCGGTACACCTCATACAGCGCGGCTTCTTCGTCAGGGACCCGACGACGTCTCCTCCGGTATCGGGTGTACTGGCGCCTGACCGCCACGCACGCGACGCGCAGCTGCGCGATCTCGGCGGTCCACCAGTACACCTGGCGCCTTCCTGTCTGTGTGTGGACCCGGGGCATGGACGCGTCGCTGATTTGCGTCATCGCCCCGCGGAACCACAGCGCCTCCTGCTCGACGTCGACGGGTCCATTCGTTGCCGACTCCCGGACCCAGGCCTGGACAATAGCAGCTTCCTCGAGAAGCTCCCTGTCGATGCGCTTACGCGCCCAGCGCGGACCGTCCGTTCGCGGGACTGGTGAACCGCGGCCGCCAGTGGTCTGGGCGGAGACGTCGAAACGGATGTAGCGATGATCCGACAACGTCTCCACCTCCACGGCGACACGCCAGTCGCGGACACGGCTCGCGACAGCGGGGCTAGCAAACGAGACGTCCACTATAGACCCGCCCCGCTGCCGCACGCACGTGTGCACCGAGCCCCGATTTAGGACGGTCAAGCCAGTCGCGACCGCCCATTCCTCCAGCACCTCGCCCCTAGCATCGGTCACAGGGGATCCCCACGCCGCAGACTTGGCGTTGAGATCACCCAGCAACAGCACAGGGCGAGGGTGGAGTCGGCCCACGACGGCACCCAACTCGACAAGGAACCTCTCGAAGTCGGCGAGACTCTTGTTGGGCGAAAAATACGCCCCAACCGTGCCAATGCCGTCCGCGAGGGCGGCTACCCAGCCGTGTCCTCGGGACGGGTTGGCAAGAGCCCCGCCAATGATGGCCACCAAACCGTCCAAGTCACCCACCCAGTTATCCCTGGGGGGGACAAAATACGGTTCGGCGACCACAGCCACGTGAATCGACCACTCTGCCATGCTCTGGAGCAAGAGATCCTGAGCTCTAGCAGAGTGGTTGATATTGCCCTGGAGGAAATGGTAGAGCGCCATTATGCGCAATCCATTCCCTCCGCACCATTCCTAGGCCGGGAGTCGGCCGAAGAGGAGCCAGGCTGAGGGGGGGGTAAAGAGCCCCCGGCAGCCTTGGCACCTCTTCTCTTCCCTTTCTGGGCGGGTGCGCCACAGGCCATTCCGCCCGCTCTGTGCCCAGCGGGCCTCCCTGCAGCTGTACAGAGGCTGCAGTTCGGCGCCGCGGAGCACTGGGCCGCCTTGTGGCCGGCCACACCGCAGCGCACCGCCGAAGTAGACCGCAGCGAGCTGTGTTATACAGCTCGCTGCGGTCTACTTCGGCGGTGCACCGTGCCCGGACATGCCCAATGTCCAGGCACCGGTAACACCGTATGGCCCTGGGTTGCAGCAACTTAACCCTCGCTGCAACCCATCCCACCAACAGACGCCCAGCGTCGGCGATTTTATTCGCCGCCGCCACCGGGCACCGCACCCAGATCGTGCCGAGCCCGGAAGCGTCGACGCGAATCTGGCCCGTCCGCACGTCTGCGGAAGGGCATCCGCCGACACGGGCAATGGCCGCCACGACCTCGGCCGGAGTCGTCGAATCGTCCAGTCCGTCGACGCGCAATTCAGCGGTCTTTGTCGGCCTGGACACCCGAACGTCCTCCGGACTGAGGACCTCCCTCAACTTGGCGGCCAAGACGTCCGCCTTTTCACCACTAGAGGCACCCGACACCTCCAACAGTCGCGCCCCCGTCATCGCCGACCTCATTTTGAGGCCGGACGGTATGCCAAGGTATCGGGGAACGCGACTTTGGCTTTTGCCTCCGCAAGGACCGCCTTATACGAGACGCCCCTTTCGACGGCTCTGGGCTGCAGCGTAATCACTACAGCCGCGGAGCGTGGGGCACGCACTTTAGGCGGCTTCTGGGTCTTCTTGGGTGCGGGTGCGGGCGGAGCGGTAGCCGGCGCCACCGCCTTCTTCTTGCGGCCCTGCTTACCGACGGTCGTCCAGGCTCCCTCGGCAGGAACGGTCGCAGTCGGGGTCGCAGTCGCAGCCGAGGGCGTACCGCCAGCGGGCTTCCCGGGCGCCTCCGAGGGCTTTTTGGCCCCCTTTGCCGCCTTTTTGGCCCCCTTGGGCTTCCCGGCTGCGGCCGCCGGGCCCGGCTTAGCGGGCTCCTCCTTCCTCCGGCTATCCGCGGCAAGCGGCGAGGGCCTCGGTCCTAAACTATCTGTACACCTCCGTTGAGCTCCTTAAGTTCTGCGTTGAGCTACACGATTACAGACAAATTCGTACACTGACTGGAGAGCCATCTGTGTAGTGCTATTCTCAAAAGACGGATCATGTGAGGCCCATGTAGATTAGTGTCTTACATGATCTGAACAAGATTATGTCTGGACTTTAAAAGAGACTGACCGGACCTGACTGTCTCATAGGAGATGCCGACCTCATCTAGTTTTAAAAATATTATTAACGTGTAAAAGTGTTTGTACACGGAGAGAAAATTCTTAGAAAAATTACTGTGCTCGTCACTGTAAAGTGAGTGCAAGTGACATCTACAGAAAATTTTCTGAGTGAGATTGGGAAAAAAATCACTATTTGTCCAATAAAGTTTGCTGTAAGTACAGTATAAGAATTTTTACTGTGCTGGCATGGTAATTTTTCCATTACCACTCAAATGCACTCAGATTATGAGACAGCACAGTAATTTTTCTAAGATTTTTCTCTCCGTGTATAAACCTAGTTACCTACAGAAATAAAATCGTGTATCATTTACCTATTCTGGCAAAAATATAATTGAATACATATAATTGAATATAATATTGTGTTTTTGTAGGTAATAATAGATGCAATTTAATACTAAGGTATTTTGTCAACTTTATCCTTTCGTGTATAAAATGCAACATCTCTTTGTCTGTTAGTGTGCACAGAACTTAAGAAGAATCTATCCTTTTATCCTGTGCTGCAGGGGAGTTTTTTGCGCCACTTCTTCCCAGCGAAAGCACTAGGAAATGGTGAAGGGCGGCCGTTTTGGGAGACTGTCTTATGTAATTTTGACGTTCATAAACTGCTGATTCTCAGCCTTATTTGAACAAATGACTTTTGATTTGTTTTATGAATTCTTAGATAAATATCGATATCTATCCTTCCACCCGTCCGTCCGTCTGTCTGTCAGCGAGCTGTATCTCATGAACCGTAATAGGTAGACATTTCAAATTTTAGAGTGTGTATTTCCATTGCCGCTACAACAATAATAAAATTAAATTAAAGATTAAAGGGGTCCCCATGCAAGAAACACGTTATTTTTTTCAAATATCGACGGCGAAGTGCCAATAACACCTAACTGAAAAAGTAAAAAATTAAGTAACACAAACTGAAAAAAAAATACGTTAAAAAATAAACACGTTGGTTTAGTTGGGAGTTATTTCCACATTTTAATTTAATGCTGTTGCCCAAAAAAAAATACACTTAGGAGATTTCTCTAAAACATGCGAATAACGCCTTTAAATTCAAAACGAAAAAGAAGTAAAGGAGGGGTTTCGATAAGGCCATTTATTGGCCCCCGTGAATCATATTTTTTAAAGTTTATAATCTAGACCATTTTTTTTATTTTTTATAATGTGCATAATATAAGGCTTTTAAAAATACATATACTTTTTGTGTAATTTGATAGGACATTTATGAAAGGAACCGCTTAACTTGGCTTGTTTTACAAAAATGCGTCATTTCTGTAGTTTTTGCAACCTTTATTTAGTTATTGTATATATACAATAACTAAAAAAAAAAAAAAAAAATAACTGAAAACCACTTTGTTACTTGGTTGCGCTCTATATATAGAGCGCAACCAAGTAACAAAGTGGTTTTCATATATGTGGTGCACAAATACGTAAGCTATTACATATATAAAAATTGTCGTGTTACTACACTGCGCTCATGGTATAAAATAAATAAATTGTATTTAGGATAATATAGTTAAGAATGTACTGATTGACTGATTTTACTATATTTAAAAATCTACAACCTATGGATACAATATCATCCTACTGGAGTTCCATCTTGGTATTGCCAGTGCAAGGTTGGAGCACGTGTTGTTGGATGTTGTGCTCACGTAGCTTCAGTATTGTGGTTCCTTAGCCATCACAGGCATTTGGAGCTTCAACAAATAAAGTATTCTTCTCACTACGAAGATTGTATTGAAGATGCTGCAGTTGAATGGTCAGATCAAGAAGCGGAGGACTCTACGTAATATATTAATGTTTTTTGCACCTTGTTTAAGTTTGATTTCTCAAAATAAAACCGATAATTATAATATTAATTAGGATATTTTGTCATTTTGTTCTCATCAACTGGTAATCAAACATTTATCTTAAACACATAAATATAGCGAATATAGGCTGATGCTATATATATTTGTAAATTTTAAGTGTAGTCCTATAAACACAATATTAAAATAATAAAAAAATTAGGGGGGCCGGTAAAGGGCCTTATCGAAACCCCTCCTTTCTCGAACAAATTCAGTTAGGAGGTATTGACACTTCGCCGTCGATATGTTGTGTTAAATAGTAGGAGTGAGTATATGAGTGTGAGTCCGACACGCACTTGGCTGGTTTTTTTTATAAACATTTCTGGTTTATTTCTGTGACATATGTTTTGTCTATCTGCAACGGATAAGGTTCGCCACTCACAACATAGCTCCCGAATCGGTCTAAAACTGACTAGATTTTCGTACATCTGACACAAAAACACCACTATTTCGAGAGCAACCAATTACCGACATAGTTACGGAAACCCATGGGAATGAACTTGTTCAATTAACGTGCTGTGAACAAACGGGTCAGGGTTTTTGTGCTATCATCATTATCACTTGCGTTTTTACTGTTATTCGTAGTACTTGGGCTGTGGTGTGCGTTTCTTATGAAATTATTAATCAGTGAGTTTTATGCATTTGCGAGTAAATCAGTGTCAAAGTGCTTCTTCAATCGTCATCTTGCCTAGTCTGTTCCCAACTATGTTGGAGTCGGCTTCCAGTCTAACCGGACGCGGCTGAATACCAGTATTTTACATGGAGCAACTGCCTATCTGACCTCCACAACCCATTCTCTGGGTAACATGATACATTAACCTCCTGAGTCCGCCATATTTATACGTCAAGATGTCGGAAAGACCAGTTGTCCTTAAAACGGGCCCTAAGTCCTGAGATTATACAACATTAATCAACATTTGAATTCTCATTGGTTGACTAAATCAGGTGTAGCAGCGCCGATTTTAAACGAAAAACTAATATGTGTGTTAGGAAGTACTTCCGTTTACTACAAATGTATGTCAGCACGTATACAATCAGGACTTTATGACATACGATAATTTGTCCGTTATAATGACCTCAGGGACTTAGGAGGTTAATATCGACACTAACATTGTAAAAGTGACATTTCATCTGCCGGTTTGGTACGTTGTTGTGACTTTATAACCGAATCGATTCTGATGAAATTTCACAGAATGGTGAAACATATAAGCTACAAAAAGTTTGCTCGTTGCGCCAGCACACCTTTAAAAGTTCAGTTCTCATCTAGGAAGAAGTATGGTAAGTGCTTTTGCAAGAAAAAAATAACAGATCTCGAACCATTTAGCTAGATCTCTTAGGAATGTCGTGAAATATCCTACGACTGGGACTGCGCTAGACATGTCTTCCGCACATCAGATGAGAAATGGGCTAAGAGTACCACTGATTGGGTTCCACTAAACGCACGACGTCTCAGTCGAGACGAAGATGGCGGTACGACCTTGACACCTACCGAAAGGACTGGCAAAAGACAGAATTGTGTGGAAAAGGGAGAGGGAAGCCTTTGTCCCCGCAGCGGGACAATACAGGCTAGTTAGATTAGACCCTACGACTGGCAATACTTAAATGTACTTCCGGTGCACTCTGGACCCTGGGCCCCGCTTCCACCACACTGACTGGCTATTCATACTCGAATACTTTATACTTTTATTGCATTCCACATGTAGGTGGAATACTTCGTCCTTCGTTGTTCGTCTTTTTTTCATTTTCATCATTTTAGCCGAAAGACGTCCACTACTGGACATAGGCGGTTCTGTGCTTCTCGCATCCAGCGGAATTTTATTTTATATGATTTATTTACTAAACACTTTCTCCACTGGCTTGAACTATTCTCATATAAGTAGTTATAGTTAATACCGACACGAGAAATGAAGAAATCTTGATTTTGTGTCACGTTCAGGTAATAAACTCGGCATCTATTCCAGTATTTTTTGACGCGCGGTTTACTTGTGTTTACCAGGTGTACAAACACGCTGTGAATGTGTGCGTGAAGACTATTAGCGTCAGCTCATAACACACACACACACACTTCAGACTTCACCATTGTCTCGGACGGTACCTAGAGCTCCTGCGCGTACACACACATTCACAGCGTATTTGTTTAATTGATAAACACAAGTAAAGTGCGGGTCGCTTCGATAGATAAAAATACTATACAGGAACTTAAAAATAACTGGTGAAATTAATGTGCACTGCCGGCCAAATGTTTGAGACCATCTCCATCAAAGAAGGAAAATCAAATAAAACTCAAAATACGAAGCAAGACACCTAATGTTTTCTAGTAATAAATATAGCCTATGTTACTCAGGGATAGTGTAGCATTCTAATGATGAAAACAATTTTGAAATTGGTCCAGGAGTTTTTGAGTTTATTCGTTACAAACATACATACAAAAATACAAATCTTTCCTCTTTATAATATTAGTGTAGAAGTGTAGATTTGTCTTGTATTAAATATTTGTCTTGTCTATATAATTTCAGAGAACCTGTCAAATGAGGAGCGAACATGGGAGGAGATCATGCAGATCAAGGCTATGCCGGTCCCCATGAACCAGAAGAGGGAGCTGAAGGCTCGACTACAGGTAAACTTAGAATATACAACGTGTATCAAAGGTCACGTGTGATAAATAAAGCTACTCTAGATTACCGCTACCTAGTAGTTGATATTAATAATATTGCTATGATACGGTATTATACAACGTGTAACGTTAAATGCGCAAAACCTCAGACACCCCAACTGATTTTTAATTCAATTGACCTATTTCAGAGAGAAAATAAGTCATTAAAACAATTGTAAAGGTTTTATGTGCTGCTTTAGTTTTACTGGCCATTCTGATCGTTTCTTGTGTCTGCGACGACGCTTTATCGAGGGAGGAGTCGTCACCGGGCCGCTGCGCCGCGCTGACCTTGGCTTGCTTGACCTATTAATAAATAGACACGGCAACGTTTTTAATGAAGATTTTTTGAAAAATACGACCAATATTAAAAAGTGGTTCAATTAATTCTGCTCGTTATTCTGATCAAACTATTTTCAGGTTTTGCGCATTTAACGTTACACGTTGTATGATAATCTATAGAGGGCGAGTTTTCCAATTGTGTGTTCCGAAGCCGAAATTACAGATTATTTACAGATTGCAGGCGTGTGTGCACAGACACAGTTGCACTCTCTCTTCCCTCGCTCTCATAGTCCTCAGAGATAGCAATCTGGCTCTCCCGGAGCTCTCAGGCGCAGACACGGCGTCGCGCGCGTGATGCACTCCCAAACTCCTGCTGCTGCTACTGAGAATCTCCGAGAAATTAAAGAAGATCGGGCGGGGTGGCCCAAGGGGCGTTTGAGCATGACGCTTATATTGTTTGAAAGTTCATTAACTAAGCTTACTTTTTTTTTGTATGGGTACAAAAAGATCTAACCTGGGAGGAAAAAGTTATAGTGTGTATTAAAATACTTATATATCGAGCTATTTTCAACTATTTATTCAATAATAATAATAATAATAATATTCCACAACTTTCACACAACGCCATCTAGTCCCAAACTAAGCAGAGCTTGTGCTATGGGTACTAGACAACTGATAAAGATACATATATATTTCTAAATACATACATATTATAGATAAATTACACCCAAACACAGAACAAATGATCGTGCTCATCACACAAACATTTGTCCTGGGTGGGAATCGAACCCACGACCTTGCGCATAGCAGTCAGGGCCACTGACCACTAGACTAACAGGCCTGTCAATCAAATCTATCTATTTCTTTTAACTTAATAATTATGTGTGAATAATATTCTGATTTTGAAAAAGTATTAAAAAATCCAATCATTGAAGAAGAAAACAAAATAACCGACTACACAATATATTTCAAAACTTAAAAGTGAACTAAACTAAACTAACAATATATTGTCCAGAAACGCTGCAGGATGTTCTATGTCCTCATAACGAGCACATCTGAGATACCACACTACGCTCATGATGTGGACTGTCTTTTTCCCTATGATACAACAACAGTAATAATGTTGAATGCTCTGTAGTCCTTCCTCCTCCTTACGCAAAAAATACCACGTGTATATTTTGTCTCTTTCTCATGTTGGCGTAAAAAATACCACGCACCTGAGTCATCATAAGTGTTAGGCAACATAAAACATACCATATCGGGTTAAAATAAATAGATTTCATTGATAAATAGTTCAAAATAAGACGATATATTAGACCAACAGACTAGTGGATACATACATTGTTGCACAGGACATCAATTAGATTATAGTGCACCATACTAGTATGGGCCAATACAAGTGCACTCACATACGCAGTATCGTTTTTCTCCCAGGATAGATTTTTTTTACACATACAAAAAAAGTAAGCTTAATTACTGAACTTTCTAATGAAATAAGCGTCATGCTCCGACGCCAATTGGGCCAGAGCCCATACAATAATGTCCGATCTCCTTTGCTAGTCTAGTCCGGATGATGCAAAAACACCACAATCATGAACCTATATCTCATCCACAGAACGCCACAAAACTCCGCCTCCAAGGCTTCGAGCAACTGCAATGGCGGCAACGCAAAGTCTGGCATCGTTTCCGAATACGACTCTCAGAAATAGTCGGCAAGCTAGAACTCTGGCAGTCCCCCATGAGAGAAATCGAAGGCAAGTTCGGAACCGGCGTAGTCTCCTACTTCCTCTTCCTAAGATGGTTGCTATTCTTAAACATAGCCATTTCGATGTTAATAATACTGTTCATGATATTACCAAAAACTTTGCTGACCGAAGCGGAGGTAACTTGCGACGATTATGAGCTAAATTCTACAGATTGCTGTTCAATTTTTTATCTGACGAAGAATTTGTCAGATTCCAATGTATTTCTCGACGTTATACAAGGTACAGGGTGGATGGAACGGACTATACTTTTCTATGGAGTGTACTCCGATCAAATCTATAAGTACTACATTAAAAATTTGTTCCAACGTGAGCTTTATTTCAATATGCCTATGGCTTATATTCTTGTGGCTATTTCTTGGGTTTTATTATCCTTGATAGCTATAGTGAAAACCGCTGCCAAAGGTTTTAAGGAACGGTTGGTCGAAAATGAGGGACAGTTTTATAAATATTGTAACTTAGTTTTTGGCGGATGGGATTTCTGCATTCAGAACGATAAATCAGCTAAAATTAAACACAAAGCGCTATATAACGAAATTAAAGGATATTTGGAAGAAGAGAAATATAATGAAGAAAGACAATTAAGGACTAGAGAATCGCAAATTTTGATTTACTTCAAAAGACTACTTATAAATGTAATTGTTTTCATAATTCTCATAGCTTCAGGCGTTCTGATATATTTCACGTTCAACTATTCAACGGATAAACTAAGTCCTAAGGTTCCTGAACAAAATGATGAATTAAACGATAACTTTAAAGTCGAAAATACCAATATAAATACAACTCGTCCTGAAAAATTTACCTTAAGGATATATAAAGAAGGTGGAATGTTCTTTGGACAGCTAGAAAACACGTTACTAGAATTTCTGCCCTTCATATGTATAGTAGTTTTAAACTTAATAGTTCCAGAAATATTTAGTTATTTAATACAAATTGAGAGCTACACTCCTGCGCATGTTTTAATCATCACTTTGCTTAGGACTGTTTTGCTTCGATTATCTTCTTTGGCTGTCTTATTAAGTCAAATGTATTCATACGTAAGGGATAATGGTTTTGTCTGCGCTTACGATAATGCAAATGATACGTCGTCATCAAAATTAGATTGCTGGGAGACATATGTGGGACAACAGCTATACAAATTAATTTTGACAGATTTCGCAGTACAATTCGTGACGACATTTTTCATTAACTTGCCTAGAGCGTTTCTGGCGAGGCATACTAACAGCCGCTGTTTCAAAATCATTGGGGAGCAGGACTTTTACTTACCAAAACATGTCTTAGATATCGTTTACACACAAACTATAATTTGGATGGGCTCATTTTTCTGTCCATTCCTCCCCATAATTGGTACGATATTTTATTTCCTCATTTTCTATATAAAAAAATTCACTTGTCTCACAAATTGCACACCGTCGCCCGTTGTGTACAAAGCGTCGAAATCTAAGTCTCTTTTCATGTCAGTCCTGCTCCTAGGTTTTATAGCCTCAATTACTCCAGTAGCTTATTCCGTAGCCGAACTATTCCCTTCAATAAACTGTGGCCCTTACCGAGGTTACAACAACGTATGGGAATTTGTTGTCGAGACATTCGACGGGTTCCCGTTCCTTATAAGAGAGTTCATATTCCGGATGGGAACTTCTGCGTTCGCTGTGCCTGCATTTGCAGTGTTACTGTTCTTTTTGTATTATTATTGGGCAGTGGCTGCAGCAAATAGGCATATGGTGACGGTTTTGAAGAACCAACTGGTTTTAGAAGGACATGATAAACAGTTTCTTCTAAATAGGTTGAGTGCTTTCATAAGGCAGCATCAGAAACGCTGTGAGAGGAGGAATAGAGCTAGTTTTGCAGATGACGACTCAATTAGACAGAGTTCTAGGTAGAATATTGTGGATAATTTTTAAGGCGAAAGCGTCAGGATAGCTCGCGAAATTGTCTTACGTTATTTTTATAAAATTTGCAATAGTGGGATAAAAAGTAAGAGCTTTAAGTAACAGCTATGTATCTATCAAGTGTCATCGCAATCGTTTCAGTAGTTTTTGCGTGAAGAAGTAACAAACATATTATATAATTCCCGCTACGCTGCGTGGGGCCACATCGGCCACTTTTGTTTAGATTGACATGTTTAAATTCGTAATATCTTTTGAATGGAATGACCGATTTGAATAATTCAAAAAGTAATCTACAAGTATTGAAACAGTCTTGAATACGAAATGATTTATTTTGATAAGGATGAGTACAAAGGTACGGATAACATGGTCAGATTTTGATCGGCATTTCTATAAGTTATGCAACATACAACCAATTTACACTGAACTGTAAATTGCAAAAAACGTAAGAAAATTTGAATTTCGCGGGCTTTCTTAGCGCATCCCCTTAAGATAGTTTGGTCTGATAGTTATAAATGTTTGATTCATACTATAGTGAAATTATCGTTTTTGAGATTTTAGGTGGTATTTTCGTTAGTTGTAAATACAATTGCTAAAATATGAACATACGTACATAATTCCCAAAATATGGCAACTACTGATCGAAAACGACAGCTTAATGTCTGTTCAAAACGTGTCTGATGAAAGTGTAAACAAACTGTTCAGCACCCTAATTGCGTGACACAATGTCAATTTGAATCATTTTGAAGAATATTGCTAATCCATTGCTTCATATGTTCGAAAAATGTGTTTGCTCAACAACGTAAGTAACGCAATGAATGTTGTTGAGCTGTCTAAAAAAAAAACGACTTCCAGAAATACACTACAAAGTGAAAAAATATTTTAATTTCGGTAGTCGGTGTCTTTGGATCTGTATTTTAATTTTTGTTTTTTGAAGAGTTCCTTCGATTTCTCTAGGATCCCATCATCAAATCCTGACCCGGTGACAATGGGACCTGGAAAGTATACCCTTTCAAACAAAAAAAGGAACATAAACGCCCGTAGCTTTTGATTGCGTTGATTTAGAAGTTTGATTTTTTCGCTTTTTCAAGGGATTGCCAGCCCTGAATATTTGATATTAATTTCAACTTGATAACTCTACGCGTTCCTTAGAAAAAGGGTCTTGACAGACGGACAACGAAGTGATCTTATAAGGGTTCTGTTTTTCCTTTTGAGGTACAGAACCCTATCCTTATCCTTACATAGTATAAAACAAAGTCGCCGAAATGTCTGTACGCGCATAACTTCCGAATGACTGCACCAAATTCGATAATTCTTTTTTTTGTTGAGTTCGGTATTGCCAGGCCAAGTTTTTATGAAAGAAAATTCCGGAAATTCGAAAAAAAAAAACATTGCACCCGTGCGAAACTGGGGCGAACCGCTAGTAAACGATAAAACATTTTATTACCTTATTTTTTTTCCTCTAAAATTTTTTTCATCGGAGCAAGAAGTAACAATAGCGTCCCGATTACTGAACAATAGTATGAATTAAACGTAAAAGTTAATTAGCTAATAATTTTATAAATGATTTTAAAGTAATGTAAGTTAACTTAGCATTTTTTTGAGATTGCCATTACTTATTCTTCCAACTAGTATTTAGAGCCATGAGTTCAATTCATTGATAAAAAAAATATTGCACCACTAACATAACATCACGCCTGTCCCCCGAATGAGTAGGAAAAAGTTGTACAGATTTTTGTACTCATGCTCATATTTAATTAGCTTCACAGTCGTCACCGCGGTCTTTGACCTCGTTATTAGCTGTATATACTTGAAATTATGACTTAATAACGGCCGATCAGCCTGCGGCGCGGAGGCGTCGCGTGGTAAGTGGTAATCATATTTTTGTACGGACAGGCAGGTAACATAAGATGCTTATCACTTTGTGATTTTTCATGATACAGTTTTGCAAGTTTGTAGGTACATAGATACTTTACGTAAAAATATTAGACACGTGTTTCGGGTTTCGCATATACCAAAACTAATGTTGTATATAATTGTTATGTGTAAGTGGTGCAATACTGTTTTATTCAGTCATTTTTGTGCTATGTTCTTTAGAACTTAACGTGTATAGCTCAAATAATTTCAAAAGTCGTGAATTTCAAATGAAAAGGATAAATAAAATCGCACCTTGTAAATCAGGCTCAAAGCAAGAAATAGGACTTTTTGTTAAATATCTAATAACAATAATTTGCTAAAACTAGACAGAACCAAATGATATTTATATTCGCCATAATGTTGTGCCATAAGTTTATATAGCAGTAGAAGGATCTTTTGGCGCGTAGCCAAAATCGGAACTAACGCCGCCATATTGTTTTTCAATACGTTCACGATACAATTGCACAAATATTTACCAACAGCGCCCCCTGTCAACGTCACTCGAGCGCAAAAAGATCCTTGAAGCAGTCTGGGTACAATATTCTTCCTTGCCTAGCTATTCACAACCATCCGACATGCTATCGTATCGAAAATGACACATTTTAGACACACTATCAGTAGCAATGGGTTTCATTTTGACAGTTGAACAGCATTCATTGCATTATTCACGTTGATGAGCAGACACATTTTTACCGAATATATGGAGCAATGGATTAGCAATATCTTTCAAAATGATTCAAATTGAGAGTAATAGTGTGTTACGCAATTACAGCAAACAGACGACAGCAAACAGCTGTCGTTTATTTGATTTAAATTGACAACATTTTCGGTTCTTGGACATGGAACCAGCGTTTAGAGAATTCTCCTACGATAACGTCGATGTCATGTTCTATACGGAGCGGAAGCGTGGTTTGGTTGGGAATGGCTATGCTGTAAAGTTTTTATGAACAAGGAAAGTGTATAATTTTAGTTTTCTTTGCATTTCATAAAACTACATTCCTTTATACTCTTACTAACAATCTTGTAGAATGCCACAGCTAAGACTGACAATGTTTAATTACTCTACTAGAGTGCGCGCAAAATAAGTCTGCGCGCGGGCGAAATCGGAGATGATCGTTTGCCGCCATCTTGACGTTTATGTCAGGTGTCAAGAGTGTTCTGTGTTCCATGTTTTCTAAAGTAAATAATCGCCATCACGATGCCAAGAGTGATTAAAAGTGCTGGCAGGGATATAATTATGAAGGCCAAACGTAGCGCCACATATTAGTTGCGCGCAAACATCTCTTGCGCGCACTCTAAATGTGGATGGTAAAATATCACACGAGTTGGTTCATTTCATATTTTTATCGTTCTTCTTCTGAATTTAAAACGAAAAATAAGATTTACATCACCTACAAGGATATCGAAGGCAAACACGACTTTTCTTGTCTTCCTAATTTTCTTGTCTCTTGCAAGAAACAAATTGTAAAATGCAAAATTGTCACAAAAATTTAACAAACGAAATTATTTAGTATTTAAAACGAAATTTTATAATTAGGTATGTATATTTGATACACTACGTATAAAATGTTACGAAGACTATTCAAAGTTTTTTTTACGTTATGTGCATACCTTAACTTGTGTCAAAGTAAAGACTGTTTTGTAAAATTGTTTATTTATTTAAAAATCTACGTCTTGCTCAACTGAGTCTGACTTATCGTATGTTATTTAGATAATTTTTAGTCTTTTGTCACTAATGCTCACTAAAACAATTTTTTATAATATTTATTAATATTTTATTCTTGAACTCTTGAATGAGGCTCTCTTTTGTAAATCTGTACATACATAAATAGCATTTATTAGTATAAGTATATAGATTTTTTAGTGATCTCAATATAGAATCATTGTATGATTAGTAGGATGGCCCGCTTATCGCGAAAAATAGTTTTATTAAGCTTTTCGCATGTATAAGACATTGATTGTCCCATAGATGCGTCATTATTTATTTTATATTTTAGTGAGTACATCTTTATATCCCTATGTTTAGACAATATTATTTTTATGTGTTTTATTAATTTTGTGAATGATTATCTAGTCTACCATCATAGAAGCATTTAATAAATAAAAAAACGTTTGATAACTTCCTCCTTTTTTGAAGTCGGTTAATAAAGGTTGCCTACCGACTCTCAAAACTGTAGTCAAACGTAATTGTTGTAATTAAAATAATCTGTTTTAATTTCACTTAGCTTAGTTCCTTATTAGGCAATTATATAGTTTTATAATCATTTTGTGTTGTAAACAAGAATTTATGTCGCTGTTTAGTTATTTTTTTATAGTTATTTATGTATCAGTGGTAGATAATATTTGGTATTTAAATAGGTCGATAATACTATCGATTTATTTTAAATAAAATAAATGTATATAATTAAATCAGTGTGTGTAAATTTTGGACTTTTAATATTTATTTAAATTGTAAAATATAAAAAAACAGGTACACTTCTATAATTATTAGTATTTTATCTTATTTTATATAAATTCGTCTTCCTTTTCGTGCAATGTTTGTAACAAAAGCTAAGTGGCGGGTTCTAGCGAATATTGTTAGTTTAATAAATAAGAACTAAAAATGTTACCACAACACACTGCCATAAACATCTAAATATTTATTCAAAATAATTATTATTATGGAAATAAACAATTGTACACTTTTTATGTATTTTTCTTTTACTTCACTATCATACACCTATGTTTAGCGGAACTGGGCTTATCATAAGCCTTGTAACCCTATAGTTACAGTGCTTTAGAGGCAGTAACTACTGTTAAAAAAAAAAGAATTATAAATATATATATTTTGGTTGCTGTTTGCCTCGGAAAGCACGTTAAGCCGTTGGTCCCGACTAGGCGGCTGTCATTCGTGGATCTTTGACAGTCATTACGGGTCGCCAGAAGCCCGAAAGTCTGACAACCAGTCTTACCAAGGGGTATCGTATTACCCAGTAACTGGGTTGTGGAGGTCAGATAGGCAGTCGCTCTATGTAAAATACTGGTATTCTGCTGCAGCCGGTTAGATTGGAAGCCGACCCAAACATAGTTGGGAAAAGGCTGGGCAGATGATGATGGTTGTTGTTTGCAGCAGGCATATTGTGACCTGCGTGTCCAATATAATAATGAACTCAGGGTTCTGTTGGGGCTGTGCAGTGCGTCAGGGATGTTTGCTGAGGCGCGGGTGGATGGCTTTGCCGCTATCGTTAGGAAAAGATGCAACTCCCTACTCGCTCGCGTTCGTGGCATTACCAACACTACGGGTGTTTTTAAAAAAACTGATCGGTGGGAGTCTCCCATGCTGTAAAGGTGGGTGCGGCTTCATGTCGTAATTAAATTTTGTTGCCAACACCAACATTATTTTTTTAAGTACATAGTAGGCCAGTGGCTAAATAATAACAGCCGCACAGGTCGATCGATCAGATAAGCTCCCCTCCATTTTGACGTCAAAATTGAGGGACCATACGGATAGGCTGGTCGGAGGAGTATATCCTACCTATATAGTATTACAATAATAATAAATAATAAATAAATTGTTTATTGGGTCTCAAACAGTTACATTTGCAGATGTGATTGAGACAGCCCCAGTAAGTAATTAATAATACTTGTGTTGGGGTTATCTCGCTCTTTCCCTTAATTGATAGCTTATGCACTATTGAGACTGTAACAATTAAAATTAAACTAATAAAACTATATAAAAAAACTAAAAAAAACTAACTAACTAATAAAACTAATTTAGAAACAAAGAGAGAAAACAATGACAAAAAGTAATTAGCAGCTCTGTGTATTGTGCAATTGTGAGTATGTGTTAGTGTGACTGTAGTAATGTGTGATCGTGGGTTTGTCTGTGTGTGTGTGTTTTGTGTGTGTGTGTTTTATGTGTGTGTGTTTTAGTGTGTGTTTATGTAAGAGTTTACGTGTTTGCTGATAGTGCCATTTTAAATCGAAGATAAAGATACAATTAGGTGATCACAATGTATAACATTATGATAAAGAAGAGAAGGGTTCATGTTAGTCTGACTAGAATATGCTCTGTTTCTTCATAATTTAGAGTTTTTAACCACTCTGTTATAACTTTTTTGCATTGATGCGAGACCTCATGGTGGAACTTAAGTTTAGCGTTAATTTTGTTGTATATGTAGGCTGATTGGCATACATACTGACGCCTTGCAAAAACCGTACGTACCGGTGTAGAGGAAGCCACAATATCTTTTCTCCTCCTAGCTTGGATTTCTGAGTTAAGTGGAAGGTATTTATGTAGATATAGAATGATGTTTAAAAGGTATAGTTTCCTGACTGATAGTAGACCCCCAATTTTATATAGATCGAGTGTGGGATATCTATATGGCTTAAAATAGATCACTTTTAAAAGTGACCTTTGGGCTCTTTCTAACTCTAGAAACTTAGTTTTGGTGGCCCCTCCCCAGACAGGTAAGCAGTATGTGATTACTGACTGCGCGAGTGCTATATAAACGTTGTTGAGTATCTTTTGAGGCATCACATGTCGTAGATTTTTAAAAATCCATATAAATTTTCGAACACGCGACATAATAACATCAACATGCGAGTGCCACGTCAGATACTCGTCGACTATAACTCCCAAATATCTTGCAGACGGTAATTGTTTGATGGGTTTGCAGTCACAGCTCTGCCCTATGCTGTTTGCACACATATGGATACGAATATTGAAATTAGTAGATGCTTTAGACCTTGCACTTGGAGAGAAACAAATGTAATTTGTTTTAGCAATATTAAGAGTTAGCAAGTTAGCTTTGAGCCATCTATCTATGACCTCTAACCCTTGTTCGGCCTTACTACGTACCATTTCCCAAGTGTCACCAAAGTAGACAATAGCCGTGTCGTCCGCATATGAGATTATTTTCCCACCACTGTTTCGTAGGTTACAGAGCTCATTAATATACACTAGAAACAGTGGCGGGCCGAGCACGGAGCCCTGCGGAACACCAAAAACAACATTTTCCTCACTACTGCACAAGTTACCCAGCTTAACCTGTTGTTTCCTACCCCGGAGATAACTGTCAAAAAGAGAAAGAGCCTTGCCTCTAATCCCTATAGCCTCAAGTCTCTGCACAAGGATAGGAACAGATACGGTGTCAAACGCCTTCTTCAGGTCTAAAAACACCGTAACGCATTTATATCCCTTGTCTACCTTATCTGTAATTTCAGACGTTAACGCTATAACCGCGTCCTGAGTTGACCGCCCCTGTCTGAAACCATATTGTGAGTCGGAAATAATATTAAATTTATTCAAGTAATTTGTAAGCCGTTTATTTATAATTTTTTCTATTATTTTTGAAAGTGACGGTAAGACGGAAATCGGTCGGTAATTGTTAACATCGCTCTTGTCCCCATCCTTGTGCACAGGCGTGATGATGGATCGTTTCAACGCATCACAAAATACACCCGTTTCAAAACACAGATTGGTTAGTTTGCAAATGAGAGGAACTACAAAGTCTCGAGATAACTTAAGGAAACTCACTGATATGCCATCCCACCCTGACGCACTTGCTGAATCAAGTGCCATGAGTATAGCATCCACTTCTGCCGGATCTGTCTCCAACAGCACAAAGGAGTTCGATTGTGATGGTGTATTTGAAGTGCTAATAGCAGGTCTGCATCCTTGACCAGTTAGAGTCATAATTTCCTCCGCCAGTGATTTCCCAATTGTTACAAAGAAGAGATTTACGCGGTTTAAAGAGTCTAGAGGATGCGGTGTGATTTGAAGTAGGTGTACACTGGATGTCTTGGGTTTTTTGTAATGGGTTATGTCGTTAATTTTGCGCCATAGTAGCTTGGGATTTTTTACAGAAGTTAGGATTTGGTTCTTATGATAATGTCTTTTGAGTTTCTTAATAACGCTTATACGTTATGATCAAAATAACATTAAAAGGGTCTCTTCTCGACTGTAGCTGTAATTTGTTTCTAAGTCTGATACATCTTAGAGCCCCCGTTGTTATCCAGGGCTTTAGAGTACGTTTAGAACTAGAAAGTGAGACAACCTTAGTGTTTTGGAGGAGAGATGACTTAATCAAATCTATCATCGCATCTACTAAAGTGTTTGGGTCTCTGTATGTATGAAGAAAAGAAGTTTCCGTATTTAAAAGTTGTTCGTAGGCATTCACCAAATTAGTCACGGTCTTAGTTTTGACATAAGACTTGCTTTGGTACGAATGGGATATATTAAGTAGTACCATTGCATGATCCGTAACAGATGTGTTTAAGACTGCCACGAAAGCCGAGTTTTTAGATTTATCTAGTTTAAGAATCATATGATCGAGGCAGCTGTCATCCCTGGTGGGCAAACAATGTCCTGGGAGGAAACCGTGCGAAGCCACCATATTTAAATAATTTAATCTATTAGTCCGGATTTGTGATGTTTCTGTTGGTTTCCCTATTAAGTTTATGTTTATATCGCCTGTAATAATAATGTTCCCATGCGAGTCGATAGTTTGAAGGTATTGATCAAGCGAGTCAATGAAATAATCTGCGGATACAATCGATGGAGACCGATAAATACCAATAATGGTGAAATTTGAGATTGTGATTTGCAAAACTGAGGCATGTGTCAAATTTATTTCTATGGCCTGGGGTGAGTGGCAGTTTTTTATGTAGGCTACTACGCCATCGTTTTGATTTAAATGTCTAGATGTGTTAAAGGAGGTGTAGTTATCTAACAGTGGTATTTGTTTGTTAGCGTTCAATCTACACTCTGTTAAAAGTAAGATATCGACTTCAAAGCCAAATTGAGCCAAAGTTAATTGAAGGTCATCAATTATAATATTACAATACCTTAATTCTACTTTAGAAATATGAAACTTGATTGTCTCTAACATGAATCCTTAGAGAAATATCGATCATAAATGTTTATCCCTCCATTATGACTATTCAACAATTTGGTTAAACATTTTAAAGGATAGTTTTTTTTTTTTTTTTTCTCTCGAAGTATTCATATTTAGTATCTATTTTCTACCCTTAGATTATGCATTTGCATAATAAACATGTTAAGATACACTTTAACGTCAATCATTTGATTTACGTTAGAGAGTATCTTACAATAAGTACCTACTAATTATTTTTTATACTTACCAACAAGGAGTAATTGAAATAACTGTAACCCAAAAGGATAATTATTAAACTTATAATTATGAACAAATTTGACAACGGAACCAAGCCAAAAATCGCGGAAAAAAATCAGGGATTCCAAACATTTTGTCCATGCCATGGGAAAATAAATGTATGGAACAGTTCCATACATTTATTTTCACATGTCAATTAAACAATCGCGCATAAATCAACAGTAACTGTTGATTTATGCGCGACTGTCACGATTTCACGAAGTGAAGTATTAATGTTTGATATCCATTCAACCTTCAGATTAATGAATACTAAAATAATTATTTTAAAGCAAAAAACAGAAACGTGCTCCGCCTCAAAAAAAATCCAGATCCGGGCTGGTCACAACTCGTAAATATAGTAAGTAGGTATATATTTCTTCTATTGTACAACTTTGTTGGAAACAAAACAATATGATTAAATAAAACCCCAAATTACATAACATAACTTTTATTATCAATATTATCTTGCAGTACACAAAATACAAAACTAAATTATACTATTTCGGTATATTTTTGTTTTTATCTATATTTAATACTAATATAATTATATTATTATAGTCTACTCTCTATTCGGCTCATCTATACAACCGGTTATTCTGTTTATCACCCCAAAAATCCACTCCATGGTATCCATGGAGTGGATTTTTTCACGGACATGCGTTACCGCGTAGCCACGCGGTAACGCATGTCCGTAAATCCACCCTAAGCCTATAAATTCCGTTTATCCAACTAGGCCAAGGATCAACATAAGACAAGGAACAAGGACAAGAATCTTTCGGCGCGTGGCCAAAATGGGAACTGACGCCGCCATCTTGTTTTCTCAATACAATTACTCAAGGTTTGTATGACAGAAAATTTCGGAAAATCGAAAAAAAAAACATTGCACCCGTGCGAAGCTGGGGTGGGCCGCTAATTCTGTATAAACAAGCCTAACTCTTCAAATGCCCGCGTCGCATTTTCACGACATGTTTTTTCTAGACGCATATAAACGTCAAACCGAAAAAATCATAAATATTTATACGGGTTTAATATTTTCATTTATAATACAGGTTGTATCCATACTAAAAATGCAATCATACTTATGTAAACCTAGAGAGCCTGTCAAGGTAATTCCAATAAGAGTTTTTTTTTTCTCTTATAAAATTCAATATACATATTTGAAACAGAATATTAGAAAATGTTTTTTAAATAAAATCAGCATCAAAGTTAAGTATATAGGGTGACTGGTAATTAGTGACCGATACTTAAACACATGATTCTACTCATGACAACAAACAAGTTTTACAATGGGACAAAAAGTGAAATGACGAAAAAAAATCAGCTGTTCTCTACATTTTGACGACTCGTACGAACATAAATGTAGGGAACTGCTGATTTTTTTTTCGCGTTTTCGGATTTGGTCCGATAGTAAAAGTTGTTTGTAATGATGAGTAGAATCATGTGTTTAAGTATCGGTCACTAATTACCAGTCACCCTATATATATACAGTCCGGCCATCGAGAGAATGCGTTCCCGATCCCTGTCGGTGCGACAATTCTAGTAACTAATAAGATCAAAATCGTAAAACACGTATCCGTTTGTATGAAACGTTCTTGACACCTGTCAAGGTGTCAAGAACGCTTTCGCTCGTCAGCCACACTGTAAATACATCAAATTGTCGATGTCATCTTGGTCATGGATTATGGACTCATTTAAATGTACAGACGCCAGCACATCAAGCTACTACAATCTGTCAAATTTCTTTAAATATATATTCAACTTTATCGCATCGCTGTCAACGTGCCCAAAAGGCTGGCAGAATTGCCACGCTCTATGGCAACAGCATTGCCATACAACGTGGCAATGCTGCCAGCCGTTTGGGCACGTTTCCTATTGACAGCGATGCGGACGAATTTTTTTAATGCCCTTTGATTATTTTATATCATTACATAGTATAAAACAAAGTCGCTTCCCTCTGTCTGTCCCTATATATGCTTAGATCTTTAAAACTCCGCAACGGATTTTGATGCGGTTTTTTTTAATAGATAGAGTGATTCAAGAGGAAGGTTTATATGTATAATACATGCATAATATAGTAGAGAAACACTGATAATTTTAGAGGTTTCTAATGTGATGTCGTAAATAAACACATTTTTTGCGTTTACATTGCAAACGCTGGCTGAACCATTCGAGATAGATCAAAATAATGTACTACAGTATTGTACACCTTAAAAAGGTCTACAAAAAAGTCCGCGATGGTATATGTCTATCTCTTAGGGATAACCCACAATAACGATTTTTTATCCTATACTTTTTTAATGGCTCTAAAATTATCAGTTTCTCTTCATTGCACCCGTGCGAAGCCGGGGCGGGTCGCTAGTACTTTTATATATTATTATTTTAAGAGTGTTAGCTTTATAAATTATGTAAATACTTAACTTGAATATATGATTTACTTAGTGAAAAGCTAACAAACTATCGCTAAAGAATAAGGTTTAAAACTTTAAACCTTATTCTTTAGCGATAGTTTGTGTTTGTTGACTGGGAAAATTTGACAGTTTCGGGTAGCTTATGAGCTGGTGTCTGTACATGCCGTGTGCTGATGTCTTTCTTTGTCAGTTGCCCGAAATGGCTATAACACGACAAATTGACGTAGAGTGTCAATTTGCTATACAATTAATTTCCCTGACTGTCTATTTACTTTTAAAACCAGTCATACATACACAAATTAATGGACATTTAAAGGGTCTATAAACTAATGGGGTGTGTCGCTCAGTAAAGTTATCAAACAGCACCTTACTACTATATCTATACCCTGTGTTAACATATTATTATTATTTGCTTACTACAAAACAACAACATATAGAAGTCTAAATATATTGTACCGTGAATGTTTGTGTATCAATTTCACATTTTGTATACCTGTAACAAAAATGTCATGGTAAGTTTATAAAGTGTAAAATATATTTTCCGAAAACTTAAAAGAAAAAAATATGCAAGTCGTTGAGAATATGGGAAAAAGGTATGCCTGTAGTTGAGACTTTTGGAAACATTGTGCTTGTAGTTCAGACTATGGGAATAATTATGCTTGTAGTTGAAACTATGGGAAAAAATATGCTTTTAGATGAGACACTGGGAAAATTATGGTTGTAGGTGAGACTAAAGGAAAATTTATGCTCTTAGTTGAAACTATGGGAAAAATTATGCTTGTAGTTGAAACTATGGGAAAAACTATGCTTGTAGTTGAGACTATGGGAATAAAATGCTTGTAGTTGAAACTATGGGAAAAACTATGCTTGTAGTTGAGACTATGGGAATAAAATGCTTGTAGTTGAAACTGGAAAAATTATGCTTGTAGTTGAAACTATGAGAAAAATTATGCTTGTAGTTGAAACTATGGGAAAAATTATGCTTGTAGTTGAAACTATGGGAAAAATTATGCTTGTAGTTAGTAAACAACTGTCGATAGCAACCATGACCATCCTGAAACAACGGCCAAGGAGCGAAAATGTTTAGCGATTTTTAAACTTCCATGTGGCCACCTTTTTGAATATAAATCATTTTTATACAGCGTGTAACGGAAGGGGGGTATTAACCCTGAAGGAGGTGAATGTGCTCATGAAACTCAACAACTTTCCCCGAAGAACATAGGTCGAAATATGAAAAAAAAAATTGGCCCTCCCATAGTAAATCAATCAGCTGGTAGTCAGTTTTGTAAGGGAGGGCCAAATTTTTTTTTCATATTTCGACCTATGTTCTTTGGGGAAAGTTGTTGAGTTTCATGAGCACATTCACCTCCTTCAGGGTTGATACCCCCTTTCCGTTACACGCTGTATATCTATAATTTTTATTCAAAATGTTGGCAATAATAGTCAGGAATATAATAAATAAAAAATAAAATAGTCTTTAATTCGGATAAGCAACATCCATATGGGTTAGTAACAAAAACAAAAGACAAAACTTATACCTATGTTAGTAAACTTATGTACCTATTATCTATTCTATTCTCTATTGGACAACAAGGCTGTTGTTCAAAATACATCTTTGAACAACATCACCTAACAAAGGAGAATCGTACCTCCCCGCTATGATCTTCAGGATGGAGTTGGAGCTGTCCCGCACTCTGCAGAGCAAAGAGGCAGATTTCTGTCTGACGATGGCGTGGAAGCCATCGACGTGAGCTTGTGAAAACATACCTGACGCACTGCAGAAACGGGGCAGCCCCATCAGCATCCTGAACCCGTTATTATATTGGACCCGCAGGGCGCTGATGGCCCGTTGAGTATAGTTGGTCCACAGGCTGCACGTGTAAAACACTTGGCAATAGGCTTTAAAAAGCGTTATTTTGACTTCTCTGCTACAGCGAGCAAACCTGCGAACCAACATGTTACATCGGACGGCCAGCGCCCTGCGTTCCCTCTCATAATAAGGTGCAAGTAAAAATTAACATTAAGGTGCTTAAATTTTCATTTCTTTGCTGTACATGACTACTCCGCTGACTGTGTCAGTCAAGTCGTATTCAAGCACATGGTACTCGTGGACTGCAGCTGAGAATCAGCTTAAGATGGTGAAACCTAGTGTTGACATCTGCTGAGGCCCTTTTGGCATAAGTATTTTTTTAAATAAATTATAAGGTGTTTTATTACACTAAACATATTTGTTTTATTTTTTGGGACCCCAAATTCAGGTATTTCTGTTTCCTCTAAATGTTGGCCCCCAAAAGACTAGAATGGCTATAAAATTTTAATATTAACCTCGTTCAGTTGATAGTGGCGGACTGCTCAAAGTCTCCCTTGTCGAGGTGTCGTTGTGGCGTCTTCGACGGCTCGTAGATCAACATGGACACGCGTTCCGGACTAGTCTTGTTACGTTGCATGTCTGGAAAAACAACTGTTTATACTCGCGACAATCTAAGAAGTTAGATTTGACGTTTCCCATTATATGTAAATGCCGCGTTAACTTTGTATGAACGCCTACGTAAGAAGTATTACTGGAGATTCCTTCTACAATCGTTAAAAAAATTATTAATTTTATAATTGCTTAACATTTTCATGCTGCCAATGAAAATGGCAAACAAATAGATATTCTGGATTCGGCAGTTTATCATCAGAAAACAGCTCCTGATAGATAAGTATTGTTACATCACTAATGTTTGTGTGATGAGCACGATCATTTGTTCTTTTACTGGGTGTAATTTATCTATAATATGTATTGTATTTAGAAATATATATGTATGTTTATCTGTCTAGTACTCATAGCACAAGCTCTGCTTAGTTTGGGACTAGATGTCGTTGTGTGAAAGTTGTGGAATATTATTATTATTACTTACATCTCAGACTGAGGCGTCGTTTATGCTGTCCGCACAACTCTAGCTGCCTCCTTACCAACTGCGACGCAGACGCAGGACGAGGACTCAATGGCAAAGTGGCTGGATGCAGGGTTACCTCTGAATATGCTGTCTTGCTTGTATAGTCTAGAAATTATAGAAAGTATTATGGCGTTGAGTTGGGTGTGTTTGTGATAAAAATGGCAAGAAAAGACGACACATAGGAAGGTGTGGAAGCCTATGGGAATCGGGCTCCCATAGGCTTCCGCTCCGATGAATGAAAGTAATAATCATTTGCTAGCGTTATTTCTCTCTTTTTTAGCGGTTGTCTAATCAAGGAAATAATTATTTCCCAGATTGAAACACATAACGTAAATTTCCCACGTTGATAACTTATTACCGCTTCATACGTCAGTCAAATAATGATAATAGATTTTTTACAAACGTTGATAGTCAATTTGCTAAGCATATCATTTTGTCTGACTTTACAAGATTCCAGCGCTATAAGTAATCGAAGGACCTGAAAGAATCATATAGAGGTCGTTGGCCGTTTTTGTTTTTTTTTCTCTTCAATAAGGAAATTTTGACTACTGATAGTTTGTACAGACGCCAGCACATCAAGCTACCAGAAACTGTCAAATTTTCCCAATGAACTTTGAAGCTTATGCTTTAGCGATAAAGTTGAAAATCTATTAAATAAATTTGACAGATTGTAGTAGCTTGATGTGCTGACGTCTGTACAAAGTTATGGGTTTTTAAAGTCCAGTCGTCGACAGAATGCGTTCTTGACACCTGTCAGTCAGACAATTCTAGTAGCTAATAAAGATCAAATTCGCAAAACACGTATTCGTTTGTATGAAAATGACAGGTGTCAAGAAGTTGTCTTTCAAAGATCGCTTTTAGCGATAAGACCGCCCATTGTGTCACCCTTACATTTCTATATCTGCCGTGAGATTCTGTAACCATCTCACCGTGAAAACTTGGGTGAAGTGAGCGTGGAGTGAGCTGTCATCAGGGATTAACACTATTGACACTGCTCACTTCACTTTTTATTTCACGGTGAGATTTTTACAGAATCGACCGGCTGTAATTATTATGGTGTACCTAATAAAGAGTATTCTGTTCTATTCTAAATCTTTGCCTAAGAACCAACCTCTCTCATTCAGCACAATCTCGCGATGCATCTGCGATAGCTCAGCATCATTGACCTGGACCTTCTGCTTCTTCTCCGAGCCGTCCCAGGACCGGTTGCGGTCACCGATGATGACGGTGAGATCGCCATGCGGTTTGATATCCTCGTCTTGGAATGACGCATTCTTGCTTTGTGGTTCCACCTGGTAACGCGAGAAAAAGAAACTTTAGCAAAGGTCGGAACTGAGTAGTACCTTCTTCACATAGCGTGTCGATGGCAATCAGGCAATGTGAATAAACGGCCCAAAATTTTAGTAGTAGGTACCTAATAGAGATAAACGTTTTTTTAAGGTGATCGTTTGAAGAAAGCATCGTGAGGAAACCGGCATGTCCTAGAATTCGAAGACATGTGGTATCTACTAACACGCACTGGGCCCGCGTGGTGGATGACGGGTTACTCCCTCCTACAGAGTTTAGGCCTGTATCCCAGTTATGGGATCATAATGGGTTGATTAGTGATTATGCTTGGTTATGCAAGGTGATTATATAGCACTATCATACCTATTTCTGCCGCCAAGCAGCGTTACTGTGTTGCGCTTTAAAATAATATGAAAGGCTAAACACAGGTGCATGAGACATTTCGGCATTGTTTCTGAGATAGCAACGCTATCGTTAGTGGTTCTGGCTGATTTCCATAGGCTGCGCTGACCACTTACCATCAGCGAGGCCGTCGTCGGTTCATTTGCAATACCTTCGAAATAAATTGGTAAATTCCTTACCTTTATCTTCCTCTTCATAGTAGGACTCGACTGCGGTCTATTCTTAAAATCAATATGCTGATTCTTGTCACTCTTATTCCTGACTATCGGCGACAATTTCCTATATTCACTCCTTGGCTCCAACTCTATCCTAACAGTTTCAACCGTCGGATTACTAGCCCTACCAAATAGAGGAGACAGTTTCGGCTTCACGACGCTAGTCTCATCCGATTCGTCGACGCTCTCGATTGTAATAGTCGAATCGATGCTATTCGGGTTATGCTTAATCGGTTTAACAATTATCAGTCCCTTGTGGACTTCGTCCTCGTCAAGTTTAGATGATTTTTCTAAATCGTAATTCGGATTTTCGAAGCCCGTTTGTGTGGCTATATCGTCGCTCATTGCTGTGAAAGTTTGCGAGTTAGTGTTAGATGCTTTGTTGAGCATTCGTTTGCGTCTTTCCAGGTCTGCGTGTATGTCTGTTTGGACGCGTAAGTTGATGTCTCCGTAACGTCGAAATATGTAGTTCAGGAGCCATTGGTAGCCTTTGCGAAGACCGGGGTCAAGTTTTGGCTTTCTGGATGTTGCGTGTTCTCCTCCACCGTAAGCGCTGTAGGATTCGACTAGAGTTGGGCATCGGTACCTGTAAAATAAGATCAGAAATAAATAGTAATCGGATTTAAGATTTTTGGCAACCTTTTCGTTCTTTTAGTGCATGTAAAGACGTTTCGGCCCAGTAGTGGGTGATGTTTTTATTATTTTTTTAAATTTATTTATTCAAATTCTGTATTAATAATAGCATACATAAAGCCTGCCAAACTGCATAACAGTTTGTCAGATTCCGGGCTGAAATGATGGTGATGATGAAAGATGGTTTGCACTTTTAAAGTAGCCTAAGTTAAGTTTTGTCTTTTTCCGACTTAGCTTTCATTTTGCTACATCTTGAAGTTCACCATTCTCCATGCTCCCACAATTCGAATGTTCCAAAACTGTCATAATTGGGCGGAAAAAGCGTGTCTTCGACGTTGCTACGATTCGAGGGGCAATTCTCGTAATTTTAAGAACGTTCACAGTCTGATCTCAGTGTCAATCTGTCAAAGCTACCTCTAATTTCCCAACATTTTTGACAAGTTTTTTGACATTGGTTGTCGCTGAGAAGAGATAGCGACTAGATTTTGAACGTTTTTATTACGAGAGCGCCAGAGAGAGCCTTCAGCTGTGCGATTCTGTAACCATCTCATCTTGAAAACTTGGGTGAAGTGAGCGTAGAGTGAGTCGTCAATAGTGTCAATCCCTAGCATCAGCATGACTCACAGCTCACTCTAAGCTCACTTCACCTTAGTTATCACGGTGAGATTTTTCCAGAATCGACCGGCAGTTCTTTCGCTAAGAATTGTCCCCAGCCCTATGTGTTCTCATTCATTTGAAAGAGCATTTGCTAGCAGAGAAGCAGAAACAACATAAAAATTAGAATTAGTTTACTTACTTATTAACCAAAGGCTCTATATTCAATTTGTCAACCACATCGATGTCGTCAAGAGCTCCATGCTTATCCTGTTTGTTTGCTAGCACCAGCACCGGTTTGCCTGGTGAAGTAAAACCTACTAGCTTTAGTGAAACTCAATCATTTTGTGGGGATAAACTGCTGAAAATTGGCCGACGCAGAAAGCCGCGTAACCACTAACTTTTACAGAATAGCTCTTGTTCTTGCCGTGGCATAACTACTCGTATAAGCCAGTCAGGAAGCTGATAACGGGGTTGACTGTCTAAACTGCGTGCACAAGACGACACATCAAGCCGTACATTTCCAGATTTAGTTGACCTCGCATTGTATAGGCTTTTCGTAAAACGAGAAGTCAGCTTATTTGGAAATTTATAGCTTGAAATGTCTTGTCCTTATCGATTGTGATAACGGCGACCCTTGGGGAAAAAAATCTAATATGACTCGCAAGATCGAATTTAATTCTAAATAGGTACTAGGTCACCAATAGAACAGTAAAGTTGGTCTGCAGAGTTAGAAGTATAAGAGGGTTTTGGTCTTTCGTTACGTATTTGGCGTTATTCTTGAATTATTTCGAGTCGCTCGTCTTCGAAACCTTTTTTCGCTTCGTATTTTGAACGGCTTAATGACCGCGTTTGGAAACCCCACGATCTGAAGCTCCAGACAAAAATGTGTGTGCCTAAAATACGCATACTAGGACGCTGCTGCATTATCGACTATCGTACTTCAATATATTCAGTATCAGTAGAAATATTCAGATAAACCAAAGTCACCTCCTAGCCCTCAAGGCCTCTAGGTCGGATGACTTAGATAACTAAAGCAGTGGCGTGCCTAGTGGTTAAACTTAGGGCAAGCCAACATACTTAAAAAAAAAAACTAAGTACCTACCTACCGTATCACCTGTCACAAGTTGTGCCTACCGACTGATTCGTTTTAGTTCTTACTAATATTCTTATTTCATAATTGTAAGTTTTTGCTATTAGCATTTAAAATGAAAATTTTTTTAATAGCACCATTTTTTTCTTATATTATAAATTATATACTCAAAGTATTGGTAATCCTTTACAAAATCGCAACTTTTTCATTTTCATATTATCAGTTTCGTGTAAAATATGATAAGACGTATAAGAGCCATCTATTAACATTATTGGCACAACAGAGCTCAGAGTTAGTTCATATTTCACTCGCTCGCAACAGTCGCTATAGGCAAAGTATTACAATCTGGCCACTAGATGGCGTACAAGTTATTGATTGATTTCTACCTACACATTGTTTACGATGTTGATAATATTTATAATTATAATTACTCACAATGTGAACAGCCATAACTCTTCAATTTTCGTTTCTTTATCACAGACAGATGACAAACACCACACACACGCACACGGAAGGCATGGTAAAAATTACTAGACAGATTTACTTTACCTTCAGTAGCTTTGATAAAAGCCGTTTTTTGTCAATTCATTTAGAGAACATGATCCTGGCGCCTGCTTTAATTTTTACAATTAATTAAGCGGCCTTTACAAAATATAAAAATTATATATTCTAACTCAAAACGGCGTAATCAGTCGGCGTCAAAATTTGGTGAACGTTTTAATTTCTACCAACAGCTGTTTTTCTATTGCAATTTTCGATAATTCGGAAAGCCGTTCTTGTTTTTGAGTACTTATTTCTTAATTAAATATGTGTGAATACTTATTTAACACGTTCCGCGAAACAACTTGTCGCAGGAATGGTCACAATTAAATGAGCTATCTTTAAAAGTTCCGGAAAGGCACCCTGAAGGCAATTTTCGACTAAAATGCCTATTACGTAATTTAGATTTCTGAGAAATAGGTACTCAAAAAGTAGGTTTAGGTGAAGTAATGAGATTATATTCGTCTGTAAAACTTGAAAGTATTTACCTTTCCGAATAAAGATTGCACATACCTTAATCCATCACAAGGCACATTTGCATGCGTTTCCGAATTAATTTTAATGTCAAGAAACTTTTTAATCACTTCAAAACAAAGATACTCACCGCAAAACTAATCACAACACTTCATTTCACAGAAAATGTCCAAGCAAAAAATGCACCAGTAACCGCTCGAAACGAACTTGAACTAATTTGAAATTGTATCATTCCATTCCATAGATCGAGCTTTGCACAGCGACGCGCTCATTCATACTATTTACACACACACGCTTCGCTATACGTTCCATTCATAAAAAATCAGAAGCCAGGCTTAAAAATCAGTACAATTTGGAAAATAGAAGCGTTTTTCCTGAAATAAAACGCATATTAAATACTTACCTTATTTGAAGCTTACTGTTTGAGATAGGCCCTATCTGTTTTCCGGTTATTTATGTCCTTCTTCTTCACTCCTATATATCTGTCTCGCTCGCACACTCCCCACCAGGCAGGCCCGAGCGCAGTCGGCAAGCTCGAAGGCATTCACGAATCATTGAGTCGAAAATACCAGGCAGAAATTAATTGTAAGCTTCAAATAAGGTAAGTATTTAATATGCGTTTTATTTCAGGAAAAACGCTTCTATTAAATCCATGACCGTTATTTGAAGCTTACTGTTTGAGACGTGTTTGTTATCGCCTGGTGGTGGGGACGCCAATGTGAAGTAAGTTTGATTGACTTCAGGAAAAAAAAAAAAAAAAAAAAAAAAAAAAAAAAATCTATGCCTATGGATTAAAGATATTCATTATTTGGAAGATAATATGTTATTAAATTAAACAGCTTTGGAGTGTGCAAGAAATAAATTTATACAACAAAAACCAATCATTAACAATTCTGTAATCACAACAGTCACTCTATCAGTATAATCTGTGTTCCAAGAGATTATTATAGAAAATAAAAATTTAATCAGCTGGGTTGAACATTCTAGTCATGCTGTTGCTAGCAGAGGCTGGCAGTATCTCTCGTCTGTAGAAGCGTGTAAAAGTCTCTTTGGACTTCCAATTTCCTCTGGACAAAATTTCATCCAGGGGTAAGTTATCAGACCAATTTTTTGAAGATACTGCTGATCGTAGACTTCCAGGTGTAGCGGGTATACCAGCCTCTGTTAGTACAGTTTTAACCCATCCCGCAATCACAGTGCGAGAGGCCGCCTTTGCTTGTCCTCTAATATTTATAAATAAGTTTTGACAATTACCCGAATCTCTTCTATCTTTAAGAAGATCAATTAATTTTTTGACCCAAAACACAGGATCCAGATTTTTATTACTCGTATTAGGCAGTAACTTCCATCCCGATTGCCTATGAGTGTCACTATCGGTTTTAGAGCCAAATACTGGCTTTAAAATAATGTTACAGCCGTCTTCGATGCAATGCTCTGAGTCCACTAGTAGCAATGTCAGATCATGGACTCGTCTGCCTGAGCACAGGAGGAGGAGTGTTGCTGTATGTCGAGAAGTGGCAAAAGGGTTATTTTCATCTACAGTGTTTGAACTTAAAAAGGAGGTCAGGGCATCTATATTCCATACAGGAGGCCTATGGGCGACAGGCTTCTTTAAAGCAATAGACTTTAAGACGTGATTTACTAATGTATGCGAACTTATTCGTCCAGCGTCTTCGGCATTGCATAGAGTAGCCACCACCGATTTGTGAAGCAAAATAGTGTTATAAGAAAACTTCTCGACTAGATGTAGGTCCGCTAGATATCTAGCAACGATGGGCCCTGTTGGGTGAAAAGGATCCAAATTATATTTTTTAGACCAAGATACCCATCGATCCCACGCGACCTTATAGGTTTTAAGAGTCGAAGTACGCCACGAGGACTTAAGTAATTGTATTTGATCTTCATTCCAACCCGTCAAACTCTTCGACCACCCCCACACTTCCAGACTTCGAGCGCCATCTCTTGCACCTTGGGGGGTGGCAGACCGGTCGTGGTGTCTATTAGATTCTCCCTGAGATTGGTGATCGACCACGGAGCTGCTACTGCTCGAGCTTTGAGATCGGCCCGCCAGAATACCCGACTCCACCGGGGGACAATTAAAAGGTACAGCCCGGTCGCCGAGTTGAGGTGGGCCAGCACCTTGGGTATCAGATATGGTGGTGGGAACACCCACGCAAGGTGATAGTTCCACTGCCGGGAAAAGGCATTGTGGAATAACGCTTGAGTATCTGTTAGATCCAGAGACACGTAGTTGGCTACCACGTTTGCTCGACTGGACGCAAATAGATCTACTATCGGAGTGCCAAACTTGTGAAATACCTTCTCCGTGCAAGCGGGCAGAAGATGCCATTCTGGTACTAGCTTGTGTCTGGAGAGGTGATCCGCATGTCCGTTGTAAATGCCGGGTATATAATTGACTGTCAGATTTATTTGATGACAATCTAGTAAGCGGAACACTCTGTACGTTACTTCCATCAGAGGTGGCGATCTCGTGCCGCCCTCGTTCCGCAAGTGGGCCACAACTGTTCGATTGTCGCACTGGAACAGAACAGTGGACTTGCACAGTAGAGGACCGTGGGTTTCGAGCACCTTTAAGATTGCCAGCATCTCTTTTAGGTTGCAATGTAGATGTTGTTCCTGAGCAGTCCACACACCTGACACTGCGTAACCGTCCACCTGAGCTCCCCAAGCCAGATCGGAGGCGTCTGTGGTCACAAAGTGAGTTGGTGGTGGTAGATGGATTGCAGATGTTTGGTGGCAGTTGTGAAGCCACCACTGAAGATCTTCTAGGACTTCGTCTGGTAAGTGGATCTCCTTCCTGACTGGCATATTTAGAGATGCATTTAGGAAACTGAGCAGAGACCGGTAATGTAGTCTGCCCTGTGGCACCACAAAACTTGCAAAGTTTAGAAGGCCCACTAGGCTTTGTAATTCTTGCAGGCAAGCCTTGCCCAACTTCAGCCTTGCAGAGACCTTGTGGATAAGATTTCTGACCTTGTCTTGCGGCAGAAATTTTTTGTTGGCCCAAGGATCCCACTGAACTCCCAGATACACAAGACTCTTTTGTGGGGATACAACGGATTTCTTTAGATTTACTTGCCACCCTAGATATTCTAGACGGTTCAGGAGCGTACGAACATGAGTTTGCAGAGTGTCCTTGTCCTGGTGAACAACCAGGAAATCGTCTAGGTAGACAATTATGCGCAGATTCTGTTCTCGCAATGTTTGAGCGACCCAGTTGCTCAGAGAAGCAAACACCTTCGGTGCTGTACTGAGGCCGAAAGGTAAGCAGGTCATTTCTAATAGCTCCCCTTGGTAAATCAGGCGCAGAAATCTTCTGTGTGCCGGAGATATTGGTAAATGAAAGTAAGCTTGCGAAAGGTCTACTTTGCAAAGCCAGTCGCCTGGCTGGAGCAACTCCGGTATACGAAATACATTTATCAGGCTGAAGGGTTCCGTGATTACATATTTGTTTAAAGCTCTTAAGTTGAATATTGGGCGGTCGGAGCCATCGCTCTTTGGCACAAGAAACATTGTTGAAAGGAAGCTCGGGGAACGTCGCACTGCTTCTAATACACCTTGGTCTTTCATCTGACTGATGAGTGCCGACATCGATTCGGACTCCTGAGTGATGTAGGGCCCTTTTCTCAGATGTGGCAACATTAGAGGTGGTTTCAGAAGAAAGGGTATGCGATACCCTGTTATTATGCGCAACAGAAAGTTTGGAGCTCCCATTTCCTTCCATCGATTGTAAAATAGTGCTAGTTGACCCGCCCTGAATTCTGTCGAGTCAGAACTTACGGTTTTTGTTCCCAGAGTTGTAGTCTGAGGAGACTCCGGGGCGTTTACGGTTTCCTTTGCCCTGACTCTGAGGCTTGTAGCTTTGGCGGCCACCCCGGGAGCGAAATGAACCTCTGTTGTTGCTTGTAGGCGCCGTGTGACGGTCACTCTGGCTGCTCTGTCGCTGAGGACGTTCATGATAGCAATCCTGCGAGGACTGGCGGTATTGATAATGTGGATGAGGCACAGAGGCGCAGCATCCATGGCTGGTACCCTGCGAGGGTCCATGATAGTGAGCCGACCCCTGCGGGGGGTGGCGTGCAGCCTTGCTTGGTCCTGCTTGCGAAGCAGAGCCACTTGTAGGTTTGACTAAGGGCATGAATGTCTTCTTAACTCCACCCATTTTTTCAAGGGCAGCGGTAAACGATTCGCTTTCGAATAAATGGCGGTCTGATGGTGGGATCTTGCGCAGCGTTGCCTTTATTAACGGATCACGAACGTGATTAGTTATTCCATCACGGCGCATTTGAATAACTTCAGCCCTGTGTCCACAGATAAGCTGCAACAAATCTGAAGACGCCTTGTGGAAAACACCTTTAGAAAAAACCTCCGTGATCTTATCCTGCAAGCTATTAAAATTTAAACCCTGTTCTGCATGAGCCCAGGATAGTAGTTCTGTCAAAATAGATGATAACGCCTGCCTTTGTTCCAGCGCACAAAAAGTAAGAGCGGCGTAAGCCTTGTCAGCATAAGCCAAATGGCGCAACTGATCATACGCACGAATCTCCTCATTAGCTTCTAGGTCAATAAAACCAGGCGTATGGCAATATGATTTCTGTACTTCAGAGTACCTGACCTCACTCCATTCACTTTTATTAAAATATTGTATATCCTGAAGGGCTTTCAATAAATTATCGGGTGCTTTAGGAACCGCAGGCTCTTTCAGTTTTGTTTCAATATCGAAATTGAACGGCAGTTGAACCTGAGTAGGATCACTCGCGCACGCGTCACTACCATCATTGTACAAGATGCCACTAACACTGTCATCAATCAACAAGTCGTTGTCTATAACTGATGCGGGCTCCGCACCGCCACATGGCACTGATGATGATAAAGTAATTTGATTACGTAAAGCACTCACCTCTCGGAATAACTTATGCATCTGCCGATTGTCTTTCCGTGATTTGCGACTATATTTGCCCCCCCTTCTTTTGTGGTGACGGCCACGTTTCTTCTTTCGGTCGGAAGAGCTCGCGGAACCCGTGGAATCACTTGACGAAGAAGGGCTGCTGCTAGATGATGAACTCCTAGCTGAGCGTGCACGTTTCCGAGAACTGGACTGAGCCGGCTTTGGCACCCGATTTCGCGATAAATCATGTCGCGGCTCCTCAACAATCGCGTTCACACATGCACTATTTTTATCTAAATCATCCATCCTAAAAGTAATCGATAAAACACAAAAATACACAGTATGATTATGGTACTTTATACTGAAGAAAGGACAATAGGTAAATGTTTCTAGAAACAAAAAGAAACCAAGAAAAATAACGTTAATATCAAATCGACTTGAAATACGAACGGTAATACCGTTTAAATTTGAAATTAACTCACGCGCGGCTGATACTTCTACTTATGGTTTAGTGAGGTGAAGACAACCGCACCCGTCGGAAAACAAGACGCCAATGATTCGTGAATGCCTTCGAGCTTGCCGACTGCGCTCGGGCCTGCCTGGTGGGGAGTGTGCGAGCGAGACAGATATATAGGAGTGAAGAAGAAGGACATAAATAACCGGAAAACAGATAGGGCCTATCTCAAACAGTAAGCTTCAAATAACGGTCATGGATTTAATAAGTACATACTGATGTAATCAACAACGTGAACAATTTGTATACAAATAGTGAGAGGTCCAGAAGCCTCATAAGAAGCCAGCTGGTGCGAGCGAGACGGGACGATGTTTATTGTTGCGTTCTCGCAATAGCGGTATTGGAGAGGTTTGGCAACGGTGCGCGTGATGAAAACTGTGCGGGATTTAAATATTATTCTTCGAGTATGTAAACCTGGCAACCTTGCATCGAACGTATAGCAGGCGGCCGCCGCCCGGGGCGCGCAGTTTTTATTATTCTTATCAATTCTTGCGACATGATTGAGTTGGTTAATTTACAAGTTTACTTGTGTAGTTTTATTTTTTTTAATTTTTTATTGTTAGGCTCACGTTTGACTGAAAGCCGGGCTTTTCGGCTTTAATGAAAGGAACGCCCCTGAACTAAAGGTGATTTTATAAACAAATAAAGTAGGTTTGAACACCTTTCCATAAGCAAAAACTTCTTTGCCTTTCAAACCTTGTTATACGTAGGTACTGTTTTATAAAAAGTCTGCAACATGAGTTATCTGGGTGAGCAGCGACAATTGATTATTTAAAACAATAATTTTTAGTTTCATATCGTCATCTTTCTGAGTAACCGACCCCTTGACAATTCAAAAGTATCTGTGGATATTTTTTTTAATTAAAATAAATGCTTTGAGTCTGAAAGAAAACGTACGTCGTTCATTCAAAGGTTAAGGTAAAGTTTTATCGACTGACTGAGTGATTCACAGAACAAAGTGGCCATCTAATAAATAAATCAAAGAGTGGTAGACTCATCGATTACCGGCTGTCAGCTAGTAACACGTTATTTACTACCTTAAGACCTTCCGTGACGTAACAACATAGTGTCCGCTCGGGCGCGCCTTTCCCGCGGCGAGTTTTTTTTCGCGCACTGGGTTTTCAACTCCAAGTCTGTTTGTTTTTGACACGCTGGGATGCGCTCTATTGGATTCTCAATGCTTGAAAATCCAGTGCGCGATAAAATCCCGCCGCATTATTTTTACATCCGTGCAAAAGTGGGCTTACTGCCAGCCTGAACTTTTCAGAGAAAGAAATATTGAAAAATCCGCCTAACCTTATAGCGGGTAGGCAGATTTTTCAAACCTATTATATCGAAATCTCTTATCAAATGTTTTCTTTGGAATTGTCAAATATCAAACCTATTATATCGATTGTTATTGCATTCAGGCATAATCACTAGTTGTTGCAAATCACGAGAGCGTCATGCGATGTTTACGCCATTGACATAAGGTTTACATTGCAGTGATTGACGTGAAAATTCAAAAAACTACACCTACTACGTGTACGGAGCACACTGACCGTGACAACAGATTCTACGTTCGCGATCTATAATATATTACTAGAACAATAACTGCAACTAATCCTGAATCCTGTGTTTTAACCCTAGCATATGTATGTGCCCTGTTGATCTCGTGACGGCTGAGGGTGGGTTCCTGGGTTCGATTCCCGGGTCGGGCAAAGGGTTTTCCCATTGGGAATTTCTTAGTTACGGCCCGGAATTTAGAAGTGCGCGTGTGATACCCCAGTGCTTCGGAAAGCACGTTAAGCCGTTGATCCTGCGCCTGATCCTCCCTCCGGTCGTGTCAGATTGCCGTCCCATTGGACTATGAGAGTGAGGGAAGAGTGAGTGCATCTGTGACTGGGCACACGCACTTACACTATTATCTCCCGCTGAGATTGGCAGCCATGACCGAAATACGGTCTGGTGGGCTACAGTAATTGGCACCAGTTGCCACCTCGTGCCTAGAATGACCGTTCCACTCGCTCTACCTCAGGGCCGCTTTGATTGCTTACTGCTTGGTGGCAGAAATAAGAACGGTGGCGGTTCACCACTGAATGAGTCCCTTCAAAAGAATCTCTGCTAACACTTCTGAAGATGACTGCAGCCGTTACTGTTGGTACATGGAATAATACAAAGTCATGCACGGTGCCGGGGCATGGACGCTAACATAGGAGACTGTCTACTGGCATGACCCTACTAAACTTAGTACGTAACACCGAAATCCGTCGCTGGTCGAAAGTCTACGACGTCGGGGACAGGGCGCTGCGCCTCAAGTGGAGTTAGGCAGGACATCTGCAACAGTTAGACGCGGAGATGGCCTATGGAGTAAAACTGTGACCGAACGGTGTCCAAGGTTAGGCCAAAGAAACCAGGGCTGTCCAAAAGCGCGTTCGGTTGATGATATCGTCAAAATGGCGGGAATCACCTGGATGTGGGACGCACGGAACTGGGAAGTATGGCAGAAGAAAGGGGAGGCCTATAATACCCAGCAGTGGGTGATTCCGGGCTGAAATGATGCTGAGGACATGGAATAAGTGGTACTTAGGTATGTATGTAGTTACCGTGTATTTACGATATTAACCACGGCAACCGACACGGTTCAGTAGCACGATAAATAGTTACTACCTACTCACCATTTTCACTGTAACTGATAAGCATTTTTAATTAAAAATGCTGAGTGCTTTTGTCATCATTATTAGCGTTACATACATTACTAGGGATGCACAGACGCCAGCACATCAAGCTACTACAATCTGTCTTTCCCAATCAATTTTGAACCTAATGCTTTAGCCCTAAAGTTAAAAATCTATTAAAAACATTTGACAGATTGTAGTAGCTTGAAGTGCTGGCGTCTGTAGTGGTCGTCCTTCGGCCTAGTTCCAAGTAAAAGAACGCAAAGGAACTAGTCACAGGTCATTAAACAATGACTTAAAAAATACTAAGAACTGACGACCTAGAAATTTGAGTTGCGTGTGGATTAATGTCGGTAGGTACTTATTTACATTTTATGGCGATCTCTTGATAAGCGCGGAAATAATGTAGCATTACCAATGTGGATTATGAAGCAAACCTAAGGTTTTTAGATTGCGATTTTGTTCTGATTATGGAAAACCCTCTAGATCTGACAACCCGACGACCCCAAATTATTTTTACATTTTTAAGAAAATTGCAACTTGTAGTTTTCTTTTTTTTTTAAATAGTAGGATTAGTAGGTACTTAGTCCCGAAAGACCGAATACGATTGTTAGTGCATTTTTTTTGCGAAAAAAAATTGCTCATCAAAAACGTATTTTCCGAGTGAACTAATTACGAAATATAAACTTGATTCAACCCTGAGTTACCATGACGATAGTTGCAAAATAATACCTGAATCATACCTGATATTTTATCGTGCGATAACACCTCTTCAAGAACGGCTCTGCATTCATCCAAGCGTGAAAAATCACTCGAATCGATGACAAATATCACTCCATGCACTTCGCTATAATACTGGGACCATATTTGACGAAAATGAGGGCCTCCACCTAAATCATATATCGTCACAGGTGTATCTTTATGCACTAAATTCACAGCTTTAAAACCCACAGTCGGCAAAACCTTGTCATCCTTTTCGCCGGCCAAATTATTCACAGTTTTTGTTTTTCCCGCGTTATCCAGTCCTATTAGTATCAATACGATATGGCGACGCTCTTTTCGACGCCGAAAAATACTTCCCAGACAATTACCCATAATAAACACGACCTATACAACTATATTAACGAAAAAAAATCACTATTCATATCACAAATACGCGTTTCAAATTTGAATTTGTCACCCGTGGCCATTTGTAAACAAAAAAGTTTTGTTGACACAACGGTTACCAATAGCGATCGAGTTCGATGTGGCCAGTGTTATGCATTGGTTTGTTCTCTTTTCCCCTTTTTTATTATAATATTTTTTTATTTTTTTATTTGAATTATTAAAAGAAAAAAATTGAAAATTATTTGTTGAAAATTAGACCCATTGTGATTTTAACTCTCCAGGTTTTGACATTTGCAAATTTATTTTTTTACTTTTTAGTGAACTATTTTACTTCAATGAATGACCACGACTAACAAGCGCCGTCCTATAAAAAGTAATAAATTATTAATGTATTGGCACGCTTGTCTACTTCAAGGCGACAGCTGTATTTGAACAATAATTCCACATAAGTAACGATTGTGAATTTAAAGGTCACATCTGTTCTGTTACAAATTACGATGTCCTTGCAGTTAGTATGTTTGCACTTAAGCGGAGTGTGGTAGTGTGTTACCTCATAGCTCATAATCACAACACACTACGATTAAATTAAATACTAACCAATAACAAGTACTAGCTTGTTAAAAACATGTTAAGTACGTAGTGGCATATACTAATATAAAAAAACTGAAATTTGTTTCAATGCGCTAATCTCTGGAACTTTCAATCGGATTTGATATTTTTTGTTTACATTTGACAGCCCAATTCTTGAGGAAGGTTATGGGCCATAATAATATGAAGTAATAGCGCGGCCGGGCGATGCGATGCGACACGGTGCGTGAGACGGACTGAGGGTTTTATAAAAATGTAGCTGTTATTTTATTATATTGTGTATCTCACGACTTCCACGCAAATGAAGTCACGGGCGGAAGCTTGTATTTACATAAAATTAATTTTTGATCTTTAGTGGCAGAGACTATACAAAGGTGCCGATTCTTTTGTTCACAACTAGAAAATAAATATTAGTTTAGTCCTGTCAGATTAAGATACTCCATGTCTATGGATACTCCATACACAAGTTTAGACGTAATTAAAAACTTGTCTTCTAAAAATACGTCAAATTACATCAGGCGCCGACTATTTTGACAGGACTAAACTAATATTTATCTTCTGACCTTTTCTTAATGAAATAGAAAGAAAAAGATGCACTGAACTTAAATTTAGTTTATTTTGTGAACAAGAGAATCGGCGCCAAAATATGCTGTTACGCCACTGGGTCATAATTCAAAAATGTCTGGGATGTAAAATAGCTGCAAAAACGGAGTCCTACAGCTGCTGCCATTACCAAGTCTGTCAAAATCATTGTGATCTATATTCACGTTATAATAAGGTTGCTGCTGTCAGACGTAAACTATGAACGGATTGTTCTTTCCAAAATTCAAAACTACAGATATAACTTTCCCTCTTTTGTCTATGAAATTAAGCTTGATGACGAGCCCTTTCTTTATAACCTCAAATAAAACATACAAATAAAAATACATAATTGAACATTTACTTTGAGAAAAATAATATTCACCGTAAATACAGGTACAATTTCGAGATAACGTTATTTACAAAGCTCAATAAGTTTTATAAATAAATACATTAAAATGCGCGCCAATTAAAATCAACGGCCATCTTGATTTGTGTTGGCAGTCGGGAAAAGTTAAATTTATCTGAATTTCACGAGAACTGTGTCCCCATTCTTGATTGAATAATAGGCAAGGTCTTTCATTACGTTGTCGAGGTATATTTCTGCTCCTTGCATTTGATCGTCGAGTAAATATAGTGTTGGCGGGCCTGTGTGTACAACCCTTGGAAACAATCTTTGTGCGAGTGTGACCAGCTTTTGCACAAACATGGAAGATGGGAATTTCTTTTTGAATTGTTTGCCGGTTTCGTCTTTGAGTATAATTTCTAGAAGTTGTGACGTGAGCGTCATATTTTTCGGTTTGTTTTCGAGCAAGCTGTCTTCTGGGATGCCATATTCTGAAATAGAGAAACAAAATATCTTAAATTGGGAGTAAAAACGTTTTACTAGTTGGATGATATAATTATGATCTACTTCCTGCAGTGGTGAGTCGATAGGCCGATTATATCATTATATCCATTAAATATATCTTTGATTATTAAAAAAAAAATACTGTTTGACATTTTGACCGCGTAGGTATCGCACTTGTCTATGAAACAGCAGATTTTTTTTTGATAACCGACGGTAAATTTCTGCGCTAGGAGATCCAGAATCATGTGTTTAATTCATGGTTACAATTTGCACATTAATGTCCTTACCACCCTGTATTAGGCTGCCTTCCCACCAGGTATGTGCGAGGATGCGTAGCGAGGGATGTATTTGTTAAGAACCAATAGAATCATTTCATTTACCTAGCCTCGCTCGGCGCAGTTCTAGCGGAAACGGCTCGGCGGAGCGAGTTTTTTATACGTTCAAAACAAGGGAAGGATGTGTTGTGACGGATGTGTGCGAGAGATGTGCGCTAGGGACGGAAGCGAGCGAAAAAATAATTAGGCACTAGACGATTTTTGCCAGAGGTGTACAGAAAACATGGAAACATGGCCCGCTACACATCCTCACGCCACACATTAGCACACTGTTTCGAGCTTAGCAACGCATCCTCGCACTACCCATTTGCACACCGTTCACCGCTAGCACATTTCTGGTGGAAACACTCACACCGTTTCACAGCCTCGCTACGCATCCTCGCACATCTCTTGTGGCAAACTAGCCTTAAGTTTGGCTTCAAGTCGGAGCGGCTGCCAATCTGACTTCCACGAGACCACAACCTAGTTATTCGGTTTCCAGGCTTCTGACTACCCGCAACTAATGTCAAAGGTCTACGAATGACAGGCGGGAACAACGACTTGAGGTGCTCTCCGAAGTACTCAGTATGGATATATCAATGGCTATGTACTACTTACTGCTAACAAGCTCCGCGAACCGACAGTGTTCCAGATTGAAGGCTCGCTGAGCCGACGGGTCCTTCTGTGCAAGCTTCCATTCCGCCCCGTATCGTTTCATGTAGTCGTACTCAGCGCCGCGACGCAGTTCCCGGGTTATTGTTGAGCCGTTTATTTCCTGAAAATTGGAAACGACACTCTGTCAACTGATTTACATCCGTCACCTGACACTTCAGGTCCATTTGCCAACCAGCGTTAGGCACTAGTTGTCTGGCATCTTTGCTGAACAGGGACCGTATTATGAAGTATTAATGCCACCATAACTCCATTGCAAAAAGGAGATGGTGCTATCGGCCTTCTATAGTTCCGTCTCTCTCTAACACTAGAAACATGATGGCATTAATACATCATAATACTGACTGGGCCTTTTTAGCGCAGCTGTGAGACACACTTTTCCACTAATTTCATGTACTTTACACTTATTTTTTCTGCTGTATTTTAAATTGTGTACCTTTTAGTCTGTACTAAATAAATGTATTTTATTTCTTTCTTCATCATCTGCCTACCATTTTCCCAACTATATTGGGGTCGGACTCCAGTCTAACCAGTATTTTACATGGAGAGACTGCCTATCTGACCTCCACACAACCCAGTTATAGGGTAACACGCTACCCCATGGTAAGGACTTTGTACACAGCTCGGTTTCGTTACGGTACGTCGTATAAATCGCGCCATAGAAAAAACGAGTCTGTGAACAAGGTTCCATAGTGATCCATACAACTCTTGACGACCGTGCCTACACACACGGCGAATAAAGTGGAAAAAAAAACATTCGTGTGTGTACAGACGCCAGCACATCAGGCTACTACAATCTGTCAAATTTCTTTAATAGATTTTCAACTTTATCGCGAAAGCATAAGGTTCAAAATTGATTGGGAAAATTTGACAGTTTCGAGTAGCTTGATGTGGTGGCGTCTGTACAAAGGGCCTAAGACTGCTTGTCAGACTTTTGAATAAAAACCTTGAAACAGTAAATGTTGCTTTACCTGTAGCGTCTCAATCTTAGCAGTAACAAGTTGTGATCCAGTGTCGTAGTCTTCAGTTTCTTGTATCGGGTTCTTCAGGAAGTATAGTTTTTTCAGGCGTTTCAGTTTGTTCAGTTCGCTTAGTGATCGCCACTGTAACATTTATTTTTAACACGATTTTATTAGTATAACTTGTAACTAAATAACAAACAATGTAATCAAATCTTAGAAGTAAATTTTAACCTACTTCTAATTGTAATACCGAAATGAAACTTTGTATGTATACAACGTGTAACGGAAGGGGGGTATCAACCCTGAAGGAGGTGAATGTGCTCATGAAACTCAACAACTTTCCCCAAAGAACATAGGTCGAAATATGAAAAAAAAATTTGGCCCTCCCATAGTAAATCAATCAGCTGGTAGTCAGTTTTGTAAGGGAGGGCCAAATTTTTTTTTCATATTTCGACCTATGTTCTTTGGGGAAAGTTGTTGAGTTTCATGAGCACATTCACCTCCTTCAGGGTTGATACCCCCCTTCCGTTACACGCTGTATGTAGTTCGGATGACAAAACTATAATTTAGTATCTTCGAGCTGATCTGCTGATGGAGCCAGGAGGTGGATAGTGGAACTCTTCAGTGGCTACTAGTAAGCCCCTCGAGTTTGGGCTCATATAACTTGTTTTGACGAGTCCAATATATTGGGTTAGTGCGTTTGTTAGTTTTTAGGGTTCCGTACCTCAAAAGGAAAAACGGAAAACATATAAGATCACTTCGTTGTCCGTCTGTCTGTCCGTCTGTCAAGAACCTATTTCTCAGAAACGCGTGGAGTTATCAAGTTGAAATTCATATCAAATACTCAGAGCTGCAATTCCTTGAAGCAGTGAAACATACGTGGTGGTCATAAATAGTGTTACATACCGACAAATTTGTACTGAACCCTTGGTGTGTGAGTCCGACTCGCACTTGACTGACTTTTTTTTTTTTACTACATATTATTTATTATTACTACCAAAACTACCGTCAAATTTCATGTCAATTTATAATATATTAGCGACCCGCTCCTGCTTCGCTTGGTTTGTACAACTTGACAAAACATGGATTCTTCGCGATTCGTCGATTTCTTTATCACTACATATTATAAAACAAAGTCCCACCGCTGCGTGTATCTGTCTGAACGTGATGACCTAAAAACTACCGAGCGGATTTTCATACGGTTTTCACCAATGGACGGAGTGGTTCATGAGAAAGGTTTGGGTGTATATTTCATTGAGGTTTTTTGTAAATTGATTGAAATATGACGATTATTGTAGCTTTACTGGTGTGTGCCGCGTAAACCAGTTGAGTTATATGAAAACAATGTATTAAGGAATTAGATAACACATTGGATACTTTTTGTCCTGGTAGTAAGTTCCCGTGGGATAGTTTCCAAGAGTTTCCATGGGATGTCAATGTATTGTACCTTCCGGAATAAATTCTCTAAATTATGGTGAAAACCACGTCATAATCCGCTGTAATGTTCAGAAGAACAGCGCGGTCACACAGACAGGCACGAAAAGCGACCTTAATTTATAATATGTATATAAATAATAACAATAATTGTTTATTTATCTAAAAGCATAGACACAGATTTAACACAATATTGGTAGAGTAACTAATATGGTTTTATCAGTTTGTACATACATAAAAAATAGAGATAAGTTGCTGCAATCTAACATAGAACGTAGCTCAAGCCTGAATTAGGATTTTAACCTAGAATTTAGTATATATACACCGTGTAATTGACAGGTTGGCAAAAACGAAAAGTATGAATTCAGACTGGTATTGTTAACATTTTGATAGTGAAATATTTTCCCGGAAATGATAGGTGAACGTTTTTCAATTTTCAATTTTATTTCGGCTACGCAATGTATAACGAACATTGCGATACGCGCGCGACCCTATATTGCGCGCGTATTGCAATGTCCGCGCGTTGTTCATTCATACTAATAGGTACTTCGGGACGTTTGGAATAAATACATAATACAATACACACACAAACACACCTATCAAAAAATTTAAACACAAATTCAATACCTATCAAAAATTAATTAGTCACTTACCTAAATTAAAGTCTCTCGGGTCGTATAAGGCATGGCTCGAAGTGGTTGCCTCCGAGCTGCACGCACAGTTGTGCTCGACGCATACCGTTTCGTGTAAACGTCGATTCATCGGTCCAAATCACCCGTGAAACGAATTGGCGATTTAGCTGCTGCCGACGTATCAGCCATCTGCAGTACGCTAGTCTGCGGGTTGAGTCGCCAGGTACCAGAGCCTGCACTTTATGGATCCGATATGGACGTTGCTTGTCCTTTCGAAGGACTTTGTGCACAGCCCAATGTGAAACCCGGGGTCCGTTATTACGCCTTACAAGTTTTGCAGCAGTACGGGTTCCCAAACGCGGATTTCGACGGACAACATCTAAAATCGCCTGCTCAGAACGAGCACTGATTGTCCTTCCAGCACCTTCCTGCCGCGGCACAATAGGTAAATTTTCTAAAACACGTTGATATGCCCGTGTGATAGTACGACTATTAGCTGGATGTCGTTCATTTGGGTGACTTTGAACATAGAGCCTTAATGCCAACGACGCGTTTCCTCTAGCTTCACCCAAGCACATTAACATCTGGCCATATTCGCGAGCACTAAACGTTTCATTACGCCGATTCATGATGATACCACACAACACAAAAACACAACAACACACAAAAACTCAACTCAACGCACAACACAGTCCCGAACTCCCGACAGTTAAAAGAAAACGAAATAGACGTCCAGAACGCACCAGCAATCGCGGCAAACTGAACTAACGGCTGAGTGAGTGCTGACGGTTTCGTTTGTCGGCAAACCTTTGAGAGTGTTTGTGACACGTGTAGCATAGGGCTGCCCACATGATATGAAATGAAACTTTTTATTTCGGTAATATTACTAGATACGTTAGTCGAGGAGCCCATGGCACAGTAGTTACCGTGTTCGGCCTGCCATTGAGATAAAGATGTAGAACTAGGTATTGAAAAAGAATCGTATCGTAATCGTATGATAAAGATTGTTATTAACCGCTATCTCTTGTTACTTCTACTCATGGATCTGCTTCTAAGTTTAAACCTAGTACCTGTCAATCCCCAAGCGGCACGCGCGCGATTTTGCGCCATTTTCTAAACACTAAGCAAACGCCGGCATTCGCATAGATTATAAAATAAGCGTTTTTTTTTTATAGGGTCTTTGTTCAAGAACGTAAACAAGAAGTTTTTCTTATAAATAGTCTGTAAATAACGAAAATAAGCAAACCTTTTTGAACGCCAGCTTTCGCTCCGGGATTGACAGGGTAAGGAATGTGAAGCTGGCAATATTGACGCGATGTTTTTATGTTTTATGTCCCACTTATCTAAACCAATTTACATTACTGTAATGCAACGCGTGTGTACAGTTCGGGTGGCTTCGTAATTGATACTGTAGATCAAACTGTTAAGCACCGCGAGGACGCCGGCGTCCTCACACCTGTTGTCTTTCTATTGTGTCTCTTATTACGATACTCGAAAGGTTAACGATTTAAAATAAGGTTTTCGGAATTAAGAAAGAATAAATAAGTAATCATACTCCTGAGTATTTAATTATTAATAAAGCATTTTACATAAATAAAAATAAAATGACAAGTATTAAATTCCATACGTGGTACAACCCTAGCAGTGTCGGCGCGTAAGCAAAGGCGCCGGCGCGCATCACACAAAGGGAGCGAGCGAGCGAGCGGTATGCTTTCTCTGTCTGTCGTAGGTACTGTCGGAGGCCAGTAAACTTTTAGAGCTAACAGCTGATTCCGCGCGGTATGTATGAATTTTCTTTTTAAATCATTATTATTTACATTGCCGAGTTTAAGTTTTTTGCTTTTTTTCACTAAAATTATGTTTTTAGGGCTGGATTTTGTTGTAACAAATGAATAGAACACAAATCTAGTTGAAAAACGGTCGGAAAATTCGACAATTTTCCTGAAGAAAATTCCAACGTTTTTCAGTCATAAATCATGGTCTGAAGCTACTGTTTCAGTTTTTGCCAACCTGTCAATTACACCGTGTATATTTTTTTTTTAAAACGTTGCCCCACACTAGGAATTTCTCCTATATTGTGGGTGCGTTGACAAACATTTAAACTCCATACACAAACAGCCGGACCCGGAACAACTACTTGTAGGTCATACAAATGTTTGTTCCGTGCGGGAATCGAACCCGCGACACGCTGCGCAGCAGTCAATCGTTTAACCACTGCGCCAACCGTGCTGTCAAGAGTATAAAATTAATCTCTCGTGCTTGAAATATATTTTGTACCACTGTGTGACCTAAACCCGCACTTAAGTCACGCTTTTCTGTGATTTAAGTGGTCCATTTTTACACAGAAAAGCGTGACGTAAGTAGGGGCTTAGGTCACACGAGCTATAAAATAGTATACGATACGTGTGACTTATTAGTCCATTCAAGTCCATGTAGGCTTCGAAATGTACTAATTTTATAAACTGAATAATAAAGTAAACTTTTTTACACATGGCAATACAAAACAAAATGATACCATACTCACATTATTAATCATGTTCCTATTCAAAAACAGAACTTCAAGCTGCTCAAATATATCCACTTTTTCAGCTGGGATGTCATTAAACCTTATTTCAGTGAACTGACAGTCATTCAAACTTAGTATCTTTAAGTTTTTCAAGCTGCCAAGCTTCATAATTTCAGACCAACGATCTAAGGGGTTTCCATCCAATTTTAAAACAGTCAAAGTTCTCAAAGTGACAGATGGCGGTATTATTTTTTTAATTCGGTTGTAAGCAGCGATCATTTCGTTCAGTTTTGGCCATAAGTGGGATAGGGCGAGAATGTCCGCCCATTCGTAGTCGCACACGGAAATATTTATTTTTTCAAGGCTGGCGAAATTAATGGACAGTTGGGCCAACGTTTCTTCTGGCATGTCGATGGCCATGCGGTTATTGCTGTGGAGAAAATGTGTAATCTAAGTACCAAGTTTATTTAGTAAAATCGTAAAAATATAATACCATAATTTATAGTAGATTAATTATTTATTACTTGTTTTAGTAATTTTAGATAATACTTTATATAGGCACTTGAGAGAGATACCTGAGATACAGATATTCTATCTTATTCTTCTATATATCTCTAGTAATTTGTAGTATCTTAAGGACCTATTTTGTAAATATTTATGTATATAATATCTATTATTTCAAAAAACAATACATCACGATATCCACCCATGGTATTTTGCTCCATCTAGGGCAAAAACTTTATGAAATTTTCAAAAGAAAGCGCAAGGCGTCGTCTGGGTCTTTTCAAAAGATAATGGAAGAATCTGGTATCACCAGAAACTTTCATAAAGCCTAGTTGACCAATAACTAAAACTTGGTATTTTATTGGTATAAAGAAGATGATAGAATGGGAGGTTCTAGAATCTTCGCCACTTGGAGAAACTATCACAGAAATAAACTCATTTTGGCATACGTACAGACTTTTAAAAAACAATTAAATGTTTCAGAATCTTTAGCACTCGTTAGTATCTGAAAGACCCTACGTCAGCATCCTTTTGGTATCACCAAATTAAAAAAAAAACCCTGGGATCTTCCGTTATCTTTGGATTTGGTCACTTTAACGCCAAGATTCAGCCATTCAACCACATACTGGGTTCAGAACTTTACTAAAAGTCCCTTTGAACATTCTCTTATAGTTACATACTTAACATCCAGCTCCTGAAGATCTGGCAGCTGCGCTGACAGCTGGATCACCTCGCGCCAGCTGCAGAACAAGTTGCGCGACACATCCAGACTACGCACGGCGGGGCATAAGGACGCTACGTCTCCTGGCTTGGCTATGTTCTGATCGTGCACGCAAACTTCAAGAAGGCGGTCAAATTTTCTGGAAAGGAGATGGAGATTCGTTTTCAAGGTTTACATAGTGTTTTTATTAACTTCTAGCTATGCTGCCCGCACTGGGCCCGTGTGGTGGATTATGGCCCACTCCCTCTCACAGAGAGGGGGCCTGTGTCCCAGCGGTGGGAACATTTTATGCTGATGATGGCTATATTCGTTCGTGGTACGAGTTCCAACCCAGCATCTACAAACCTGCCTGAAAGAGGACTTTTGGCCGAAAGGTGTCGTATATCGACGTTTCCGAGGACGGTTACGCGACACCACGCAGCGAAACACGACGCCGACAACGTTACGTGTATAGTCATAGTTTTAAGGTTTTTATTATGTATTAGTTTATTTTTGTCTAAGATTATTTTGTGTATTTTATACAGGGTTATTTGTAAAATACCCACAACCTCTTAATAGGTCATTGTACTCATCAGAAAAAAAATCAGCTGTTCCCTACATTTTGACGACTCGTACGAACATAAATGTGGGGAACAGCTGATTTTTTTTCGCGATTTCAGATTTGGTCCCATAGTAAAAGTTGTTCATAATGATGAGTACAATGACCTCTTAAGAGGTTGTTGGTGTTTTACAAATAACCCTGTATATGGGCCTTAGTTGCCTGATAATAAAATTATTATTATGTCGTTTATTTATTTCTTTATCTTATTTTATTTTTAAATATAAAAAAATAGTGGTCCGCCGGTGACGGGAGCAGGGTCCAAGCTACCGGTGGTTAGGGATCCAGAGACAGGAACCTCTTGACAATGCGAGCCGTATCTAGGAGTACTGCCTTCTGAATCAGGCCCTTGATCCAACTGCCTAACGAGAGCCTCGATAGATGTTGATTGAGGCTTTTGGCCATCAGGCCATTGGCCGATACGACAATCGGCACAATGATAGTCGAGCTCACATTGCACATGTCAACAACCTCGTGTGCTAAGTCAAGATATTTGATTTGTTTTTATTTAATGTTCCACATTATGTCTTGCTGCATACTACATAAATCAACATTGCATGCAATCTATACAGCATATTTCAAGTACTAACCCCTGATATAAAATAAATTACCATTTTAAAATAATGTGGCAGAACAGTATAGTTTAGCAAAGCTTTTTGTTGAGCAAAAACTGCAGAATCCATACTTTATAATATACTTTACAACACAAACTTACGATACTTTATGTACCTGCATAGTGGATTACGGCCCATTCCCTCTCGCAGAGGAGGCCTGTGTCCCAGCAGTGAGATTTTTTTTATATTTGTTGTTTTTTTTTTAAACCCACAATACGAATTTCTCCTATATTGTGGGTGCGTTTACAAACATTTAAACTCACATACACAAACAGCCAAACCCGGAACCACTACTTGTAGGTCATACAAATATTTGTTCTGTGCGGGAATCGAACCCGTAACACCCAGCGCAGCAGTCAATCGCTTAACCACTGCGCCAACTGTGCCATCTATTATATTATACATTATAGGCTGATTATGTCTATATGAGTTGTAAATGGCAATTGTAAGCGTTCATCGTTCATTAATTACCTATTAAGCTTAGTATAATTAAAAAGTAAGCTTTCCGAGGAATAATTAAATAAATTCTTGACAATTTCTCAAAGGAAGCAAACCAGTTGCATAGCAGACATCACGTTAAAGTTCTCTGACTGATGACTCATAAAATTACATATGACTCACCATTATTGTATTAAAAAAAAAACGATTCCACTCACTGTTTCTGATGAATTTTCTCAAAACCAACCATCTCAATGAACGGAGCACCCATCTCCCGTTTCCATTCATTGATAACCGTCCTGCGGTGAGCAGCAACGGTCTCATCCTGAAATAGATGAATTGTGATGGATAAGAAATAAGGAACTTACGTAACGTCTACGTCTATGGTCCTTCTTGTTACTTCATCGTATTGAGTCAATTGAATGAACTGGAAAGAAGGGAATGATAATTCTGATCAACAGAAAGGGATATAGGAAAAGAAAAAGTAAGTGTGTTACAGGAAAATGAAAATATGAGTAGATAGACCTGGCTTCAACTTGTGTGTTATATGGCAATAATTGGGACATTTTTTCATAGTGTGTGATGGTGATAATTAGGACATCTTTTTTCATTGTACAAGTTTTAGTTTTTTTTTTTTTCAATTTAAATTAACTTTTGACTACTTGTCCCATGATCATTCTCCTGCGCTTTCCCAATCTATATGGGGTCGGTGCAACATGTCTTTGACTACCTGCTTCAAGATTCTACTACTACAATTTTTTATTGCTATCGTATTAATGCATTCTTGCAGTAGTGTAAGAACATTGCATGTAAATCTGCTAAAAGCAGGAGCAGACTAAGTTGTAACTCTTTTATTTGACCGTAAACTAAAGTAATAAAGTGCATTTTTATCTTTGTTATTTATTACCTAGAATGTTCCATGTCAAGTACTAAATTGTTTTGTTGACTTACTACTGCATTTAAAGACATTCTAATGACTCTAGACAAAAAAACAGCCTTGACATGCAGAGACAGATTCAAAGCAAGCATACTACCCACGCAAACACTTATTCAGCCAACTCTTTATGTGGGTAGAATGACCTAATGCATGTGCACTTACAATGAAAATAAAAATAAAAAATATTTTAATAAGTTTGTTTTTGTTTACACAGTTGCTCTTTTTAGCTCTTACTCACCTCACGATCTCCGTAGTATTTCCTGATCGCTTCAGCACAAGTTTTAAACGGAGCAATTTTATTTGGACGAATGAAAGAACCTGCCCCAGGTTTGGAAGTCTTGAAATACTGTACGTCATCCACAGAACCATCGTGTTTACCCCTCGCTGGATCATCCCACTCGACGCCGTACCAAACACCTTTATACCCGTGCACTTCGCCGATATACTTCACCGTACCAAAATCATCATTACTCTTTATACGACTACCGATATGCACTTGAATTTCGCTCTCGTCGGTACCGTTGCGGCTGTCCATGGTACCGTTGCAAAATTTTGGTATTAAGTTAACAGGCATTGCGCCCACCATTATTTTTTTGTTTTCGAAAAAGGAACTGTTTATCAAAAGAAAAACAGGCTGACTTTTTCCCCGAAAACTGTTGTCACTTTACTTGTCAAACTGCGTCGCTGTGGGTAAGTAAGGCAAAGGAATTGCATGCAATTTATTTTATATTTTTTTAGTCGATTTTCATAGTTGATTATAAAGTTAAACAAAATATATAAAAGTTTTTGAAGATACAATTTATGGACAGATTGATTTTTTTGAATAAGTAAAAATGTTTACGATAAATCATTGGACTAGTAAAGTTTAGTGTCTTGATTGATTCCCTGTTAAGTCATTTATATTTTTTATTACCAACATTCTTATTCTAAGTAGTCAGTGAATAACATAGTAGAAACCATAGTCTACTACGGACTAAACTAATATTTATCTTCTGTCCCTTTCCTAATGAAATAGAAATCAAAAGCACTAAACTTAAATTAAGTTTGTGAACAAGGGAATCGGTGCCAGTGTTAGAAATAAAGATTTTTTTTGTTCATTTTGAATAGTTTTACTTGTTCGCAAGCGCTACTCATCCGTTACACCTCCGCTAACCATCATCTGCCTAGCCTTTTCGCAACTACGTTGGGGTCGTCTTCAGTCTAACCGCATGCAGCTGAATACCAGTATTTTACATGGAGCGACTGACTATCTGACCTCTACAGACCACAAACCAGTTACTGGGTAATACGATACCCCTTGGTATGACTGGTTGCCAGATTTTTGGGCTTCTGACGACCTGTAACGATAACGACTGTCAACGATCCACGAATGACAGCTGGGACGAATGGCTTTACATACTTTTTGAGGCACGGTGGGGTCTTGGTATAAAAAGATGGTCAGCCATCCACGGACCAACCGCGGCAAGCGTAGGTTAAGCCTGATCAATCGACCCGTGTGGCTGTTATTATTTAGCCACAAGCCCCTCACACACCTCTGCTTAATCCTTTAGAGATAAAGGCGTGATGGTACGTATGTTTCTCTCATGACATCGAATTAGTTTTAATCAATTTATGTAATTCTATGATATTGAACTTACTAAAAGTTATGTAACGTCACTAGGTACCAGAAATGTTGCCGGCTTCATAAACAAAATTAAAGATTTCTTTGTTTACTTTAGATAACACTTGTCTGTTATTTGTAGACTGCAAGCCGAAGCAATAAATTGTAAGAAGTTAAATCCAGTACAAGTAATTCCGTTAATCAGCTATTTTTGGTTTGTTTAATAGTTTTACTGAACCAATATTTGATTAAGCAAGTGCTGCCAGGAAAATATAGTCGCACTTAGTTCGTTCTACATCTAGTCAAAAGATGGCAGGACTAGTATCGTTTCGAAATCAAATTCTAAATGGTGATTGGTGGATGCACGGGAATAGGTTATAACCCGCCCAATTATGGTAGAAATACCGAATAAGGACGAGATATGTAAATTCGCGTTCCGATTCGCGTACTGAAGCAAAAGCTGCAACTTTGTCAAGCAGTGAACATATACATAACATTAGACGTGGAAGCTTTTGGCGGAACCTAAGTAAGATGTAGTAATGTGAATCGGACAGCATAATACTAGGATTCGCGACCGCCCGGTTCAATGTTCCATTTATTTTCATTCGTTGTCTCGGCGCGGCGCTAGCGTCATCTCGCTCATAGCTTTCCGAAATCGGGAATCGGGACGTAAAAAGTGTTTTTTGACAAAAATGGCTACCGAAAGTGTCCCAGACGTGTACACCAGTCGATAATACGGAAATGCTCGTTTGTGTTTGTGGAAATATGCAGTTTATAAGTGAACAATTGTTTCGTGCTGTGCAGTAGTGCATTCGGATTTGTCACGACAAAGGATAAGAGCGACAAAATGAGGTATGTACAATATAACGAGTTCATCGCTCCTCGGAGCTTTCGTTAGCAAAACAAATAAATAATTACTAAGATGACCATGCACGCGTCGATCTATTTACGTCCATATAGTATTTACTGCACTGGCGGTCTTCCTTTACATCGGCAGACTGTTTTTTTCATAGATATTACAACGTAAACACAGCACGGGCGTGCGGTCGTTACGGTTCATCGATTACTTGATTACGATCGTAATTACATACGTTTATGAATGACATCGTAATTAGAGGCTGTAAAAAAGTGTGCCTTGATCATTCTTGCATGCATTTGTAAAAGATACATGAGTTTCGAAGACATTTATCGATTTTTCTTCGCGTTGCGTTTCCCCCACACGATGTATTTTCATGTTATTTTCTGAGAAAGTGTTGTAAATAGGAATTTAGCAGTGACCTTGTGAGGGTTCAGAGGTAATTTGTTAAATTGGGGCATAGTTTGTCCAATAGGCATCTCCCTTAGGACCATATGCGTAATGTTTCGCCGAACTGGGGTGTATGAGACCCCCAGGAAGGGTGGCTCGTTAAAACGAATGCATATGACTAATAATAAACACCCCGCCCCTATTTCTGCGTAAAAATAAATGTCTTTAGTTGTTATTGCATTGCAATGCTAGTTGATTACTTAAAATTCTTACTTATCATTTTTTATCTCAGATAGTGTAGTAAGTAATGATTTTTATGTAAGATAAGCCAGGTAAATGAACCTGTGATAATTTTGTTTACATAATTGAGTCATAAACTAGAGATAGTAGAATTTCGGATATCATTTTTATTCATAAAACATTTTATCATTGAGTTCTTCCTGTGTGACATCACTATGTAAACAAGTTAGTTAATTCTGTATTCTAATTAATTTAGGCACTAATCAGTCAATTGGAATGAAATTACTTATAATCATTAAACATTTCCTTGTAGGGAAGTATAGATAATTAATTAATATTAATGAGTTAAGAGACTAAATTAGTCAAATAAGGTAAATTGAAGGCTTTTAATATTCATGAATGAATTTGTATCTTATGTTTTTAAATCACATCATATAGGAATTGTGATAAGGATGTCTTGATATTGGTTCTATACTTTTTTACTTACACTGGGAGCCAACCCCAACATAGTTGGCCGATAATGTGTTGACAATGACTTACCATAAATATCTAGAATTCTAGAATCTAGGAAGATAGAAGAAGAAGGATGTAAAGGAAGTTCTTACATGTGAAATATAAGTATTCAGCTACATCCGGTTAGACTGGAAGCCAACCACAACATAGTTGATGTTGAGATGATGGTTATATCCAACTGTATGGTTAATGTGGTCATGATGACAGCGATGTGGATGAGTACTTTGACACCGAAATCCTTTTGTTTTTGTATTTAGTTATATCGTTAGGTAGTTAGTTTTTTTCTTTTCATTTAGTACCTAGTGTAAATAGTTAGTTAGGTAATACTTACATTAATTTTGTACTAAAAAAATACACAATGTGGTCATCAACATTTGATTTTCTACACTGATTTGAGTGATTTTAAAAATCTTTTATGAATGTAATAACACAAAGTGCATACAATAAGATCTCATACTGACTGTGTACAGCCATCTACATAAAAAGTTCTTAAAAAAAATCAGCTCTTCCCAACATTTCGACAAGTTATTTGAATATAAATGCAAAGATCAGATGATCTTTTTTTACGATATCAGGTTTAGTCCCATAGTAAAAGTTGTTCATAATGATGAGTACAATGACCTCTTAAAACGATGCCCATGAATTTAAATTCACCCTGTAGATTGACATAAGATTACACAAGAGTTTAAGATACTTTCATTTTCATTAATCCTAGAAAGATAATCATATAGCAACTAGCGTAAAAGATCATTGTACATCTGTCAGATGTACCTTAGTTAATTAAGATTTTTTAGTAAGCCTAAGGAAGTATTATCATGCCTTCGTTGTTGAAATAATTGTTTAAATAAAAATAATAATAAAAAAAACTAATAATAAAAAAAACTAATAATAAAAAAAATAATAAAAAAAAACTACAACGTAATTTAATTTCACGATAGATTATCTTTCTAGGGTTAAACTTAAACTATTAATCCTCTCACATGACCCGTTTGATTGCTTCTGCCCATAAAAAAATATTAAAACTTCTTTCAGATACTTAAACCAGCGTCATTGTGGTAGGCAATAGTTACATGGACGTTGAGGTGGGTTAATATTACCCATATATTTAATACATGGTATTTCCTATTTTTAAGTAAATTCCTAAAATTCTGTGTCATTATTTCAGTATAAAAGTATTCTGGTTTTGATAATAAAACAGAAAAATAATAATTCAGAAACATTTACTTAATTGAGTTTAACCAACTTTTAAAATAACTCTCAGAAATTACGAAAAAAAAAGTACAATATTGGCCCTAGCTACTGCATAGAACGGCAATGTCACTGCATACTTTCAAAAATATTAGAAATTTTAAACCAGCTGGGTAATTTTGACCCAACCTCTAAACCTAATACTATAATGCACAACCTACACTACCTCCTATACTCAGCCTTGACACCATTATCATTAATAAACTAATGGAAACTAGTCAATTACTCAAGTCAAAATATTCCAAGCAATTTTTATGAATGACGCAGATATGCTAGGAATTGGTAATTTAAAGTTATTAGTCATCAGTGTTTATGATAAGGCTTGCTTTATTTAAAGTTTGTACCTAGAATTTCATTTAATTAACGTAAACCTGCCTATATCCAACCACCGAACTTCTACGTCATTTAAATTTCTCAATGCACGAAGACTGCTACAAAATTAATTTTTAAAAACGGATTTCTGAAGTAAAACGCTTTTAGAATCCCTGAAAACAAGTCTCACAATTTTTTTCATATGAGTAATATTTTTAAAAATTCATTATAAATGAAGATTCTCAAGATGGTCGCATAGGTGTATTTCCGACCATCGAGATTCTAACTTCCGATTACCGACCACTACTAAGGCTAGCTCAAAATGACAAAAAAATGTAACTCCTTAAGCTTCCTTTAAAAATCCTTAAGCTTGAAAATTATTTAAAAAGTGCTAAAAATCAAAACTCTAAATTTAAGGTTTTTAGTTAAATGTTTCTTTTTAGGAGATGCATTTTTCACTATTTATCATTATAGCAAATTAAACACATGCAAGTTAACTATTTATTATTTCCAATATCGTAACATATACAACGTGTAACGTTAAATGCGCAAAACCTCAAACACCCCAACTGATTTTTAATTCAATTGACATATTTCAGAGAGAAAATAAGTCATTAAAAAAATTGTAAAGGTTTTATGAGCTGTTTTAGTTTTACTGGCCATTCTGATCGTTTCTTGCGTCTGCGACGACGCTTTATCGAGGGAGGAGTCGTCACTGGGTCGCTGCGCCGCGCTGTCATTGGCTTGCTTGACCTATTAATAAATAGACAAGGCAACGTTTTTAATGAAGATTTTTTGAAAAATGTGACCTATATTAAAAAGTGGTTCCATTAATTCTGCTCGTTATTCTGATCAAACTATTTTCAGGTTTTGCGCATTTAACGTTACACGTTGTATCTATGGCTCATCATTTTCCTCCTGACCTTATCTCAGTCTGAATGGGATCAGCTCAACATATCTTCCTTCCTTCCGTCTTTGTCAGCGATCATGTGATCATCTTTGTAAGAAGGTTCATCTTAGTAGTCACCACTTTCAAGCCATATCTTTCGTTACAATTCTCCTACTCTGATAAACTTACCTAATGAACAGACTATGTAAGCTTATGAGAGTCAGAGAATATCATTCAGAAAATTAAAGACTACAATATAATAGAAGCAGTCGTGGCAGAGTGGTAACGGTCATGCCTTACGAGTTGTAGGCCGTAGGTACGAACCCAGTCAGGCGCTTTACTTTTGTGTATACAGTGTGAGTCTTTATAAAGTGCACATATTAAAAAGGGTGAAAATATAAACAGTTTTATCGACGGAAAAAATGTCAAAAAAAATCTAAAAAAAAAAAAATTTTTAATTTTTTTTACTCTCGTCTGGGTACCCCATGCAAACAAACTGTTACTACTTTTAAACTAAATGTCATATTAAAACAAAACAAAATTAATAATGATCTCTAATAATAGGCCAAGCTAATAAAGCCATAATTTTTTGAAAAAGAAACCTCATAAATTAATTATTCATGATTTTTTAAAGAAAATTTACCATTTTTACCATTTTTTACCATTAAAAAAAAATTTTTTTTTGACATTTTTTCCGTCGATAAAATTGTTTATATTTTCACCCTTTTTAATATGTGCACTTTATAAAGACTCACACTGTATTATTTCATCACCATTGCTTTCAAAACGGCGAAGGAAAACATCACGAGGAAACCAGCATGTCCTAAAACAAAAACTTCGGAGAAATGGGACATTACCCACCCGCACTGGGCCCGCGCGGTGGATTATGGCCCATTCCCTCCCTCTCACCCTGTGCCCCAGCACTAGCAACATTATAGTTGAGAATAGGTAAATAATCAAACAATCCTTTTGCTACCAAACTGCTGTTACCCAAAAAACTGTCAACCCAGACCCAAGAGAGACACTTATAATTGCAAAATAATTTATAACTCGCCAGCTTACACCCACCCACCTGTCAACTGTCCATCCTATATTGATGAACAGGTTTGTTCAAGGTGGTTTACAGTTAAAAGTTATTGTTGAAATATTCAGTTGTGCGACATTTTAATAGGTAGTGTGTTGCAATGGTTTTTGAGGCTTGATATTGGTACGCCTGTGTTTAGTTTTTGAGGCTTGATATTGGTACGCCTGTGTTTAGTTTTTGCAAGCACTATTTTTATTCTAACATCAGCCCTAGTTGGAGCATTAAAACAGCCTTTACAAGTGATGATACTTACATTCTTAACCCTTAGCTGGTATCGCCTTTTTTGGCAACACTACCGGTATCGTGGGTCATATTTTACCCATAGCATAAAATCTGTTGTAGAACGTAGATTTTTTTTATTATTTGTATAAAATATGGTTAGTTATGAAATAAAAAAACATTTTTTTTACCAAATTATCTTGATTTAATTTTAGAACATAAAAAAATATCATGTTTTACACGCATTTGTAACTAACCTAATTTTTTGGCACTTTTTGGTTAGTGTGAACTTAAAACATAAAAAAAAATAGAAATGTAAGAAAAACGCTGTGTTCGCTTCTGGGTCAAATTTGACCCACGATACCTACTAAGGGTTAAGTATATTTATCACACACAGCAGTGCGATTCTGTAACCGTGAAAACTTAGGTGAAGTGTGCGTGGAGTGAGCTGTCAGTGTCATCCCACCTGATACTAGGGTTTGACCAAGCATAGAGGGGAAATCACACAAATCCTAACTCCAGGTTACTCCTGAGAATTCCTCCCAGTTATCTCTTCGTCGAATAGCGGAATAGTACTATAGAAGATACATCTCCTGTCATTCGGCTGGTACTAGTGACATTAAACGCACCTACTTACATAGGAAATAATTACGCACTTTTTCATTAGCAATACTAACGTATTCTTAAAGTCAAGGTTGTATGCAGGGATTGAGTCAGTTTCCTTTGTCTTTACTACAACGTGTAACGTTAAATGCACAAAACCTCAGACACCCCAACTGATTTTTAATTCAATTGACACATTTCAGAGAGAAAATAAGTCATTAAAAAAATTGTAAAGGTTTTATGTGCTTTTTTAGTTTTACTGGCCATTCTGATCGTTTCTTGCGTCTGCGACGACGCTTTACCGAGAGAGGAGTTGTCACCGGACCGCTGCGCCGCGCTGTCATTTGCTTGTTTGACCTATTAATAAATAGACACGGCAACGTTTTTAATGAAGATTTTTTGAAAAATGTGACCTATATTAAAAAGTGGTTCAATTAATTCTGCTTGTTATTCTGATCAAACCATTTTCAGGTTTTGCGCATTTAACATTACACGTACAACGTGTTATCGTGTATTATTATAAGCTCGGCTGCTAAGGGCTAATCGTGATATCAAATAGCCGATAGCCTTCCTCAAGAAATGAGCTATCAAATACAAAAAGAATTTTTGAAATCCAACTGGCAGCTTCAGAGATTAGCGCGTTCAAACAAACAAACTCTTTCAGCTTTAGGATAGATGGCACTTATGACTATGCGGGTCATTTTACTTATTTTTTTATTTTTATTATTCTCTCTGTTCTGTTAGTTTTTGTCATAGTCTGGCAGTTTGAGTAATTTATGTGGCCTACCCAAATGTCCTTGGTATCCCGTGGTGTCCTTGGTATATTATACCTATAATGTGTCTTTGATATTTTTCGTCGTAACGTTGAGCTCCTTAAGTTTTGAGTTGAGCTGCACGATTTCTGACAAATGCGTGCACTGACTGGATAGGTCCTCTTAATCTGCGTGGTTCTTTTCTCAAAAGACCATCTCAGACATCGATCTACACGGTCTTCATATAATCTGACCAAGATTATGTTTGGACTTGAAAAGAGACTGTGACCTCTGAGTTTGTTTCGGCCTTTCTTCTCAGACTAGTCAGATAGGAAACGCCGACCTCATCTAGGTTTTAAAATATGATTGACGTGTAAAACAAAATTTGTACTAACAAAATGGTGCCTATGTGGTTCCGAATAAAGAAATGTTATTATTCTTATTATTAAAAGTGATTGTGCAAACCTACTGACAAAAATAAAATCATTTATCATTACAACAACACCTAACTTTTCAGACGAAATTCAGGTAAGTAGGCATATGTTTCCTACACTCCTGCCACGAGCCATCTCTTCGGGGAATACAGACATATTCTCTTCACTACGTTACTACTTCAGGTCGATACCTAAAGTAAATAGGACGGAAGATCAGCCCCAATGTTTTTAATTTGTTTAAAAGCTCGCGTGGGTTCCGGTAAACAGTAGGTCAACCCTACCCAGTCGGTCATAACCCGTAGGTGTCGTAAAAGGCAACTCACACATTATTTTATGAGGAAGAGCAACGTTCTCTCCTATGATGGTGTAGCGGTATCTACAACGCCACATGCGAACAACGCGTCATACTGACGTCACGCAAAATCCTGCATCTCGCAAGCCGAGTTTACCACGCAACTAGCATATACAGCGTGCTTTTTTTTACCGGCTCCAAATTTTTACAGGAATGATGAATAACTTTCACTTTGGAACCAACTCTGAGAAATCGAAAAAAATCAGCTGTTTCATACATTTTGGTCAAGTAGGTATTGAACTTTTGTATTAAACAGCTGATTTTGTTTTCGTGAGTTAACTTTACACCCTGTACCTCATACCTCTATAATGGCTATAATCCCATAATATGGACATTGGAGTTGACAATGGGATATCCATCCCTGGGGACCTGCACTTCTGAGGACCTAAAAAACGCTACTGATCTGACGATTGGGGTGTCCACCTTCTGGGTCCAACTCTTTTGATGATTTAAATTTTCTTACGTTTTTTGCAATTTACAGGTCAGAGTCCGGCAGTAAGTATGTTGAATAACATATTATTGGCGAACGTAACATTGATATTTCATGAAATAATTGATGATTTTAATTCTGTAAACACATACTGGATGATTTTTTTTATAAGCTCCAAATTTTTACAGGGTATTCTACTCATGAATATGAACAACTCTCACTATGGGACCAACTCAGAGATCACGAAAAAAAAAAATCAGCTGTTTAATACAAATTTCAATACCTACTTGACCAAAATGTATGTTTGATCAAGTAGGTATTGAAATTTGACAAACAGATGATTTTTTTTTCATGATTTTGGAGTTGGTTCTATAGTGAAAGCTGTTCATATTCATGGGTAGAACACCCTGTAAAAATTTGGAGACGGTAAAAAAAAACATGCTGAATTACGTGTTACGAATAAAGAATTTTGCAGGCTACCTTTGCGCTTTCCCCTTATCATAATACATTTATTTACCATCGACCCGAAAAGGAAGGAAGGAATGGGGTCCATACTCAGCATTACATTTACGTTTTGATACGGGTATAGTGATAGGTACTCTTTTTTTGCCTAAAAGTATACTTTCGTTCACTCTAGTGCTTTCCAGAAACTAGACACTTAGTGCATATTGGGACTTGAAAGCTGAACAATTCACCATTGGAAAGAAATAAACAACCGAATTGAGGGCCTCCTTTTTTTGGCGTCAGTAAAAAGAGCTTTTGATAAAAAAAAAGCTCGGTGTCTTCTTTCTCTTTCGTATCAGCACGAAATATTAAAATTCAGTTCATGCAATGGGTAAAAATATAAGTCAGTCAGCAATGTGATAGTTGCAGCTTTTTTATACCTCCCACCAGCTACTACGGACTTTAAACTTAGTCAAATGTCAGAATGATGACTCCATGTACGTACACCATTAAGTAATAACGCGAAACGATGTTATCACCTGCATCAAAAACATAATGATAATGGCCAACTTCCGAAAATAACGTCAATGACGCTACTTCCTCCCAAACGGAGGGGACAATTAGCACCAATTAATGTTATTTTACATAATTTTAGGGCTGGCACATTTGGTGTCGGATAAAAACATGACCCCTGTGGCGTCGTGTTCACAAGGCTGAGGTGTTATACAGCATGATTTTTTTACCGTCTTCTATTTTTTACAGGGTGTTCTACCCGTGAATATGAACAACTTTCACTATGGAATCAACTCTGAGATCACGAAAAAAACAATCTGCTGTTTCATACATTTTGGTCAAGTAGGTATTGAATGTTTGTAAATTAAACAGCTAATTTTGTTTTCGTGATTTCAGAGTTGGTCCCATAGTGAAAGTTGTTCAAATTCATGACTAGAATACGCTGTAAAAATTTGGAGCCTGTAAAAAAATCATCCAGTGTAAGTACGCAAGACGACGTTTCACAAATCCTACATCGCGCAAGCAAAGTTTTCCACGAAATCTGCACACATGATAGCAGGGACATCGACGCGCAAACTGTAACCTTGAATTCAACACGTGATTCGAGACCCTTTAGCGTAGAAATTTTTGGTCGCGTATCAGAATCAGTTAACAGGTTGCGCGTCGATGTCCCTCCCAATCTGCACCCTAATTGCGTAACACACTATACCTCTCAATTTGAATCATTTTGAAGCATATTTTTTTAAATATATTTTTTATTATTATTATTATTTTTTTTTTTTTTTAAACGTTGCCCCACACTAGGAATTTCTCCTGTATCGTGGGTGCGTTTACAAACATTTAAACTCACATACACAAACAGCCAGACCCGCAACAACTACTTGTAGGTCATACATACATATTGCTAATCCATTGCTACATATGTTCGAAAAATGTGTCTGCTCAACAACGTAAATAACGCAATGAATGTTGTTGAATCGTCAAAATGAAACCCATTGCCACTGATAGTGTGTTACGCAATTACTCGGCTGCTCCACCCGACAAAAAACTATCGGGCAGTAGATCGCACCAGACATAACACCCGTGTAGTCGGAGGATCACCTCGTTTTAAATGGAGAAACTTTCCACCCTGGTCCTCAATTCTCCAAAGTATGTTTCGTCAAACGGTTGTTTAATTCCACGTGTCTGTCAAAACATTATCTTTACATCTTATTATAATTTATTTTATGTTTTTGAAACAATTAAGGGCAAAAAACTTAGACATTTCCCAATATTTGACCTCAGAATTTTACGTCTTCCCTTCTAGCAAAGTGTATTCTATGTGTATTCGATTTGATGCAATAGAGGCCTCTATTGCATCAAATCGAATACACATCAAATAATACAATTAAAACAAATTACATTGAAATCGATAATATTTTTCACACCGATTTTTACGTACCTAGTATAAAGAACAGAAGGGCCCAATTGACTGTTACTCAAATATGCCAAGGTGAGATGCTCGATCGTTTTCTATAGAACTTTATTGCTTCATGTCAGCTGTTTACCACATAGCAGAATATAAGTAGAAGTTTAAGAAAAAAAAAAAAAAAAACATTGCTCACTTAACATTTTTTTTCTGTTGGTCTTTCTTGTTACATTCTACAATGTGTACTTAGGTGGGTATCTTAAAATTATATGTGATCCATAACCCTAATTGAACACACTATTACTCTCAATTTGAATAATTTTGAAGCATATATGCTAATCCATTGCTCCATATGTTCGAAAAATGTGTCTGCTCAACAACGTAAATAACGCAATGAATGTTGTTGAACTGTCGAAATGAAACCCATTGCTACTGATAGTGTGTTATGCAATTATCCTGCTGATCATTATGGACCCTGTCGGCCACGAGAGATGCAGCTTTGAAAAACTTCAAGAAAGAGTGGAGCTCTTAGCCAGAGTCTGTATTTCCCAATCGCTATAACCTGGGAGTCTTCTAGTCTGGAGCAGTGGTAACGATGCGACTTACGAGTTGTAGGTCGTGGGTTCGAACCCTGACAGTTTCTTTACTTTAAATTATTACATAACCACTGCTCTCAAAACGGTGAAGGTAAACATCGTGAGGAAACCGGCATGTCCTAGAACCAAAAATTCGAAGACATGAGACATATACCAACCCGCACTGGGCCCGCGTGGTGGATTACGGTCCACTCCCTCTCACAGAGAGGAGGCCTGTGTACAGGCCTTCAGGAGAAAAGTAGTAGATCTTCGATTTTAGAGCATTACTCTTCAAAAGCTCTCAGCAGAGTACTTATTAATGAAAAAACTTGCTACACCTTAATGCATTCGCAAGCGGGGCTGCCAGAAAAAGTTTGCGTTTTAAAACTTAGTTTATGGTTAATTTCTGTGGAAATGTTGACCAGCTGTTGGATCTGTATTTGAGTTTTTTGAGTTGTTTGTTTAGCTTCAGTAAAATGACAGCTTATGTGTTACCACTTTTTAACGAAATTTAAATAGAGATGTGACGAAAGAATCGATTCTTTCAATTAAAATTCAGTACAAAATCGATATATGTTAAATATTTTATTATATTAAAGAGGTGTAAGCAGGTAAGTAGGTGTAAGGGTATGTGTGAGGAAATTAACTGAACCCACACACCACACACACTGACACCACACACACCCACATTTGAATGATAGTTTACGCTTAAATCAAAATAGGTCTAATTCGAATATCTAAATTAAAACTATGTTTCATTGCGTTTTAATCACATCACTAGTAGAGAAGTGTGGCAACGTTTTTGACGAAATGACAGAAGTGTCATTTTACTGCAGCTAATTAAAAGTCCGACTATAGGTCCAGAAAAGGCCAAAAGGAGGTCGCAATACTTATTAAATACGAAGTTTTTACATTAAATTCTACTAATTTTGATCCTCAATATGTTTGTAAATACTGCAATAGCAGCATTCGCTTGTAGTAACACCTCAAAAAGAGATCTTTAGGGGACGTAATAGGTAACATCATACCTATTTCTCCTATCAAATTGCTTTGTTGTGTTCAGGTTAAGAAGCTATGGGCACTTTTCAACTTAACCTCTAAGCTTAGCCTTGGCAAAGCATCTGCAAACTTTTTGTACTGAACAAGTCCAGAGGCGGTCAATCTACCAATAAGGTCTTCAAGTCATGTGTACTTTGGAGATATCATAATCAGCCGATAATGATAATGTTCCCACTGCTAGGACACAGGCTTCCTCCAGGTGAAGGAGTAGGCCGTGATACACCACGCGGGCTCAGTGAGGGTTGGTGACTTTGGAGATGATAATGCAAATTCTGGACTGACATACGACACTCTAAGAATGAGTCATCAAGTGATTATAAGTTGCACTTCTGACAAACAACTGTTTTGTAATTTCACAACTATGCGAACCTAAACGGGCATATTATTATCTCGTTAGCAAGATTTGATCATGTTCGTAATGCATTCGAAGGTGTTAATTACAAGTTAGTAATAATTTGATGGTCATACTTCTTGATCATGTTTTGGGTATGCTTATAAATAAAATAAGTCTTTAATAATTAGAATAGAATAAAATACTCTTTATTATATACACCATATAAATTACAGACCTCAATATAGAAATTTTACAAAGGGTGACACAATGGGCGGTCTTATCGCTAAGAGCGATCTTTTAAAGACAACATTTGGATGGATTGAAAAGGGAAGGAGAGACAAATACTGTAGGTAGTCTGTGGGGTACCATTTACACGATACAATGAATACATACATAAAGTTTATTATACTAATCTAAATAAATATATACATATAACAGTAGACATGAAAAAGGAGTAAAGAAAATATAATGATGCTGTTTAAGGAGAGAAGAAGTGTACTTTTGTGATGTGCTGTCTTTTGAGTGCACCAAATAAATGGTTTATCGATCTATCCATATATTCACATCCTCAAAACTTACCTCACAACATTTTCCTCAATCCTCCACATCACCTGCTCATACCATTACAACCGATTTCTACACACCTTTTCAGTCACTGGTGCCATTTTCAGACATCCTCTTTAGCTACCATCCTAAAATTTAAACTCGTATCTACTCTATCTACCCTCCTTTCACAATTTCCCAATACATTGCTGCATATTTAAATCGAAGATCTTGCAATACACACGTGCTACGCAATGCACAACAAAGTGGTTCTCGGTACAGATTGCATATTGTTTGTAACAGTACTTGTATCTTGCATAATGTGATAACATAAAAACATACGATTGTTCTCAATGATGTAATTGATCACTTTTACTTTGTGTTTTTGCCTGTCAGCGGGTTGCAGGTTTTGCATACGGTGTGTATTAAAGTGCATCGGAGAGTTTGAGGGGCTTGTGGCTAAGTAATAACAGCCGCACGGGTCGATCGATCAGGTTAAGCTACACTTGCCGCGGTTGGTCTGTGGATGGGTGACCATCTTTATATACCGAGACCCCTCCGTGCCTCGGAAAGCACGTTAAGCCGTTGGTACCGGCTGTCATTCGTGGATCTTTGACAGTCGTTACGGTTCGTCAGAAGCCCAAAAGTCTGACAACCAGTCTTACCAAGGGGTATCGTATTACCGAGTAACTGGGTTGTGGAGGTCAGATAGGCAGTCGCTCCATGTAAAATACTGGTATTCAGCTGCATCCGGTTAGACTGGAAGCCGAACCCAACATAGTTGGAAAAAGGCTAGGCAGATGATGTAGAGTTTGAAAGACTGCTTGCTGGTTTATAAAAAAAGTGGGTTGTAAAATCTTGAGCATGAGATCTGGTCTTGATTGATGTTAAAGGATTTACTACTAGGTACTATTAGCTTATTAAAAGAAAAGATGGATGGAAAGTGTACAAAATACAAAAAAAAGAGAGAAGTCATCATCATCTGCCTAGTCTTTTCCCAACCATGTTGGGGTCGGTTTCCAGTCTAACCGGATACAGCTGAATACCAGTATTTTACATGGAGCGACTGCCTATCTACTAACTTCCGTCTGACTGCTGGAGAAGTATGGAATAAAAATGCATGTAGCGCCGTTACCCCAAATAAATTGGGATAGCAGCAGGAGAATTGTGATAAGCCAGTAGTAGTACCTAAATCCTTAACTGCAGGGCACACACATACCTCTTCCCATATAGAAAATTATAATTGGTTACTGTGCAATCCCGGCACTAGACATGCCTGTTTCGGGGGGTTCCCTAGCAGGATTTTAATGAAGTTACTTAGGGACTGTTCATTTATTACGTAAGACAATTTCAACTAATTTCTGACCCCCGCTCCCCCCTACGTAAGAAAAAAATAAGACTTGAATGAACCCCTCCCCCTTTTGAATCTTACGTAAGATTAGTATTTACAGGATAATCTAGACCCCTCCCACCCCCATGTAAGAAGAAATAAGACTTGTTCGGACCCCCCCCCCCCCCCCCAAATTGTCTACGTAATAAATGAACAACCCCTTACCTTTATTCTTTATTGCTCGTTGTTTGATTTGAGAAATAGCTGTTCAACCTACTTAATACCTGCTTACTCATATCGATTTGTCATTAACATGAAAAAACTCAATGAATTTCAAGGAGATATCTTATCATAAAAATGTATCAAGTAACATTCTCTAAGTGGTTATTGTTCAAGGTTCTACCAGTTTAAATGTTGTCCTTCTAATGAATCATAATCAACCATATATGTTGGATAGGTCTGCAATCAAACCAGATACAGCTGACTTTCAAATTATCTCATTGCAACTACGCGATATTATTCGACTCTCATTTGATCAAAGATTTTGTGGAACCAATTATATTTACAGTTTCACTGATTGAGTCTGTCTGTTTCCCGGACAGAAAATATCGATTGACATCAGCATTGAATTATCAACATCCTCGTTTGATCTGTAGGGTTGACATGACGCCATCGACAGGATCTTTGCTTGTATCAGTACGAACTATACGGGGTGTCCGAAAAGTCATGGATTACCTTTTACCTGCTGATGGGCCACATTGGAGTCTACCAATAAAAAAAAAATGACTTAACAATAAAATTTTTCTTTCACCACGGCCGATCAAAAATAAGGTAAAATTTTTTTTGGTGAAAATTTTAAGTTTGAACCTAAATTTTAGGTATTTAAAAGAAGATATCTGTAACTTTCTTGTATTCAATCGATATTAGGATGATTCAAGATGAAAATAAAAAAAACCTGTACTCGAAAAAGTTTTCATTCGTAGAAATGGCATGGAAAAAACTGATCAAAGGTAGAGATTTTCCAAAATTGCATTAAACATCAAACAACTCTGAAACCATAAGACTTTTATGATGTTCATTTTTTTTTATTGGTTTAGTTATTTTGTTGCTACTAACACTATGGACTTACGTCTGAAATAAAGAATTTATACGGATGGCAAGGATATATGTACACGGAGAGAAAAATCTTAGAGAAATTACTGTGCTGTCTCATAATCTGAGTGCATTTGAGTGGTAATGGAAAAATTACCATGCTAGTACAGTAAAAAAATCTTATGCTGTACAGTAAAATTTATTGGACAAAAAGTGAATTTTTCCCAATCTCACTCAGAAAATTTTCTGTAGATGTCACTTGCACTCACTTTACAGTGACGAGCACAGTAATTTTTCTAAGAATTTTCTCTCCGTGTAGATGGCATCCTGTGGAAGGACATAGGCTACTTTTCCGGTAGCACGTTCCTGTGGGATAATATCTGACATACACGCAGGTAATAGCTAGTTTAAATATACATTGCTTATCATCAATAAACAAGTTCTACAATCAATACAACATGTCTATCACTGACCCATGCGCATTGACCGACCTTGCTATACCCAGCTGTCGATTATCACAGTGCCCTTTGGAATGCGCCTGATCATACTTCGAGGTATAAACTAGTACATCCGCAGTTGGATAGTCGGTTCATTGTGCGGAGTACAGGCGAAGAGAAATGGGTTTTGTTAGTTATGATCGTCCTAGTTTTGTTAGGGAAACTGCTGTTGTGTTTCTGGCCTGGTTGTGGATCTTTTTGCATTGCAAATGTGTTTTTTGTGTACCGGAAATGTTTATTCCGTAACTTTTTGACTACTCTTGCATGTTTTGTCATGATTTAAGGCTAGATTTAAGTACGGAGAATATTCTGCAGTCAAGTTTTTCGCGATATCGCGAGACGCTTTTAGCAACCTGAAGACGCAATAGGCAGGGAGTACTACGAGAGCAGCACCCGAATTGCGTATTAAACTTTCAATCTCAATCTGAAACATTTTGAAGGATATTAATAATAATAATAATAATAATATTCCACAACTTTCACACAACGCCATCTAGTCCCAAACTAAGCAGAGCTTGTGCTATGGGTACTAGACAACTGATAAACATACATATATATTTCTAAATACATACATATTATAGATAAATTACACCCAGACACAGAACAAATGATCGTGCTCATCACACAAACATTTGTCCTGGGTGGGAATCGAACCCACGACCTTGCGCATAGCAGTCAGGGCCACTGACCACTAGACTAACTGGCCTGTCATATTGCTTCATATGTTTGAAAAAATTGTCTCCTCATCAACGTAAATAACGCAATGAATGTTGTTGAACTGTTAAAATGAAAGCCATTGCTACTGATAGCGTGTTACGCAATCACCCCGTAGGTGTAATAGATTTCAGGGTTCCTTGTGCTGTGCAATAAGTGCCTTGTAAATTGCAGAAGACGGTTTTAGTTTCTTTAAAAAAGTGTTATGCCCTATACTGGAAGTCTGGCAAGTTCTGAAAATTGATCCGTAGCAAAAATAAAACAAGGTGCGTTAGTTACGATATTATGTGCTTCATTTAAACGTTTGCCTATTTGTAACGACTCACTCCTTCTCGCAGAGGAGGTCTGTGTTCCAGCAGTGGAACAATGGGCCGATTATGCTTATACCTGCCATCTAATCTCTGCACCACCCTTGATTGACTGGTAGAGAATGCCTAAGGCATTAAGTCCGCCTTTGTACCTTTTTGTGTGCGAAAAGTTTAAATAAATAAATAAATATGCTTTCTCTATCAGGACACCGTTCAAAAAAACTATTTTATAATGTATTTCACCTACTTGCACACACAAAGTAAAATTTCCAACAAACGTATTGAAACGAAACGCAGTTGAATACGCCAGTCCACATCAGATCTAGCCTAGTTTAACATATTATGTTGTATACTCGCGAGTTGTTACGTAACAAGTAACTACACTGTGTCAGGCGGCTTGTTAATTGTTTAGAAATTGTGAAGGTAAAGCTTGAAAGTAGAGTGAATAAGGTGGATGAAATGGGGGCTTTAAGGATATATCGTGTTACCCAGTAATTTGGTTGTGGATCGTGGAAGTCAGATAGGCAATCGCTCCGTGTAAAATACTGGTATTCAGCTGCATCCGGTTAGACTGAAAGCCGACCTCAACATAGTTGGGAAATATGTAGGCTACGCAGTATGATTTAAGAGAGGGGCCCGTGGCTAAATAATAACTGCCGCACAGGTCGATCGATCAGGTTAAGCTACGCTTGCCGCGGTTGGTCTGTGGATGGGTGACCATCTTTACATACCGAGACCCTCCGTGCCTCGGTAAGCACGTTAAGCCGTTGGTCCCGGCTGTCATTCGTAGATCTTTGACAGTCGTTACGGGTAGTCAGACCCGAAAGTCTGACAACCAGTCTTACCTAGGGGTATCGTATTGCCCAGTAACTGGGTTGTGGAGGTCAGATAGGCAGTCGCTCCATGTAAAATACTGGTATTCAGCTGCATCCGGTTAGACTGAAAGCCGACCTCAACATAGTTGGCAAATATGTAGGCTACGCAGTATGATTTAACTATGTACATAGTTACACTGTGGCAGACGGCTTGTTAATTGTTTAGAAATGAATGGAGTGGATGAAATTGGGGCTTTATTTTGAATTTGTATTTTCGTGATGAGATGGGGACGACTTTGTTGCGACCGCAGGTAGGACCTGGATGAGGCAGGCACAGAAGTGTGGAGATTGCTACAATATAGAGAAGCCTGAAGTCGGGCTGCATATGATGATGATAAATTGTATTGCCCGCAGAGATGGTTGGATTTTAGAGTCACAACTGCCGGTCGATTCTGTAAAAATCTCACCGTGAAAACTTGCGTGGAGTGAGCTGTCAGTGTCATCCCATTGATGCTTGGGATTGACCTAGCATACATTCACAATCATAATCTACATTTTAATAAAAAAAAAAAATGCTAACTCTATTGATAATTTTATATATTTTCAAAGCTAGTATTTTAGTTGTCAATTAGTTGACAGTTGATTAGTTTTGTTTGTTGTTGTTGTTTAGTTGTCTATTTTATGGGGTTATAAAATAAAATAGCAAATCAAACAAGAAAAAGAAACAACAACAACAGAAACAGAAACTTAGTCAGAATCTCAATGGTGTTATTTTTATCTTTTTTTTCCTAGACTATAGACCCGTTTCACGACATTTCGTGAATCGGGTGAAGTGATCACGCCACAAAAATTACGTGGGATTAAATTCTATGGTCCGTCAGCCAGGCACACACAAAATAGTAAGGTTTTGACAGCTAAATCACTAGCTTTGAAATTATATAAAATGATCAATAGAATTCGCATAAAAAATATTATTAAAATCTCGACTATGATTATAAATTTATGCTTGGTCAATCCCTAGTATCAGGTGGGATGACACTGACAGCTCACTCCACGCTCACTTCACCTAAATTTTCACGGTGAGACGGTTACAGAACCGCACTGCTGGTGTGAGATTCATCTATTTCGTGGGTGTGAGCCACGTGAAAGCGCGAGTGGCTACTTACTTAATGCATCCCAAATCCGAGGTGTGCTAATGGCTAAAATAATAAAAATAACTAATAATATTGACTGGGAATCGCGTTGCTTCTCCACAGACGCTGAAGATGAGAATGTTATCAAACGACAGAAGAGAAAACGAATGTATGAATTAGTCTAACGAAAACCGGTGCAAATCGGGCTAGTCGAACTAGATGCAGCTTTTACATGGATCGACTATCGTGGTGACTTGCATTATTGATATCCCCCACTCTCCAAGTCAGATGCGGCTGATAATGCATATTTAATACGGATCGATTGCCACCTGACCTTCACAGCTGGAAATTTAGCCTGGTTATTACCTATATCGTATGAGGGGCTTGTGGCTAAGTTTTAACAGCTGCAAGGGTCGATCGATCAGGTTAAGCTACGCTTGCCGCGGTTGGTCCGTGGATGGGTGACCATCTTCACGTACCAAGACACCCCCGTGCCTCGGAAAGTACGTTAAGCTGTTGGTTCCGGCTGTCATTCGTGGATGTTTGACAGTCGTTACGGGTCGTCAGAAGCCCGAAATTCTGACAACCAGTGTTACCAAGGGGTATCGTATTACCTAGATACTGGGTTGTGGAGGTCAGATAGGCAGTCGCTCTATGTAAAATACTGGTATCCAGCTGCATCCGGTTAGACTTGAAGCTGACCCCAACATAGTTGGGAAAAGGCTAGGCAGATGATTACCTATATATCGTATACTTAGTCTGGATAAACTAGAAAACCCCTTTTACTACTTAAACAGTAAAGGCTGTAAAGGATACAGACATTCTACATTTACCGAGAGAGAGTTGGCTAGTCGCCAAGCATTGCAATTTATAGGGTTCTCCACTCGTTTTAATTAAGGCAGAAATAATGATCGGATTGTTTACGCAACTGATCTTCAAATTATGGACACAAAATACGCGCATTGACGTGGAGTTGCGGGCCCATATAACCTATGGACACAAATTGCGTCGTCGAAAACTGCCTAGAATTTTGGACGAAAAACTCAATTTGTGTCGCTTTCAAAAGTTTGATGGATTAAATACTGCGTTGAAAGGTTCAAAATATAGTCGCAATCTCACCTCAGCAATAGTCAATGACAACATCTTTTACACAATATAATTAATGAGAGAGAGAGAGATTCGAATGCAAACGTTCTTTGAAATACGGGAATCGCTCCTCTGGTCTTCAGGTCAGCGACTTCAGCACCCTCGAAAACCATGAAAAATATCTCTTTCTCTCTCTCTTCCTCTCTCTAACTCACTTTATTATATGTAATAAAAAGTCGCATAACGCTTTTTCGTTACGTGACGATTTTACCAAGTTTACTCCTACTGCAAGCTCCGTTAAAGAACTTCGTTCCAATAAAATAATTCAAACACGAATAAGCTGTGCTTCTCTCCTACTAAACAGTGGAATGCCCGACAGATCCATAATCACTAACACAATCAGAAGCCAACGGCTCAGAATTACGTAATGGAATGCAATAAAGCATTGAGTATTGATTTTATGGATTACGAAGTTACTAACGTTTCTTTAAGTACTGAATGTGCTTTAAACTTCGAAAGATTTAATTCTAAACCTCTCAAGTCGTTTCTAATCCCCTTACCCAAGTCTTAACACCTTATTATCTTTAAACCTTATTTCTCACGCAAGCTCTCCAATACCTTAGCGAAAACTTTAAGCACTCCAAATGTCGTTCCTTACAAAGTACCGTAAGCCAGACTTCGAATATTTGCGACATACACTCACGATAAAAAATCTTCAACCCATTAACGGATGCCCTTAAAAGGTCGCGGAACAGCAATAAAGCTGCCTTTCCATCAGGGATTTGCTAAGCTTCGCAGTAATGTGAATGCAAATGCAATGTGTTCGACTAATTTTCATAGCGTAGCTTGGCTTCATAACAAAGCTGAGTTTTTGTACATAAACGCATGAAAGCTCATCTTCATAGCACACCTTATCTGCTCCGCTACTCCATTCAGCTCTTAACTCAATTCATACAATAATTCCTATTACCTAGATAGAATATTTAATTTTATACACTCGTAGGTTCCAGCTGAAAATCATCGACAGTTGGTAGAATCCATTTGTGGTAGTTGCCGCCTGACATTACGCTGAGCTGAGAATCTTTTGGCATTGTTTACTTTCTGTTTTAATAGTTTTAGTGTTCTTTTTTTTTGGTCACTTAAAAGTTCTTGTAAGCGTATTTTCTTTCTTTCTCTTGTGAAAAAAGAAACTGCTTAGGACTTTAGTTTCATCGTTTAGTAACCTCGCACATTGTCTGATGGAAAGGTAGCCTTATAAAATATACCTCCAGGCATTGCGATTAATCGCTCAGTCAGTTATTTCCGTCGAGCCGCAGCTTTCGATTGCGTTTTTGTCCGTTTTATTATAACATCGATGCGTCAGAGTAGCTCAGTCATTATTTTGCATTCCTGCGGAGTGCGCAAGCGGTGGTGGTTATAAATCTGTGGCATGCGATGGCGAGTAATTATTTTCTTCATCAGGACGTTTCTTAGTTCTTGATTTTTATCTTATTTGGTTAAAGCTATTTTTTTTAATGCAAAGTAAATTGCATTAAACTACACAAACATATAACTTATTTGTGATTTTTTCGTTTACCCTTTATAAGGCCGAAGATCCTGGCATGTATGTTAAAAATAATAAACACTGGCATATTAAAACTAATATTTATTGAAATTTTTATAGTACTTTGACACACTATTTTGCTCTTTTTTCAAGAGTTTACTGCTGCATTTTTTATACATATAAATTATTTATTTATTAAAACTTTACGCACAAGTAATAAAAGTACTGTACAAAGGCGGACTTAATGCCTGAGGCATTTTCTACCAGTCAACCTTAGGGTGATGCAGAGACAAAATATCCCGAACACAAGCATACCGTTTGCAGTATCCGGAAAACAGGATGCTTGTGTGAATACATATATTTAAACACGTATACTACTAAACGGGATCCTGCAAAAAACCATACCTGCCAAAAATGGGATCTTGTCGTGGGAAAGGGCCGTTATACCTCCACAAACCAGTTACTGGGTAATACGATACCCCTAAGGCGGCCCAGCATCAGTATGATTAGCCTATAATAGTCCCACTGCTGGGACACAGGAGGTCTCCTCTCTGTGAGAGGGACTGGGTCATAATCGGCCCACGGCCCAGCACGGGCCCAGTGGTGGTTGGTGTAGGTATGTCACATGTCTTCGACTTTTTGGTTCTAGGACACGCCGGTTTCCTCACGATGTTTTCCTTCATCGTTCATAGTCCAGAACTTGGAGTATTATGTAAAAAGAGCACAATATACAACGTGTAACGTTAAATGCGCAAAACCTCAGACACCCCAACTGATTTTTAATTCAATTGACCTATTTCACAGAGAAAATAAGTCATTAAAAAATTGTAAAGGTTTTATGTGCTGTTTTAGTTTTACTGGCCATTCTGATTGTTTCATGTGTCTGCGATGACGCTTTATTGAGGGAGGAGTCGTCACCGGGCCGCTGCGCCGCGCTGACATTGGCTTGCTTGACCTATTAATAAATAGACACGGCAAAGTTTTTAATGAAGATTTTTTGAAAAATGTGACCTATATTAAAAAGTGGTTCAATTAATTCTGCTCGTTATTCTGGTCAAACTATTTTGAGGTTTTGCGCATTTAACGTTACACGTTGTATAAGCTCTTTAATGAACTGTCATTCAATCTACGACGCAAAGAAATGCAACCACCACAAAAACTCAATTTGAATACTACCGTATCGTAATGAGACGATACTAGTATTAAGTTTATTTTTGGACAAGCGCACATACAACTATAATATCGATAACAATAGGGATGTGCGTCCACATATTAATATGACAATGAGGCAGGAAATGTGCTCGGTATAGCATCGATTGTTCCGACTGAATTAGGCATAGGCTTGATGCAATCGATTTCATTAAGCGAAGGTTGGTGACGGTATTTTTGTACTGGGAAGTTGGATTATTGGTTGTGTTTTTATTAACTGACTTCAAATCGAATGTCCGCGATTTTCTCAAAAACTACTTGATTTGGCGCCGACTTAAAAAAAATCATGATAAGAGTATTATTTGGGTTTTGTAATTGGATCCTAAATTCAATTCAATTCAATTAATTTATTTCAGATAAAAAAGAAGAAAAAAAAAATTAAAACAAATAAAAAAAAATATTGTTTTAAAATTAAGACAGTGTTATTATTCGTGTTTTTTGAAGGCGGTTCTTTTTTTTTAATATATTACTATTACATGGGACTTGAACATAACTAGCAAAACCTGGGCATAGGTACAGACGCCAGCACATCAAGCTACCCGAACGAACAGTCAAATTATCCCAATCAACCTTGAACCTTATGCTGTAGCGATAAAGTTGAAAATCTATTAAATAAATTTGAAGATTGTAGTAGCTTGTTGTGCTGGCGTCTGTACTATAGATACACCTCTGTCTATTCTTTCCGGGAATACAAGCTAGATGTTATGTTACTTTGATTTTGTGAAACCGTTTGCTTTCTTCTCAGACAAATTCTTCTAGACTCTCTTTTCTAACATTGACTTTTACTTCATAGTCCTTCATCCATCTCTATCCGTTGGCATCAAAATCAAAATATTTTATTTCACATAAACCTACATGGCACAAATGAAGCGTCAGAAGCTTGGTGCACGGTTCCAATTGGTCGTTTCATATGAAGAGCCGGCAAGAAACTCCACGGTTACTGTTTTAAAAATAATTGGATTTTACAATGTTTTCAAATTACAGTTGGTATGGGAGGACAGTGTAGGCCTGGCAACAAGTACCAGTAACTTGATAAAATAAAAATGGTCTACAGATCTAAAGTCTACAAGGCCTACAAAGTCCTCACATTTACAAAATATAAAAGAATCTATCGAATGTATTTAAACAAAGTATCAAAACCTATTAAAACCATGTGATATGTTTGCCATTACAACCACTAATAAAAAGTTGAAATTAGAATTGTCTGTATAAAATATCAAATAATAAAAATACTATATCAAAGAAGTATGTAATAAAAACTTTTTATAAAAAAAATAAACAACCGACTTCCAAAAAAACACTACAAAGTGAAAAATAACTTTAGTTTTGGAAGTCGGTGTCGTTGGTCCGCATTTTCGTTTTTTGACACAGACTTAATACGATAAATTACCAAAACAAAATCAGCTGTTTAATACAAAAGTTCAATACCTACTTGGCCAAAATGTATGAATCAGGTGATTTTTTTTCGTGATCTCAGAGTTGGTTCCATAGTGAAGTTGTTCATATTCATGAGTAGAATACCCTGTAAAAATTTGGAGCCGGAAAAAAAAATCATCCTGTATGATTGTCTAATGTAAAAGACTGCTTAGATATGAAGCTCCTGTTTCAGCCAAATTGATTGATTCAGCATGCTTTTTTGTTCTGATAATCGATTTCTAAAGATTAATTCCCGTAACTAAAAACGTTAAAAATCTACTCGTAATCTCATCTCAGCAACAGTCAATGTCAAAAACTTGTCAAAAATGTAGGGAAAATTAATGTAATTAAAAAATTACGAGAATTGCCCCTCTATTTTTCGATGAATCTGTCAAAACATCTAACTTTAGATTAAGAAGAATCACACAGAAAAATGGATTACCTTTTCGTCCTTTGGAAGTCTTGTGAATATGATTCATTTAACATGGCCACTTTCTTATGATAAACGTCCTTAAATAGCATCTCATCCATCCACAAACTATCGCAAACGCTTACCTTTTCAATCCTTGCTTTACTTTCAACACGAGAAACCTAACATAAATCACTCGTAACAAAAGAATTCCCACCATTTTGTAAGACATGAAAGAAAGCTTGGACATCAAGGCTCAGTATACAAATAAGTCAAAAACATTACCCTCTTTCTTCGCCGTGGTCGGCCAAGAGGCATCATCAAGACATTGTGTTGAAATGAGTAATGACCTGGTCTGAACTACCTAACAATCTAGCGCATTGTTTCCCAACCTGTGGTCCGCGGACCCCTGGGGGTCCGCGAGTATACGTATGGGGGTCCACGGTGTCATCTCTGGACCATACATAATAATAAACAGTTATGAGTACCTATTTTGTATCTGTAATAACTAAAATAAACACCTAATCCGATTTTTTTTGTTGTTTATTTTATTAAGGGGGTCCGTGAAAACTGTGCTTGATTTCCTAGGGGTCCGTGGCTGAAAAAGGTTGGGAAACGCTGATCTAGCGAGTTATTTTTAGATACAGATTGATAAAAAGCAATTGGAGGCGGAGTGTTATTCAGTGCTTTACTTTGTCCAAATAGTTTTTTTTTTTGCTGTCTGATTTTAGTACCGTTCCGACTGCGGACAATGGTTTGGAAATTAGATTGAACACTGGAATTTGAGGTGTAGACAAAATTAAGGTCTCATGGTATTTCTCAGTAGCAGTCAGGAGTTATTCGTGCTTGGTTGTTGGCATTAGACTCGCCCCCTATTTGATGGGACTTCAAAATAAGTGGCGAATGTGGGTGTACATAGGTACACCTCTACCTAATCCTTCGGTGAATAAAGCCGTGATATTATAATATAATGCAGTAATAATTGTAAGTAAAAAAAAAATTTGGATGAAATGCGTAAAAAAAAAGAAGGATCAAGGTAACTGTTTTCTATGCATCCTTTCTTTGTAAATGACGAGATCTGATGAAATAGTTTAATTATTTATTTATCATTAAGTAAAAGTAATATGTATTTAGAATTTAATTATTCCTCTTCCGCGAAAATTACAGAAGGCTAGTAAAAGTACCATGCATTTAGAATTTAATTATTTCTCTTCGGAAACTGAATAATAAATTTTATATAGAATTCCAGTCCTTTTTAGTGCCCAAAGCAAACTTTACGCAAAAGCGAGGTAAATAGGACAGGATATCCGGACTTTTCTTCAAAGGAAGCTCCAAAATCATAAATTTCCTGCGATATTATTCTAAAAGCTTTTATGAACTTCTATTCTTAGGAAATATTCTGAAGAAAACTAGTTCAAAAATATATCTCCATTCCGGGGCATGTGTATTTCCATTTCAAATCTCTTCTATATCTATACAAATAAATAAAATTGATGTGTATGCTTGTAATATCAAAATAACAGCTTATTTCTAAATGCATATGAAAGTATCATATCATATATCATCATCTGCCTAGCCTTTTCCCAACTAAGTTGGGGTCGGCTTCCAGTCTAACCGGATGCAGCTGAATACCAGTATTTTACATGGAGCGACTGCCTATCTGACCTACACAACCCAGTTACTGGGTAATACGATACCCCTTGGTAAGACTGGTTGTCAGACTTTCGGGCTTCTGACTACCCGTAACGACCGTCAAAGATCTACGAATGACAGCCCGGACCAACGGCTTAACGTGCTTTTCGAGGCACGGAGGGGTCTCGGTATGTAAAGATGGTCACCCATCCACAGTATAACCGCGGCAAGCGTAGCTTAACCTGATCGATCGACCTGTGTGGCTGTTATTATTTAGCCACAGGCCCCTCGCGTACGCTACTTAAAAAATAAACATTTTTTTTAATTTTTGTCTGTCAGTTCCGGCTTATCTCGGCTTTGACGGGACTTTCACTGGCAGATAGCTGATGTTATGTAGTAAGATATAGGCTACTGGGATAATTTCCGACATCACGCGGACGAGGCCGCGGACAGAACCTAGTCTATACTATAATATTATTATAGTATATTATTATGAAGAAATGAAAGTGAGTTTGTATGCAGGGAATAATTTTTGGAACTACTGATCCGATTCCAAAAATTCTTTCACTAATGTGAAGCTACAGTATTGCCGAGTGTCTTAGGATATATCCTTACATAGGATAAAACAAAGTCGCCAAAATGTCTGTACGCGCATAACTTCCAAATGACTGCACCAAATTCGATAATCTTTTTTTGCTGTGTTCGGTATTGCCAGGACAAGGTTTGTATAAAAGAAAATTTTGGGCAATTCGAAAAAAAAATAATCAATGCACCCGTGCGAAGCTGGGGCGGGCCGCTAGTTTTATGATAAAACAAGAAAGAACACCGGCGAACTCCCAAACAAATTTTTGTTGAATTTTTTTTTTTGCGTCTGTCTATGAAAAATATCTAAATGTATAGAGTTTGAATTTCTGAACAGTTTTGTCTTCAGTTATACTTTTATAGGAAGTCAGGAATTAAAGATATTTCAGTTTGAAGTTTTAGAGGTTATGTCTTGTCAACACACTAATCGAAAAAAAAAATATAGAAATACCTACTTATCACTTAAAATATCATTGATAGAAATGCATTTTCAATACAAAATAATCTACGGACTTACGTATTTAGGATATTAAGTCCAACCGAATGTCCGTAGGTCTGCCACATGGACATGGCCACATGAAACGTAGGTAGGTACCTACATACAACCTACTTAAATAAATATTTATTTAATAATCTTAGTCAACTATCTTTAGGGCAGTTAGTTATAGATATATTATATGATTAATTACATGGTAAGAGTAGGTCATTGGTAGGTACTCATAAAAAAAAACGTTTTTTTTTTAAATATTTATTCCTCATCTTCTCTAACCACAATGTCATCAAGAAAACCTGCGGGTGCTGTGATATTTGGTTGATGTCTGGCCCATCCTAAATACCATACTACAGTCATTGTATGAGCGCAACATCCAACAGTTCGTCTTCCTACTAAACAACTACAACAGTACTCCACTATTCCTGCTCGACCGGGCACATTATTTTCTATTATTAAATATACATAATATTGTCTTCTTGAGACATGGCGTGACTTTATTTTAGCTCTTATTAAGGTAGTGTCACCACTGCCTCTAAGGTTGTACTCATCCGAATTAAGTCGCTCACTACATGCTTCTATCCGGTACTCGCCGTGGAAACGTACATGCTCGCCGTAATACGAACGGGCCTGTCTTATTTGGTACGTTCCCAGGGCGAATAAAATGAGGTCCCTGTATTCCAGGACAGGAAAGTAAATATTATTTCTGTCGGCAGTTATATTTTGAAAGTTGGATGTTCTCCTATTTAAATTAATAGCCTCAACCATTCTAGCCAAATTATTTTCTAAATTCATATTTTGCCTGATATTTCATTTGCATTCACATTGTCCTGCAGGCGAGCACCAAACTTGTTTATTAAAGCTGCTGCTATTTTGAAGTTTTGCATCATGTGGGGAAGAGATGTATGGAAATATTGTTGTCTAAGTAATTTAAAATCTCTTTTAAAGTAGCCGTTGATCACTTCCACCACCCACCTGCAAATGGTAACACAGCGGCTTCTATTTGCTTGAGCTGTAGTTAACTGGTGCTCACCTTCTAACAATGATTCTGGCATGAATGGTTTGTAGCCACATCCTTTCAACAAAGCAATGCTATCTCTAAAACCTCTATCTAAAATAAAAGCATCATTATTTCTGAAATACAACCTTAGAGCAGAATTCTCATTACTGAATAAATTATTCATGATTTCAGAGTCTGATGTAGTTGCTTTGTATGGGCCAAAACAATCAATAATCTATCCATCACTGGCAACTATTAAAAATGGTTTGAGGAGATTCCTATATTTGTGCAAAGAATATGTATCTTTTTGAAACATATAATTCGAACTTTTGTTGATATAAATATATGTGCCATCACAAATGACTATGGCATTGTTATCATTCCCGAACAACCCATTGGGAATGGTTAAATTATGTTCAATCAATTCATCACGAGTAATATGATAAATGCCGAGATATCTTGATACAAAATCTTGGCATAAAATCTCCCGTACTTTGTCCATTAAACCCTCTAACGTTCGACGAGGCACTTGTACCAATGTGGCAATTCTCTCATCTGAGTCCCCTGTTCTCATCTTCAGCAGAAGTGCTGCCAAACCCAAACTACCTCTATGCAGTTCAGAGATACGTGGTATTTCTCCAATTGAAACATTGAATTTTTCTTTTGAGAATCCTATCCAGTATTCAAATACTCTCTCATCCATGTCTTGAATATTCTCGAAGTCAAGCGTGGGACTAAATGCATTCACAAAAGAAAATACATGCTGTATTTGATCTATGTTAAATGTAGGTATACTGTTTTCGGAATCATATAATGTATCCCATGAATTATTTGTCAAATGTTGACTGCATACACGAGCTAATTTAGGCAAATAATAATTATGATTATGCAGAACCGTGGCTCGTAACTTGTCAGAGACATTGTGAAATGTGGTGCTGTTGCAATTTGGAAAGACACAAGCGTGTGTAGAATTGGCTGCTCGTCTATAATTGGCTAATTCCACTGCTTGTGTTGGCTCAGGTTGGGTTGATGCTGATGGCTGGATAAGATTTTCTTCTGGTTGCACATTATCAGTTGTGTCCAGTTGAGGTCTGCTTTCATCTTGACGATTCGTACGTAAAACCTCTCTTTTTGTGCGTAACCAGCATGCATGGCAAACACGATCTGAAGATGATATCTGAAAATAAAATAATAGATTAATTGGGATAAAAATTGCTGCCTTATAAAGGGTGAAATGTAATTAATATTTTACAACTTAAATTGCAAAACTAAACAAACCTCTCGCGGTGCCACTTTGCTCTCTATAATATTAATTATAGATTGCTGCATCTCAGTAGGGTTTTGTCTTAATATTAAGTCACTCTGTCTTTGAAGGGTTGAACAGCCACATAAAAGGCACACATTTGTATGCCCCCTCGTACTTGGTCCAGCTTCTTCACTGCCAGAAACTTCTCTTTGCAAGGTATCATTAACTGCAGCCATTGCAAGATCTCTGCATGCCTCGCAGACATAGTCATCTTCCAAAATCTAACAAAAAAAGGATACTACTCTTAATACATTAGAATTATTTATTATTTTGTGACCAATGTAATAGATATACTACATAAATGTAATTGAAACTTGTCAACTTAATGTAATTTAAAAACTTGATTTTAAACAAGATAGAAAGCCACAAACAGAATTCAAACAAAAATCTTATACTATACTCGATGAACAGTTCTAGGCAATGAAGATAATCAATATCTTGTAACGGGACTAGTCGTCAGGAATACTTACAATTTGAGGATATACCCAGCTGCAGATTAAAGCAGTGACTCTCGAGTCAAGTGCCAATGCCGGGTATCGTCGCATTTTATTGACACATATGTTGCAGTTAACGCACATGATGCGTGTAGGCGCTTTACGGCTACCCATCGTGATAAACAAATCGATGCACACACAACAAAATCCAAGGTATCAGGCAGAATCGGAATCCAGAGTCACAGAAAAATGTCGTCGTATAGGCAAACAATCAGAATCCTTAGGCAAGCACTAGTCACACAGGGAACAGTAAATCTCAGAGTCCATAAACAGAAGCAGTCGATAAAGTAAAAAATCACGGAAAATCGATGGAAAACAAAATAACGAGACGCACGCACAGATGACAACGACAAGTTATCTGTTCAGCACATGTCAATATGCCGATTGCCGGTTGACAAATTGAAATGTCATGGTTTGTTTTTTTGGGATGTTGCCATACTCGAATTTCACTACGATGTCATTTGTATGTATTAAAAAACTATGACCGCTATAATCTTAGCACAAACATTCGTGTTTATTTTAACATTTGTATTCTGATGCAGACATGTATCTCCTAAGTATATTAATGCATTATGTAAAGCCAAGCATTTTATGCAACTTGACTAAGATTTATATTACATGGCAACATTAAAAGTTAGCTTATCCAAAAGTCATGAAGTCAAGACAGAAAGAAAAAAAAAACTAAGCCATGATTATTTATTATCATCAATAATCTAGTCAACTAAGCTCTCAATTAGGAACATTTTTTTTCCAGACTTTGATAGGCCTTATGATTGATTTGATAAAACTTAGTAAATTATTTCGTCGGTATCTATTACGGTGACATTCGTAGACGCTTAATAATTTCATCAACAATTTCCTCGCCGGTGTTCTTTGACACTTTCTGCTTCGCTCGTATCGGATCGAACCGAGTTAGAAACAATAGATACAATACATTGAATAACGAGCAAAAGTATGTGGCCAGTATCATTTTGCGCTTGGTGATAAAAACTTTTTGTCTTTTGGCATTATACTATACAACGTGTAACGATAAATGCGCAAAACCTCAGACACCGCAACTGATTTTTAATTCAGTTGACCTATTTCAGAGAGAAAATAAGTCATTAAAAAAATTGTTAAGGTTTTTTTGTGCTTTTTTAACCGACTTCAAAAAAAGGAGGAGGTTATCAATTCGACTGTATTTTTTTTTTTTTTTTTTTTTTTATGTTTGTTACCTCATAATAACCGACTGGGTGAACCGATTTTCATGATTCTTTTTTTATTTGAAAGCTGGTGCTTCCCGTGTGGTCCCATTGTCACCATTTTAATATCTGATGATGGGATCTTGTAGAAATCGGGGGAACTCTTCAATAAATAACAGCAGATTAACCGCGATTGTTGCTATAGCATATCTAAGCATTGTTTACACCATCACACAACATAATATCACGCCTGTACTCACCAAAAAGGTTATAATTTTTTTTTTATGATAATAATAATTACGCAATCGCACAACATAACATCACGTCTGTACCCTATAAACGCAGATGCAGCTTCCTGTCACTGATATTTACATAGCAAGTAGTGTTTATATGAATTTGATTGGGGTAGATATAACTAAAAAGTGAAAAATAAAAAAATTTATATATAAAAAAACAACCGACTTCCAAAAAAACACTACAAAGTGAAAAATAATTTTAATTACGGAAGTCGGTGTCAAAAAACCAAAATGCGGAACCAACGACACCGACTTCCAAAATTAAAATTATTTTTCACTTTGTAGTGTTTTTTTGGAAGTCGGTTGTTTTTTTTATATATAAATTTTTTTTTAGTTTTACTGGCCATTCTGATCGTTTCTTGCGTCTGCGACGACGCTTTACCGAGGGAGGAGTCGTCACCGGGCCGCTGCGCCGCGCTCACATTGGCTTGCTTGACCTATTAATAAATAGATACGGCAACGTTTTTAATGAAGATTTTTTGAAAAATGTGACCTATATTAAAAAGTGGTTCAATTAATTCTGCTCGTTATTCTGATCAAACTATTTTCAGGTTTAGCGCATTTAACGTTACACGTTGTATTTAATTAGGTTAGCTACTGAATTTCCTAAAAAAAAAACAGCAGAAGTGTATGAAAATCCATTGTTTCGCAAAGCATGTCCAAAAATACTTTTTTATTATTCAGTAACTCTATCCAGGATAAGTTAAATATTATGATATTTGTATCATATACATACATCTCCTTTGTACAGACGACGCCAGCACATCAAGCTACTACAATTTGTCAAATGTATTTAATAGATTTCAACGTTATCGCTAAAGCATAAGGTTCAAAGTTGATTGGGAAAATTTGAAAGTTTCAGGTAGCTTGATGTGCTGGCGTCTGTAATGACGTACTTTCTGCCTCATTAAAAAAAAAGTAATAAGGTACTTTCCGAGCAAGTATAGTATAAAGATATTTGATTACCTACATTCCAAACCGAGTTCATCAGTTATTATTTTAAGGTCCGCTTTTAGGCTGATTTTTGGTGACAATTAATCAGCCCGCAAAGTGATAGCAGGCTAGCATGCGGGCGGGGTCCAGGGTGTGCCAGACACCGCTTGAGGTAGAATAGAATAGAATACTCTTTATTATGTACACCATATAGATTACAGACACAAATATAGAAATTTTACAAAGGGTGACACAATGGGCGGTCTTATCGCTAAGAGCGATCTTTTAAAGACAACAAGGTCGCTATTTTAACGGAATAAATACACTTTGATTCTCATTTATTGGCACGAAGAATTCCTAACCACTTCCTCATAGCTGCATCAAAACTGTAAAACATAAATTCACTTCCTGAACTGAAGTGAAGAAATTCCTCCCAAGATTGAGTGGGAACGGCCCGTCGCCGTACGTAATCGGTCATACATCATAGCCATCCGTCATGCTTTTCTGATGGCCATGTAAATGGGGCTTGGTTATGTAATGTTCGTTTATTGTATGGAGTTTTGATGGTTTTGTGCTTCGTTACGGTGTTGAAGACTGGTCGACTGGTTGGTGGGATTCGGGATGATAATTGTTTTATCAGTAGTTGTGTGAAGTGAAGTTTTTTTGTTGAGACTGTGGACAGCAAGTAGTGAAACTTTTTTTGCCAAATCGGTGGACAGCAAGAACTTGAGTCCGAGTCGAATTCGAAACAGCAAAAAGCCGACGATTAAATAGATTGTTGATTAATAAAAAGCATTACCGTTAGGTGCCTATTGAATTTCAAGAGCTATCGCGTCGATGCTGCATTCGTTGATCAGCTGGATGAAAATTAACGAAATTAAAATAATTAATTAAGTATTTAATCAAAGAGTCTACTGCTCGTGTGGCGTATGGCGTCTCTGTTTCCATTTCCAACCAGGATGCAGTCAATACACAATGAGCATATTGTTCCAACTGGTGGAACTCGAGACTTCTCTCTCTTAACCCTTATGCATGATTTATTTTATCGTATTGCAACAAATGCTATTGTATAGGTATTTATCTATAGAATTTAGATAATAAATATATAATAATTATACAATAATATTAATATTCATAGAGTATATATATTGTTTTGACAAAAAGAGGTGCGTTCAGAAACTCACAGCTATCACAATCTTAAAAAAATTAAATGACGTACTTTGTTGCCATATGGCAACATTATGCATTTAAGGGTTAACCCTTTATGCGGCTCTGTCCATATATTGGACACAATACATTAAATTTTGAATGTTCGCGGCTAAACTAAACGTTAGACAAATGCAGCAGTAAAGCTCTTGGAAAAAAGAGCAAAATAGTGTGTCAAATGCAAAGTACCATTATGCATTGCACAATTTCATACATGAGAAGGGGCAGTGTCCAAAATGTGGACACCATATTTTGAAGTATAAAAAAAAGTATCTTAAAAATTTTCATTAAATATTAGTTTAATATTCTAGTGATTTTTTTTTAACATACAAGCCAGGATATTCTGCTCTATGAAGGGTTAAAGGGTGATGGGCCGTAATCCACCACGCGGGCCTCGTATGGGTTGCTGTATGCATCGTTAAGTCATCTCCACTAAACCTGAAGAAAGCATTTAGTAGTCCTAATTATGAAAATCGTCACAAAACCGTAAAACTATACGAAAGTAGTAAATAGTATAAGAGCATTGATTCGGTAGATACACAAAATAACGAAGAAGCTAATAGCGTGGCTCGTCGTGCTAACATCACGCTTGGCCAATTTTTTAGCTGCCACCGTTCAATGCTCGAGTCGAGGCAATTAAGTGTGGGGTTTGCAATTAGCGGTAGCGGACGAATGTGGGTGAGAGCGTTTTTGTTATCGGAATAAAATTAAGAATTCGTTGTTTTATTTATATTCCATAGTTATTGTTGATACTGGAATCTTCTGTCACTCGTTTTTATGGTGATGAATGAATCTATCTATCTATGTTACTTTGTCCACATTTAAAATTATGATAAAAAAACACTTCCTCTCTCCTTAAACAGCACCATTATATTTTCTTTACTCCTGTTTCATGTCTATTGTTATAAATGTATACAACGTGTAACGTTAAATGCGCAAAATCTGAAAATAGTTTGATCAGAATAACGAGCAGAATTAATTGAACCACTTTTTTAATATAGGTCACATTTTTCAAAAAGATTCTTTAAAAACGTTGCCGTGTCTATTTATTAATAGGTCAAGCAAGCCAATGTCAGCGCGGCGCAGCGGCCTGGTGACGACTCGTCCCTCGATAGAGCGTCGTCGCAGACGCAAGAAACGATCAGAATGGCCAGTAAAACTAAAACAGCACATAAATACTTTAAATTTTTTTAATGACTTATTTTCTCTCTGAAATAGGTCAATTGAATTAAAAATCATTTGGGGTGTCTGAGGTTTTGCGCATTTAACGTTACACGTTGTATATTTATTTAGATTAGTATAATATACTTTGTGGTATTCATTGTATCGTGTAAATGGTACACCACAGACTACCTACAGTATTTGTCTCTCCTTCCCTTTTCAATCCATCCAAATGTTGTCTTTAAAAGATCGCTCTTAGCGATAAGACCGCCCGTTGTGTCAGCCTTTGTAAAATTTCTATGTTTATGTCTGTAATTTATATGGTGTACATAATAAAGAGTATTCTATTCTATCAAATGTTAATTAACACAAATCGCTACCTCTCATCATTTACACCACATTTTTTACAGTTAAGGCCCCTGACCACGTATGATTTAATAGACTCATCCGTCCGGACGTTGTTGTGCCACAATTCACCGGTGCTACCCGACCGAATTCGGTAACCTATGCGCGAGCGCAGCTTAAACGAGATCGAGGACTTTGAATTTGTTGGGGTTATACATTCTCTCGATAATAACGAGCTATTGTGTTTTATGATAATTTAATTGGTTTGAAATTGGATTAGACGATTAATGGATATGTTTTCTTTATTGATATTACATTATTTTATATTATAAAAAAAAATCACCTGTTTAATACAAAAGTTCAATACCTACTTGACAAAAATGTATGAAACAGCTGATTTTTTTTCGTGATCTCCATAGTGAAAGTTGTTCATATTCATGAGTAGAACAGCCTGTAAAAATTTGGAACCTGAAAAAAAAACATTCAGTGTAAATCTTCTAGTCGCTATCTCATCTCAGCGACAATTAATGTCGTCAAAAATGTAGGCAAGTTAGAAGTATTTTTGACAGATTGCGACTGAGATCACAATGTGTACGTTCTTAACCCGGAGTCATTGTGGTAGGAAATAGTTACATGGACATTGAGGTGGGTAAATATTACCCATATATTTAATACATAGTATTTCCATAATTTTTAAGTAAATTTGTAAACTGTATCATTATTTCAGTATAAAGCTATTCTGGTTTTGATAATAAAACAGAAAAATATGAATTCAGAAACGTTTAATTGAGTTTAATCAACTTTTAAAATAATTCTCAAAAATTACAAAAAAAAAAAACAAAAAAAAAATTTCAATATTGGCTCCAGCACAGAACGCCAACAACGTCGAGCGCGTAATATCAAAAATATTAGAAATTTTAAACCAGCCGGGTAATTTTGACCCAACCTCAATGACGCCGGGTTAAAACTACGGTAATCGCCCTTTTGTTTCAATTTAAACATCCACTTATTCCCCATCAACACCTGTTTCTGCAACCCAATACCTCGCCATATTGGTGTGAAATGGTGTGTAAAAGTGAAGTCCGCCATGTGCTCATGGTTTTGTTTACAAGCCTGTTACCATGTGGTTTTGTTAACGTGCGAAAAGTAATGGGTTGGGTTTGAGTTTAAAAACGTTCGAACGAAACCAATACTTTGATTTGTTAATTCTGCACTTTGTATTTCGTACGGCAAAACATGACAGATATTTAATTTACTGTGTAATGTGCGTACTGTGTACACTCATGTTTTGACAAATAAAGGAGACACAATCTTGGCCCTGGATGTAAAAAGATGAAAGTCGTGTCAGTTAATAGCTTATACAACGTGTAACGTTAAATGCGCAAAACCTCAGACACCATGAATTACTTTGAGTTAGTTATTTAGTGCAAACTCATTGAATATCGTTAATCAGCGTAATTCAAATATCTTGAACGAATACGAACTTCATGAAGCTCCAGGTGCTCGGACATTTGTCCGGATATTATGATTTTTGACGCATATTTGTGCAGCAGTTCCGGACTCTTGCATCCGATGTTTATGGAAGTCTTGAGACGGTCATAAATTATGATTTACATTCAACTTCCACGTTCGTCTGTTGAAATAAACCACGCATGTGTATCAGCTGCTTATTATGTTGTTATAGCAATGTTATGCTTTTCTTTGGTTTGCTTTAGAGCGTAAACTGGTCTGTATATAAGGGAACATGCAATTTTTTTTTTTTTTCAAAATGTGTTGCTTGATAATATTTAAAAGGTTTCTATCATTTCCACCTCTAACTGGTCTCCCGAAGCTATCATAGAGATCCCTGTCAAAAGATCCCTGAATAATGCTGTGTGCAATATCTCCAGGTCTTCTATTAAAATCATAATTAGTTATTTACTTACCTGATTAAATCATTAGTCAAATTACAATCACTATCTATAATACAACACAAATGGTAAACGTCTATTTGTCCTACTCTGTGAATGATGTTTTTTTATTTTTTATTAATGACAGTTCGTTGTCAACCTAGGAGGTTGTAGGCTGCTTAACTTGACATGACTGTGGGTGCCTCAATAAATTAAGGCCCTGGAGGGCTTAGAAACTAAGCGACTACACGCTAAGGGCACGCACCCTGGGTGTGGGGGTGTGGGTGTGGGGTGTGGACCTGGATTAGGGTGTCGCTGGGGGAGAGCAGCAACGGACAGGCTGGATCGGATTAATGTGAATGATGTGCACGCCGAAAGGAACTTATAAACACGAGAGCTTTTTGTACGTGGTTAATTTAAACATACGTTGTCGATGTAGCCTCGTTGGTCTAGTGGTAGCCAGCCCTAGTGCTAAGCATGAGGTCTTGGGTTCGATTCCAAGATCGGACAAATTGTTAATGAGTTTTTCTAAATTTGCTTTTTTTCTATAGCAACCCTGAGTCTGGATTCGGGCTCGGTTGATGACAATAGCCTTGTCCCTTATTACATGGGACTTAAACATATCTGGTAAAATGTGGGTGTACTTAGGTACGCCTTTGTCCAATTCCTCGGGTATACAAGGTGTGATTTTATGTTAGTTGTGCCTTATAAATAAATAAATGCGCCGACCCCAAATAAAATGGGACAAGGGCAGGACGAAGAAGAAGAAGAAATGCTACTGGCAAGCTAGGCTGCAAACTGAGGCTACAAAAAATGTCCAGCAGTGCGATTCTGTAACCATCTCACCGTGAAAACTTAGGTGAAGTGAGCGTGGAGTGAGCTGTCAGTGTCACCTGTTGCTAGGGATTGATCAAGCATAAATTTACAATCATAATCGAGATTTTAATAGTATTTTTTATGCTAATTCTATTGATCATTTTATATAATTTCAAAGCTAGTATTTTAGTTGCCAAAACATTACTATTTTGTGGGGTTTTGAAATAAAATAGCAAAACAGAACCTTATTCAGAATCTCAATGTTGTTTTTTTTTTCTTTTTTTTCCTAGACTAGTCCATATATAGCGATGTTTTGGCAACTGACATACTAGCTTTGAAATTGTATGAAATGATCTATAGAAATTGCATAACAAAATATTACTAAAATCTCGATTATGATTGTGAATGTTTGCTTGGTCAATCCCTAGCATCAGTGGGTTGACACTGACAGCTCATTCCACGCAAGATTTCACGGTGAGATTTTTACAGAATCGACATGCTGTTGTACATATTCTCAAGAATGATGACCGATGTGCGAGTAAATCCCCTAAACCATTCATGCCTTCGTCCCCCAAACGCTTATCAACGGTCGTTCTAAAAATAACCCCCTACTGAAGCTTTACGCATTCAGTCGCTGAATAGACGGTTTTCCACGAATTTTGACGATAGTAATAATGCGTAGGCTGTATCTGCGAGAATTACGTTTCCAGCTAGGTGGCTTTGACGTCATAGTAGTTCTGTGAAAAAGTTGGCTGTGATAAACAAGAAATCCTTGATTTATATTATGACTAGTGGTTGGCATTTGGCAAGTACGATAGTTGAATTCTTCGTCCTGGTTATGTTAAACATAAAATTGGCTAGCCTTTTCCTATGTTAGGATCGACTTCCAGTCTAACCGGATGCAGCTGAATACCAGTATTTTCCATGGAGCGACTGCCTAGCGGACCTCCACAACCCAGTTACTGGCTAACAACCCTTGATAACCCTTGGTAATACTGGTCGTCATACTTTTGGGCTTCGGACTACCCGTAACGGCTGTCAAAGATCTACGAATGACAGCCAGGATCAACGACTTAAATTGCTTTCCGAGGAGGCACGGATGAGTCTCGGATATAATGGATGGTTAGCCATCCACGAACCGACCGCGGCACGCGTAACTTAATCTTCCGATCGAGCCGTGCAATTGTGATTATTAAGCCACTAGCCCCTCCTGGATATGTAAAACACGAGTCTCAACCTCTCACACGTCGAATGTACACCATGTGTACAGATAACAATAAAATTGCTATTGTGTCTGCTAATTGACGCTGTCTTCTTCTATGGTGTTGGACTTGAGCTACACAAAAGTTTACACTTGATATCGAACTAGACTGACGCTGGAAGATCATTGTTATGCCACGTTGCTAGTCAATAATTTATCGTTAATTTATTGGATTGTAATGCAGCATAATCAGATTTAGCATAAGTAATTGAAGCTAGTCGTTATTGGCGTAGTAGAGACCCCTAACTTTTCTCCTTTCATGTAATTAACTTAGTTTAATTTAAGTAATTAAGATCCCAACTTACTTCAGTATAAAGTCGAGGTAGCAACAAAAAGCAATTCTGTAAAATAAAATTCTTTAAATGCCGAGCGTCTCCACAAATAAAGCTGTTGCACACCGAACAATTTTGCAACCACATTGCATTTGCAGAATCGACGAGATTTTGCTTTCAAAAAGGATTTCAATGTAAGTTTCTGACACTCAGCTAAAAGGAATCTTTAGAATAATAGATTTTAGAGTTTTCGTCTTACAGATTTTGATAGATCTTTTTGGTGACACACAGTGTTTAAACCATGGTCGGTTCGACACGTAGGCGCTTTTAGCCATCAATATCGCGATCCTCTCTATTTTTAAAGTTGTCGTAAAATTACAACGATAGATGAGCATTTAGTATCTCCTATGAGGCATACTGATTTCAACTGAAAATCGTCGTGAAATGGGATCAATTTGCTCGTGAATCCCCTAATATTTTTTGATTATAGGTTTGGATATGATGACGATATTCCGGCTGTTGTCGTAAGGAACATAGTTTTAAGTTTAAAGTAACTTCTAGCTTTGATCCAGACCAGCTTGAGTCTAGATAATAAATCATCGTTAAAGTTCTTGCGAGTTCCATCCCCATTTTGTTGTTTCGTCCTATCAGCCCCCTGTCGCCCCGTGTGTAGCCATCCTAACGACGCGCCGTAACTGGGGCATCGCCCGGGTCGCTCTAATTTCTCCGCCGATGCAGCGTTTAATTTCCGCCCTGTGCGTTGGATGTATAATGCAACGTTTAGTTCATATCGGAGCTGAGATATTAAAGTGTTTTCGTTGTTATTGTTTATTTGAAGAGGATATTGGACTGAATGTAAGCTACTTATATAGGCAAGCCTTTAGTTATACTGCTGGGGAGTTTGTTTCGCAACGTCTTCTTCCCAGTTAAATTACTAGGAAGTGTTGAAAGGTGGGCGTTTTGGGGGTCTGTCTTTTGTAGTTTTTACTTTTCAAACATGTGCTGATTCTCAGCATAATTTGGATATATGACTTCTGATACACGAATCGACTGCTGCCAACCAACCAAATTCTCTTTAAAATAAGGAACGGTTTTATCAATGGGTTACAAAGGAAATCTAAAAGATGCTGCTGATACTGTCCATCCAGCTAAAGATTACAAGTGCAGGTGAATAAGAATATAAGGTTCTTTGTAAAATACAATACACACTTCAAACATAGTGTACCTAGTAGTTTAATAAGGTCAAACGCCATGCATGCATCCTACCGTTCTTAATTACAGAATAAACTATGACAGCTTCCATAATTCCCGCCAAAAAAGAAGATATTTAAACCTTAAATCCGCGCCGCATACGAGTGGTGCTTCACAGGCCGCCCCTCGAGACCTCACAAAGCATTCTCCAGCGGTAATTGGGAACGTTGCCCGAAGCGTTAGTGAATTCTTTATGGGCGACAACTATTATTGCGCCACTGTTGCCGTGTGTGGCGGTGGCTGGGCCGGCCTAATTTTTGGGATCGAGTTTGAGGATCAAACATGTAGCGGAAAGGAATTCAAGGATCAACTGTTTGGTGGTTCAGCAAAAGCATTTTGTCAAAGGTAAAATATTAATTTCACTGATATTAGGGTTGCATAGACAGACGCGTCCAGCGCATTGTATCTAAATAAATCTAAGCTTAAAACTATAGGTATAGATGAACAGACTCCACGAAGTGCTCTTCATCATTAATTCGGAATCCTGCAACGTTGCTCCGCGCTCGAAAAGCTGTTGAATTCTTTATAACCTTCATCCATTGTTGGTCTTTAGTCGCCCAATGACCTGAAAAGACGGCTATAGTCTACTTAAATATTACTGAAGAATCGAACCAATTAAGAACATGTTGGTATGTAACTGAGGAACTTGATAAAAAGAACTGCTAAACTTGGGTACTAGTTCGCTGCTAAGCAAAATGATATCTCTAGGATAGTCGCTTGTGCTGTCTACGTAACGTTTTTTTAATAAACTTTCTAAAAAAATACATAACACAAAAACTCAGTTTTGCTTTGTACAGATTCCAATCGTAGAAACCATGAGATTCAAGCTAGTAATTGGGAACATTTGCCTGAGCATGTGAATTCTTTATAGCAACATGTAGTTGCGCCACAGTCGCTCCACTTTCCTGAATGGGCGGCTAAGCGTTCTGGCTCCGTTTCAAAATGCTTGAAATAAGTGGCGTTGTGGTAGATAGTGTACTGGATTGAGGATGTTGAATTTTATGGAGTTTCAAGTGGTAATGTCGTGGATTGCGAGATTATATTGCAGTGAACTTTGAGCTGATATCATAACATACGTATGACTTGATGAAACTACACCAGTCTCCTCGCACATAGGTACAGACGCCAGCACATCAAGCTACCCGAAACTGTCAAATTTTCCCAATCAACTTTGGACCTAATTTGGTTTAGCGATAAAGTTGAAAATCTATTAAGGTTTGACAGATTGTAGTAGCTTGATGTGCTGGCGTCTGTACAAACTATATGTGAAATAATATTCTTCTTCTTTCTGTGTAAGAAATATTTGCAGGTCAGTAGTTAAGGTGGTAGCAGGGCTGACTGCCCGGGGTGCTATGCGGGATGTTAAGTGTCGATACTCTGGAGGCAATTTTAATAAAATACGAGTCTTCCTACCTTTCTTGAAGTCATTACTGTCACTGTCGCACAACTATCAATTTACAACTGCAAGATAGAGACGGGAACATGTCTAAGCACGACCTAAGCACCATTCAGAGATCTCGGGATGAGCTCTTTGATTTACATTATGTCTCTGCTACGACTAGATTAACATTTAATCTAAACGTGGTGGGTTTGGAAATGACAACTTGCTGATTCTTCAACACAATGAACTTCAACACAAATATGGTTATTTTAAACAATAAAAAAAAAATGCCCCTTATACTGAACCAAGCCCTTGAACTTACCACAATCAAGAAAACCGCATTACAATCAAGAACTTGAGAAGATTAACCCGATCTAAAGTAGCTTATTACTTGCCGAGTAAGGCCTCGGTCTCGAAGTCAGCGATTGCGGGGCGGGAGCGGCGCGGCAACGCAGACCGGGCTGATCGCGCGGCGCTAGAGCGGCGTCGTGTTGTGTTATGAGAGATTAATGTCTAAATAGCGACAAAAATATCTTTTTGATTACATTTTAAGCAAAAAATAAAATTCACAACATTGCGTCAATGCAGACGCGTAGGCACTGCTAGACTGTTGCGCATCGCTCGTACGCCGCTCCCCGCGCCGCTGCCTTCGAGGCCAGTTACATATAAATCTATGCATTGAAACGCGCCGCTCCCCGCGCTGCCGCCGCCGTCGCCGCCGCGGCCCCGCGCCCGCTGAATTCGTGTCCGTAGCCTTATAGATACCGCGGCCATCTTGGTATACCTCTGACGTTTGCGCCTGAAGCAGTAGCGCAGTCGCGGTTTGGACCGCGGTCAATCTTGTGGCTTGTTTGAAGTTTTTATGTAATGTGTGGGCATAAGGGTCGAAAATAAATAGCAGAGTAAATAAGTCATAATAAGTCAGAGTAAGCAAGCTGTCAAGTAACCAAGCTCTCAAATCGGTGAAGGAAAACATCGTGAGGAAACTGGCATATCCTACAACCAAAAATTCGAAGACGTGTGACATCTACCAACCTGCACTGGGCCCGCGTGGTGGATTACGGCCCACTCCCTCTCACCGAGAAGAGGCAGTGGGAAACTTATAGGCTGATTATGCAAGATAAAGTGGCAGGGGACTGTCCAAACTTATTTATCGAAGGACTGATGGCCGATGGAGCAGATGAGTCCTCTAGGACTCATCTGCTCCATCGGCCATCAGTAGTTGCCGATCTGATCAGCGGTTCTCCACTCTAGTGGAGAACCGCTGATCAGATCGGCAAGCGTAGTGTGGGACGCCCATAAAAAGGTGGCTAGGACAGACTGGATGCGTAAGACGGAGGATGGGGTGTTGTGGCGCAGCCTAGGATGCCCAGCAGTGGGCAGCGATGGGCTAAATTGATTGATTGATGTCATAATACAACATGGACAGTTTCAAGAATTTGAATGATTTGAATAAAAAAAAAAAAGTACTCTTTGATGAGTGTAGGCAATGCGCCTTTCATATGCAGGGCTTCTTTGGCCAGTCCATTGGAGGCGGTGGCGGTGACCACTTACCAACAATTGGGCTGTCTGCTGGTTTACCAACCAGTAGCACAAAAAAAGCCCTCAAATTAACGATGTCTCCATACGCCCGCATATTCATTAAAAAGCTATTTGAAGACTCCATTTCTGGTTTTAGAGATAACACCGCACATTGTATCACCCCTGGTTTAAAAAAAAAATGTTTATTTCATTTAGATGTAACATATTTTTGGAGATCTCCTTTTAAGCAAGGAATTGCTTGTATTTCTACATTTTTTAATATCTGTAATTTATATGTACAGTCATCAAAGGAGATAAGTAACCAGGGTCGTCTGATATACATAGTTGAAGTTTAATAAGACACCGATGGATGTTTTCGAATAAAACAGTAAATTTATCAAATTAAATTTCATTCGAAAAAATCAATCGGTTTCTTACTGAATTTCAACTACATATATCCGACGACCCTGGTTACTCATCCCTCCTCCTCCTCCTCTTCCTCTCCTCCTCTCCTCCTCCTCATACATCCTCTCTGGGTCTCCTTTGGTGACTGTACATAATAAACCGTATTCTATCTTCTATCTGTCTTTCGGAATGGCATCCTAGCCCTAGTCGCAAGTTACACATAATAATGTACTACGTTTTATCGATTAAATAATATCTATATCAGTGCAGGTGACTCATCAATGACTGGAAGTGATCATGACATAATACAATAGTGCTTATAAATATCTTATCTTGCATACTTTATTAATTACCCTCAAGTTTATGGCTGCTAGCGCCATCTATGATACGGAATGGAAAGGCTAATACTGGGCTGTTCGTTCTTAAACTAAATTAAATTTAAGTTCAGTGCATCTTTTTCTTTCTATTTCATAAAGAAAAGTACAGAAGATAATAGTCCTGTCAAATTAAGATACTCCATATACAAAAAATTGATTAAAAAATTGGCTACTAAAAATAGGTCAATTTACGTCAGGCGTTGACTAATTTGACAGGACTACACCATAGTATAAAGAGGGGAAGTAGGCTATCTCCGGCCTAATCCGCGATATAATTGTCTACTGTCTTAGGGTTGTCACTTTTAGGAAAATTTTAATTCAGTGCAAACCAACACAGAAATGTAAAACAAATACAGAAATGTATTCAAGATTCAGAGCAGTATTATTTATAAAAAAAGGGATGAAATAAACCGGCGCGCGGCGGGGCGGTGGGGGCGCGACTGTCCGCTCTTCGTCAGATTCGGTTGTCGCCCAAACCGCTAACAAATATTTATACACTAAGAGCCGGTATATCATATATATCATCGTAAAAAAAAAAATACAAAAAACTGTTTAGTATAATTATATACTAGTCAGTTTTTTGTATTTTTTTTTATACGCACAATGTAGTATTTGTACACATAAAGGACCATATTTATTTTTATTTTTAATTAATACAAACATTATATCTATTGAATCACACATTTATTACAAAATTACAAATTAGCTACAGAAAAATACTTTCTTCGGTTTCGACTATTACGAAACGCCTAGTTATTAAACTTTAATGTGTAATATATCCGCATCCTTATAAATAACTTTTGCAAATATAATTTCCAAAAGCATGGGCAGGGCGGTGAAAAATGTAAATCTTTTATTTGTTCATAAACAAAAGCCGCGACGCGCGAACCTCGTGCGGTGCTAGCCCCGACTGGCGCTGTGAGAAACGGGTCGAGATTTTGTTTAAGTGTGCGTGCGGCGCGCATAGATACTTTGGCGCACACATACAAGCCGCGCGTGGTGCGTTTGTATGAAGATAACTTACTTCCCCTCTTTATACTTTGACTACACACAGCACAGCATAATTAGTCTATGATGTTACCAATGCTGGGGCACAGCCCACAGTCCTCCTGTTTGTGAGGGGGCCGTAATCTACCATGCGGGCACAATGTCGTTTTTGGATTATGGCAATAGACCCGCCCCTATTTTTGTCTTTAAATATAACTGACGAACCTGTTAAATCAAATATTTACTTAATATTGTATTCTGTTTCAGGTAATAATCTTCTTACACCATCATGATCGTGAATTCGTGAGTACCGTCAAATGGGGTTAATAGGAACCGAGGGGTGTGTGAATCGAGATGAAACTTTTACATGGATTTTAACGTTGATGTATTGTGCTTTGTTGCCAACAAGGATACTTAATCGTTAAATATAATATAGTAAACACATTAGAGACGTTTTTGACAAGAAACGATATTATTTCAATGTTAAAATCCATTTTAAAGTTTCCAACCCTAAAAAAGCGAAAAACAACCAGCTGTTCTCGACATTTTGGCGAGTTACGTGTGGGCACGTGAACACATCTGTTGCGTTTAATTAAACAACGTGTAATAATATTAAATGCGCATAACCTCAAACACCCCAACTGATTTTTTAATTCAATTGACCTATTTCAGAGAGAAAATAAGTCATTAAAAAAATTGTAAAGGTTTTATGTGCTGTTTTATTTTTACTGGCCATTCTGATCGTTTCTCGCGTCTGCGACGACGCTTTATCGAGGGAGGAGTCGTCACCGGGCCGCTGCGCCGCGCTGACATTGCTTGACCTATTAATAAATAGACACGGCAACGGTTTTAATGAAGATTTTTTGAAAAATGTGACCTATATTAAATAGTGGTTCAATTAATTCTGCTCGTTATTCTGATCAAACTATTTTCAGGTTTTGCGCATTTAACGTTACACGTAGTATTTACGCCTACTTTCGTGATTTACGAAATTATTTAAGTATTATATTTTCGATCCTCCTTACTGCCGCTGGTCTGATGAACTATTTACTTGTATTGGGAAAGTTATACAGGGTCTTTTTTTTATTGGTATTTATGTATGGATACTCATCACGTGTGTGAAAAAAAATTGTTTTCGAGCTCATACTTTCCAGTTATCACATTAAGTTATCGGTAACCTCAAAAAAATAAAAAAGTTTTTAAATATCGATAGTCATCTGTGGACTATATCTGGGGAGTTTCGCTGGCTAATTTTATAGGCCGACTTAAAAAAAAAGCGGTTCTCAGTTCGTCGGAATCTTTTTTTTTTTGTAGGTTCCCCGATTATTTGATCCTATATTTACATTTGGCTGCACAGGAAGCACATCCCTTTTCCACCCGGGGAATCCTAGGCTGTTAATTAAAAAAGAACTATAACAAAACCCTAATTTTCACGCTTGTGGCCACAAATTGAGCGTACTATTATTGTGTAATAGTTTGTGCACATACCGCATCCAGTATTATCAAGTCGTTGACCTAAATACCTGGCTTGTAACCGTACGAAAATCAAACTTATTCCAACATCCATACGAGCTACAGGAAATGCAAGAAAAGCATCTGTTTTTTCTCTCCCAGATTATTACAAAACACTCGAAAATCAACCTTAAAACCATTCAAATAAGGGCGAAGAGTAATTTAAATTAGTTTTTACGTAATTACTTAACCTAATGTTTGCTTGGGATAGGTTTTTAATGTTGTTTTAATTGCTTATAGATAGTGAGAAGACATTTCTATTGCACCTCAGTTAATAGGAAAATGATTTAATACTGATTAGTGTTTGCGATGTAGAAATAATACGTATTTAATAGCAAGTGCATTATTTAAGAAGCGCAGGGTCGCCCGCGAAAATCAAATTTTCTTACGTTATTTGCAATTTTCATGTTGAATGTTGATTAAAATAATATGAGTCGCGAGCGTAAAAAATATGACTACAGAATTATAATCATTAAAATCAAGAAGTTCTTGTAATCCTGTTGAATGAATATTTCATGGAAATATCAATCAATGGGATTATACGAACTTAATAATAATAATAATCATTTATTTCAGACTTTCATCCATAGGTAGTACAGACGCCAGCACATCAAACTTGATGTGCTGGCGTCTGTACTAAATCTATTAAAGAAACTTGACAGATTGTAGTAACTACTACAATCTGTCAAGTTTCTTTAATAGATTTTTAACTTTATTGCTAAAGCATAAGGTTCAATGTTGATTGGGAAAATTTGACCGTTTCAAATAGCTTGAGGTGCTGGCGTCTGTACATACATCAAACACGGAAAATAATAATAAAATAATGAAGGAGAAAAAGAATAAAGGAGAAACTGTCCACTGATCACCTCACAGCGTGCAGGGTTATCCAGTGACGCAACAGTGGAGAGTCCCACCTGTCCGCGAACACACTTAGCATGCTGTTGTGGCTGGATCTAACACGATTCAGCAGCGACGCACACTGCTTCCGAATGAGGGCATGAAAGCCATCCGTATGCGCTAATGCGAACATAGCCGAGGACTGCAGAATCGCGGTAGCCCGGCCGGCCGGCTTTTTGATCCGTAAAAAACCTCTAGACACCCCACCTGATTTTTAATTCAATTGACCTATTTCAGAGAGAAAATAAGTAATTAAAAAAATTGTAAAGGTTTTATGTGCTGTTTTAGTAATTTCACTGGCCATTCTGATCGTTTCTTAAGTCTGCGACGACGCTTTATCGAGAAAGCACTAGGAAGTGGTGAAGGGCGGGCGTTTTGGGGGACTGTCTTTTGTAATTTTGACGTTCGAAAAGTGCTGATTCTCAGCCTCGTTTGAATAAATGACTTTTGATTTTGATTTGATTTTGATTTTGATTTTGGAGGAGTCGTCACCGGGCCGCTGCGCCGCGCTGACATTGGTTTGCTTGACCTATTAATAAATAGACACGGCAACGTTTTTAATGAATATTTTTTTAAAAATGTGACCTATATTAAAAAGTGGTTCAATTAATTCTGCTCGTTATTCTGATCAAACTATTTCAGGTTTTGCGCATGTAACGTTACACGTTGTATCAACTAATATGGTTAAAAATAGTAACTAGTGGTAATTTTTTTTTTTAAAGTGTTTTTTGATCAATTGTTAGTTTATCCAATGGTCAAATAATTAACTATTAGTAAAAAAAAATAGCCACCCGAAGTTGGAGTGGCGGATGGTCAATTCAATCACAACAGCTGTTTTGTTCAAGTTTTTTGTTGCCAACGTCGTATTTCACAAATATTCTTTGTATTGTTTATCATGGATTTAAACATAGTTAGATATGATGATGTGTCGGAAAGTTCATCAAACCATGCTATTTTTGCGGAGTACGTGTTATTGAGAAAGCCGAAATTTTTTAGACCACGTAATCCACCATTATGGCTAGTGTTGTCGTATAGAAAAATATTACCCTCTAAAGGTAACTATTTTTAGAAAATAATTTCTCATTACATCATCTGCCTAGCCTTTTCCCAACTATGTTGGGGTCGGCTTCCAGTTTAACCGGATGCAGTTGAATACCAGTATTTTACATGGAGCGACTGCCTATCTGACCTCCACAATCCAGTAGTCATCATCATCAATCAGGTTGTCAGACTTTCGGGCTACTGACTACCCGTAACGACTGTCAAAGATCCACGAATGACAGCCGGGACCAACGGCTTAAAGTGCTTTCCGGGGCACGGAGGGGTCTTGGTATGTAAAGATGGTCACCCATCCACGGACCAACCGCGGCAAGCGTAGCTTAACCTGATCGATCGACCTGTGCGGCTGTTATTACTTAGGCACAAGCACCTCCCTCAAATGATTTCTCATTACACTGGCAATATAATAGCCAATGGTTAAGCTTGACTATACTTAAAATAGATATTGAAAAACGAAATAGCCCTTTAACTAATAGTTGACCAGTTGAAATTGTTACTCGGTGTTTGACTACGGATCAAGAAACCGGCCCTTAGATGAATGACAGATTGCGCGTTGATGGAGTATAATACATCAAAAAGTAAATATAAAGAACTCTCCCAAACTCGAAAACAAAAACCCGGCTTTCCGCTATCAATTCTGTCTCACCTGCTTTTCTTGCAAATCCATCTGGCATTGCAGCAATCTTACCTGGCTTCTAATTGAAAGGCAATGAGCATATGACCATCTGTTACAAATTAACCACCTGCCAACGTTTGCGAATTCCGTTGTTCTTTACAAACGTATTTTATCTTCATTTGTGCTACCTGTAGCGCCATCTAGCGGTGAGCGGCGTAAAGATGAAAGTTTTAAAAAAAAATAATTTTTACTTTTTTTTTTTTAAGAATACCTAATTTAAATTTGAACATTTTAAATGTTTTTTTTTTAATCATCATTCTCTTGCCCTTGTTCCACTTTATTTGTGGGCTGCACAACATGTCTTTTATTCCATACTTCTCTATTACTCGTCATCTAAATATTATGTAGGTTACGAATTGATACTAACAAAAAAAAAAAAAAAACTTAATAATTTGGAAGGGCCAGCTAAATTTTTTTTCTTAAATCAGTTAGTAAAATAATTTATAAAAATATCGATACTTTCACCTCTTTCACATCAGTACCCAGTTGTTCCTTATTTCCTCTGTTACCAAGTTGCGTTATTCACAAGATTTTTACCGTAGTTTACGGTACCTACGTCAGATTAGAAGCCACCTGGCTTTAATGAGTAATCTTGCCTTATAATCTAGTCTGAATCTTAGTAGGAATGCGGACACTTGGCGGTATAGCAAGTAGCAAGGCCTATCGTGACATGACTTATCTTGCACGGAATCTGAATACATCTGTGATACACTTTGTATAAGGTCTAGCCCCCCGTTGGTCTCGTGGTCGCAAGTGCGACTGCCGAGCATGGGGTCCTGGGTTCGATAGAAACAGCTGTGCTGCTGGGGAGTTTGTTGCGCCACTTCTTCTTCCCAGCGAAAGCACTAGGAAGTGGTGAAGGGCGGGCGATTTGGGGGACTGTCTTTTGTAATTTTGACGTTCGAAAAGTGCTGATTCTCAGTTTAGTTTGATAAATGACTTGATTTTGATTTTGATTTCTAGATCGGTAATTTATATTGGGTTTTTCCATTAGCAATTTCTCAGTGACAGCCCGGAGTTTGGAAGTTGGCGGTGTGGTACCCTCGTGCCTCGGAAAGCACGTCAAGTTGTAAGTTGTCATCCGACATTATGCTGAGCTGAGGCCCTTTTGGCATTATAAATTATAATCTTAAGAGGGTTCATCCGTTTCGAGGGTTCATTATTTAGTATTGCTATACAACGTGTAACGTTAAATGCGCAAAACCTGAAAATAGTTTGATCAGAATAACGAGCAGAATTAACTGAACCACTTTTTAATACGGGTCACATTTTTCAAAAAATCTACATTAAAAACGTTGCCGTGTCTATTTATTAACCCGTGAGAAGGCGCGCCTAATTTTCTTACACGAGTAGGCGCGTGCGAGCAAATTGCTCACACTATCATAAATGTTTATATTTTTAGTGTTTCTATATTTATTGGCTTATAATGTATTTAAATAAATAACACAAGGTTTAGTAAGTAAGAAAACAAGTATTTTAATCAAAACTATTAAACATAATAGCAACTTCTAACGCAAATAACGACGACTCCTCCCTCGATAAAGCGTCGTCGCAGACGCAAGAAACGATCAGAATGGCCAGTAAAAATAAAACAGCAAGCACATAAAACCTTTACATTTTTTTTTAATGACTTACTTTCTTTGTGAAATAGGTCAATTGAATTAAAAATCAGTTGGGGTGTCTCAGGTTTTGCGCATTTAACGTTACACGTTGTATGCATAATCGGCGCGGATTCACGCCACCGCTCAGCGCGCCGCTCTAGCAATACTAAATAATTCATAGTAAAATAAACATATAAGTTATTAAAAAAATATTTGAACCATGTTTTAGAACATAAATGTCTTAATTTACTAGGTCTAAAAGAAAATATAAATATTTCAGATTTCATCCTAAACTAACACGTTTAATATCTCGAAAAGTGGCTACAATTGACACTTTTGAATATACTTTTCTTGAATGAAAACTTACAGTAATCGTGTTTTTTTTTCAGCCATGTACTAATAAATGTTATTATTTTTTATAAAGTAATGTTGTTATAAGTTTGTCGTATATGGTTTTACTAATATCTCGCATCTGCTTAGACCATAGAGAATATAACCACTAGAGAGCGTATGGGCCGATTTCTTCGAAGCACACGACTCACTACTGCGGGCCGGGGGATGAGGAAGAACGCGCGGCTGCAATTGGTCAGTTCAAGGTTAAGTTGCATCGTTAGGGCTGCTTTACTTCATTAAGAGAAAATAGTCGATATCGATAAAATGGATTTTAACATTATAATAAATACTAAATCAAAATCATAGAAATAATATTTAATCAAAATCAATCAATTACAAAAAAAAAATCCCGGAAATGGACTGATCGGCCCCGGTCGGGGACAGAAAGAACTAAAAAATCCCGGAAAATACAAAAAAAAAAAAAACCGACGAACTGAAAACCGAGGAGGTTCTCAGTTCGTCGGTATTTCTTTTTTGAAGTCGGTTAATAGTAGATAGTTATTTTATTAAAGTATGTGAATTGAATAAAAAATGTATTCATTTTATTTTTCTCGATATCAACTTTCAGCTATTACAGATAACAGCACTATTTTTTACGATAAACATACAAAAGGAAAGAAAGGGATAGAAGCATTAGAATTGTCTAATACAAGAACGAGACTTTTCCAAAAGACATCAACGCGCGACTCAAAAAGTGTGCTCGTTTACCCAGCCACCATTTTAAATAGACCCCTGCAGTGGCTTATAATCTGATTAAATCAAAAATAATTTTTCGTAATGTTTATGTACCGATGAAAAGTTATGTCATCCTTTTTGTAACTAGATGTCTAAGAATGTTTCCCACACCACTTCACCGCGCATGAAGGCATTTTGATGCGTTATAATTGCATAAACGTTATAAAAAAAATGTATATTAATTTAGCGTGCACGCAGGTCTAACACTTGGACACAACTAAAATTGCTACTAGTACCGTAGCCTATACATAGGCGACAAAATACTAATAGTTTTCGTGCGTCGGGGCACTGTATACGCAGTCAAGTGGTTATAATAGTCTTTGGCTTAGACCGTCGATCGCTAGTTTGAAAAAAGGCTTGCATAAAAACGGTTCTGAAATTGAGAGTAATAGTGTGTTTCGCAATTAGGGTGCTGGGTTAAAAAAAAAAAAATCTTTCTTTCCTTCTTTTCTCAACCACTTATCTTTAATTTTCTGATAATATTAACTGTCAAGGAAAACACCGTGAGTAAATCGGGACCTCTCGGTCATTAGACCTTGGCTACCTTGAGCCAATTTCTAGGCTGAATATTATACAACGTGTAACGGAAAGGGGGTATCAACCCTGAAGGAGGTGAATGTGCTCATGAAACTCAACAAATTTCCCCAAAGAGCATAGGTCGAAATATGAAAAAAAAATTTGGCCCTCCCATAGTAAATCAATCAGCTGGTAGTCAGTTTTGTAAGGGAGGGCCAAATTTTTTTTTCATATTTCGACCTATGTTCTTTGGGGAAAGTTGTTGAGTTTCATGAGCACATTCACCTCCTTCAGGGTTGATACCCCCCTTCCGTTACACCCTGTATATCCGTCCCATCTTATAGTATACTAACCCCCAGATTACCAGTCTCATATCTATCAAGTCTCATATCGTTATCCCAAAATAAAGGATACAACGCATAAATTAGACGTTAAACAAACGTAATATAATATATTCCCCTATCACTAACATCCTTCCATCGCAGATTCATCTCAATGTAACTAGATGTCACTCCGTGTAAACATGCGTGACATAGATTAGGTTAATGTTGAAGAGACGGGTAGATGCTTTGTATTGTGCCTACTTTGGATGTAGGTAGTTGCAGAGTTCAAGTAAAATCAACTTTTTATTTAATTAGCGGGAAGGGATCTTGTACTGTCACCAAAGGAGATAAATAACCAGGGTCGTCGGATATAGTTGAAGTTTAGTAAGAAACCGATGGATGCTTTCGAATAAAATTTAATTTAATTAATAGAAAACAAACAGTTCATTTATGAAATTAACCCTTTACCGCATAGGAAACCATATATGATTTGACATGTTTACAGTTTATTTACTCTAAAAAAATAAAAAAAACTAGCGTATAAATCCTAATGGGGTTTGTTTTTCATATCATTAGCAATAATAAAACACAACTATTTTGTCTATCATCACATACCACTTGGACATAAAAAAAAACACTATAATTAATTCTGAAGCTTTAATAAAGACATTAACTTAAAAAAAAAAGTCACTTATTTAATATATCATGCAGTAAAGGGTTAAATTTCATTCGTGAACATCCGTCGGTTTTTTACTAAACTTCAACTATACCCGACAACCCTGGTAACTTATCTCTTTTGGTGACTGTACATATTATGTGTGGAAAGTTCTGGGGGTACACCTTTGGTCAGCAGTGGGATAGTACATGTTTACCAAAATTATGTTTTTCTTTTTTGGTATCGTGTCAGCGTGTGCCAATATTTTGCACTGAAAAAGATATTACATATTTTTAATTTTGCGTAATTTTGCGGTCTTTTTTATTGCAGTTTTATAGGATTTCCTCTACTTATTTCGAACTTTTGTCGAGCGAGCGGTACTTAAAACTAAAACTCTTTTCATAACTCTTACGACTTTCATAAAACTATGCGTGTCAGTCGTTTTCATTTCTGTGCATCCCATTTACCGTTTTCCATACCCGAGCACGAAAATTGGATTAGAAACTGCATTAAACTCTCTGCGCAAACTGATATTCGTGGCAGTTTTAAAAACTTTTTTCCCTGCATTTCATTTGGATATTCAGCGTTAATCCCTTGGGCGAGTGGTGTACCACGTGTCAACAGTTTTAAAAGGTTTACACTTGCAGCTTGGATAGTGTTCACGTTGTTTTAACACCGTCCGTCCGTTGGAAAGGTTTTTGCTAGATTTTTTTATTTAGACTGTGTGCAGTTGCGACTTGCGCTTTTATGGCGACGAAAGAATAATGGACGGTTTATTTGTCCTTGTACAATGGAAGTTAGTAGGACATTTATATTGTTCACCAAGCCTATTCCGGACTGTGGTATCAACAACAAAATATTCTTTCTTAGAAATGCGTGACAAAACGTAGTCCTACACCAAACTGCTGAAGCATCATGTGTTGTTTTTTTTAAGATGATACCTGCCGCTCGATTCTGTAAAAATCTCACCGTGAAATCATAAGTAAAGTGAGCACTTAATGGTGTTAATCCCTAGAGAATGACAGCTCACTCCACGCTCACTTCACCCAAGGTTTCACGGTGAGATGGTTACAGAATCGCAGTGCTGGAACCTACTCAATTTTTGTTCAAGTTCTTAATATAATTTACAGAATTCATTACATTCATCAATGTATCAACCTCAAAGACATAATCATCATCCACAGCCTGACTTCACTCACTGTTGGGCATAGGCATGACTTTTCTTGTCTCCCACGTTCCTGTGCCAGCCTCATCCAGCTTCTACCACGATGATGACATAGACGTAAAATTTCGTACTTTGCCTCATAGATGCTTCATCTGTGTCTCTACCAATCTTTTTACCATTTCTCTCCTCTGCCACAGCCTCTTTCATCTACACACGAGCTTACACACATAACATTGCCGAGGCATAAACAAATCACTGTCTATCCCTTTCTTCCACAATATCTCCGTCCCTCTCCCCCACGATGTTTACATTTTCCCGCTCGCGGCTCCAGTCGCGCGGTCGACGCGTGCGCAGATACCCGTATCGATCGTTCGTAGATCGATTTTTTATTAAATTGAGTATAATCTGTGTTATAGTGCGGTGACAAGGGTCCATTGTGTTTGCAACGCTTATAGAATGCATTCCAGAGTGTGAAGTATTTTTAATTAAGTTTTTTTTTTATTGTTGCGTTCTTTGACAAGTGATAAGTGAACGTTTTGTGCTCTCCTTCGAGTGATTGGTAACGGAGTTATTTTTTGTGTAATTACTTTATTCAATATAATTTAAAAGCTCAGTTTTCATGGCGTTAATTATGATTAAGACGTTTATTTCCTGAACACATTTGTCACGACATTGAAACTTTTACAGGTTTTATAAAAAGTTTGCAGGTTTTTCTCTAAGCTTATTCCTAATATCGTCTTCTGTCAAGTTTTTGAAAACGTTTTTCAGATTCTAATTTCTTAGATACTCTCTTTTTTGTTTGAACTTCTTGTCTTAACAACTGCTTAATAATTATCTTTATTATATCAGCGACATTGAATTTCATGTTTTACAATTCTATTAATTGATTTCGCACTAATAGTTCAGATTTAAATTTAAAAACGATTGTGGTACCCACAAAAATAATTTTAGTAACATCTTCCGGGCTCTGGGATTGTTCTGAAAGCCGTGGAATACCTCTCCACTCGTCAAGCACCTCAGGACATGTTGCCTCCTGGTCGCTACGTCACTGTGTGCTAGCGACCGATTCAGGGGGCCCATTATTGAGTGTGGAAGTCACCCCTGCCATTTTATCCGTGTATGTATAAAACATTGATCAGACAGGGGCAGTAGTTCTTCCATAGTTATCGGTTACCAGTCCACTTTAGCCACCCAAACCCATAATCCAATATCTTTATTTCTATATCCTGCAATAGTCCAATAGCAACCGAGGATTGTCTTTGGGCGCACTTGCATAGTGCGAACAGGGATAATCGTCGGTTGGTGCCGATTTTCATAAAAAAAAAAAAAAAGTCTAACGGGCTTCTGCGAGTTGGCTTCGGCCCCTCGTACGCCTTCCGAGAAATGACAAAAAATTGTAATATATGTATAGATTAGTTTCCCCATATAGCCATTGTTAGCAATTTATTTATAACTTCCCGTTCATATGGGATTTTGTGGTTTACAATAAATACTTACCTATTATAATGGCGGCGATATAAACAGCTATTTTCATGTGATGATTAATTGTTTTAATTATAAATAAGAGCGAAATGAGCTGGAAATCCTTTAATATTGAAATCTAATTTAATTTAAGATTGGTCCTTGGCAGCTCTGGACAGAGAGCCTTTGCCCAGCATTGGGACATTGTAATAAAAATAATAACAACGAATGTGTCGTATAAAATGCCTAATTATGTGACTTGTTTAACCTCTGTTTTTTTTTCTATTTTAGTTACTTAGATATCTTTGACACTGGCGTATTGAAATGATCTTCTAAATCTAATCAATTGTACTGCAACATAAAATTTCGGGAATTTTATTGCCCTGCAAAACATTTTTGTTGACATTTGAAGTTAATGAATGATTAATTTTAAGTGGTCTCTGAGTGGGGCAGTAAGACTGCGTCAGACTGATAATTATTATATTACAAAGCTTTAGCTAACAAATGAATGCTAGATTTCATGCCAACAATACACAGACTATTGTGATATTTATTACATTTGTGGTTAGTGAAGATAACCGCGGCACAATGTTATCCGTTATTATAAACATATAGGTACTTACATACGTTCAGTTTCCTGTACCGATGTGTTTGACTCTGGTTTCTGTCTGTTTCATAATATGTATTATGTAGTCAGTACCATAGAAAGAATACTACTTATGGAAGGACAACTGCGGGGTAACGCAAACAGTACCAATGGCTTTAATTTTGACAGTTCAACAACATTAATTGCGTTATTTACGTTGTTGAGCTGACCAATTTTTCGAAAAAGAATACTACTTATTTAATTTAATTTATTTATAATGTCAGATTACAATGATCCATAATTCATATCCTTATGGAAGGACAACTGCTGGCTAACACAAACAGAAGCAATAGCTTTAATTTTGACAGTGCAACAACATTAATTACGTTATTTACGTTGTTGAGCTGACCAATTTTTCGAAAATATGAAGCAATGGATTAGGAATAACCTTTAAATTCATTCAGATTGTGATTGGAAGCTGCGTAAGCGTAAGCTGTGGGCTATAAGTGCTATTTGAACGCATTGGAAGCGTAAAAAACTTTAAACCAAGTCAAAATCCGTTACCGTACCGCCCTGACTTTTTCATCATAAGGCCCGAAGCTATAGGGTCATTTTGTGCCTAATTTTCATTGTGTATGAGCGGGAATTTGGCATCTATGCTAGGTTATTGGCTAAACTGTGTACGCAGTATGGGTTTTACAAAGTTAGTCTTTGGTAGTTTTGAGAGCTTTCATATTTCATATTCGTCTTGTTGGCGAAGGGAACTTTTTTCTAAATCCAAACTATCCCTAAAGTAGGTAGTTATATTGGTATTCATATATATCTGTATATGGGTAGGTACTGAAAAGCAATGGATGACGTTGCCTATCATAAAGATTATCCCTTTAACACTGAATGACAAAGAGATTCATTGAAATACACTCGAATAACAATAACTGAAAATAATGCACGAACGTGCTCAAAAAGTTTCAACAAAACGCCGCAGTATTTCAATGCACAAATACTGTTAAGTACTCATACAGATTGGAGAGACTGCAGGTTTGTCCGCTTTAATTAATTTCTTAAACAAATAGTCCCATTGATTCATTGACCAATAAATAAATCAACATCATTTGCTATCTGCATTTTAATGGTAAATCATAAATGGTTTTATTTCTGTCAGAGGAGCAGTGGTAACGGCCCTGGCTTACGTGTTTGTAGGTCGTGGGTGCTAACCCCGACAGATGCTTTATTCAATTAATTTATTTATTTTACCATTTATGTACACACATATACAACGTGTAACGTTATTTCAGAGAGAACATAAGTCATTAAAAAAATTGTAAAGGTTTTATGTGCTGTTTTAGTTTTACTGCCCATTCTGATCGTTTCTTGCGTCTGCGACGACGCTTTACCGAGGGAGGAGTCGTCACCGGGCCGCTGCGCCGCGCTGGCATTGGCTTGCTTGACCTGTTAATAAATAGACACGGCAACGTTTTTAATGAAGATTTTTTGAAAAATGTGACCTATATTAAAAACTGGTTCAATTAATTCTGCTCGTTATTCTGATCAAACTATTTTCAGGTTTTGCGCATTTAACGGTACACGTTGTATATATAAACAGACAAGAAAAAACAGAACAGAAAAATAGGTACAAAGGTGATGCTTTGTGTACCGAAATAATTTCATCACCACTGCTCTCAAAACGGTGAAGGAAAACATCGGGAGGAAACCGGCATGTCCTAGAACCAAAATTTCGAAGACATTTGATATCTACCAAGTCTACCAACCCGCACTGAGCCCGCGTGGTAGATGACATCCCACTCCCTCTTGAAGAGAGCAGGCCTGTGTCTTAGCAATGGAATTTTCAACTTACCGCACTTATATCATAATGTACTATTACTATGTACTTCGTCCGAAGCTGCTGCTTGATGAAAAGCTGAGAGTTACTAAACAGTAACTTACTAATTGGTTGACAGAAATTACAAAACAGTCAATCAATTAACTTACTAATAGATTAGATTGAATAGCTTTTCAGAATTCGGGATTCGATTAAGAAGATTCCTTACATTGTATAAACTTACTGCCCGAGACTTTGTCCTCGATCCGCCGCCCACGCTATTACTTCCTTTTCCCTTAGAGTTCTTTTCTTTTTGCTCGGCTCGTAAGGGTCGTAGTGTGTCATGTGTTATATATAGCCAAAAACCTTTCTTAAGAAGTCGGCTGTCAAGTGCAAAAGATTTTTTCAAAGTCGACTGGTGTAGTTCCAGAGATTAGCGCGTACAAGCAAACAAACTCTTCAGCTTTATTATTAGTGTAGATGATACATTGCCAGCACAAGCTTGTGTGTAACAGTGGGCTCTTGTCAATTGCGAATCCACCCCTGGTAAAAAATACGGGCCGAAAATACGCCGAAAACAGGCCGAGGTAGTGAACAAAACACCTAAAACACGCCGACACACCGAAAACGGGCCGAAAACACGCCGACACACGCCTAAAATAACCGAAAACACGCCGAAATGAGGCCGAAATCACACCGAAAATCATTTTTACCCGGGATGCATATTCATATCGCACCATGATTGATCTCTAAACCTTCCCCAATTCATTTTCCGGCTTTTTTGACAAGGAGCTCGCGTTATGACATGATCTTCAATTAGCGCCATTACAAAGTCTAGAAGGCAGCAGAACTCCTAGTCGTAATAGCATTCCTCTATCCTTGTATGAAGTAAGTATAGAATGTTAATGGACATCGTAATAACTTCGTCGTGACTCGCTGGTGTAAAGTAATTGCCTTTTTTCTAGGATTCCTATTACTCTATATTCTTTGAACACTTTCCTGGATTGCCAGGTTTCGTTTTAAGGAATTTAGCTATAATAAATAAAAATAAAAAAAAATAATTTATATCTGGTCTTTGACCCATATAAAACAAAAATAGATAAAAATAAATACAACACACATAAATTATTGCTCGGCTAGCTAAATCCAATCCAATCAAAGCCAAATCCAATTATACCTTAACAACGTGCCGGTTACAACAGTGCCTCATATAGGGAAAATCAAGTTTCCTCGCAATCATTGCCAGGACAGCGTTGGAGCTGGCTCGCACCCAGCGCACCAAAGACGTGCACCGCTTGCGCATGGTGACGTGGAAACAGTCGGTGCGCGCTTCCGCAAACATGCCCGAGGCACTGCAGAAACGAGGCAGCCCCAACACTGCCCTGAACGCATTGTTATACTGGACGCGGAGGGCACTGCAGCTAGGTTGTGTGTAGCGAGTCCACAGGCTGCACGTGTATAAAGAGGTGCAGTACGCCTTGAAAAGGATTAGAACAACGTGCAAACCTGCTGGCGAGCACGTTTGCTCTTTTCGACAAAGCCCTCCGCTCCCGTTCGATGTCAGCATGACCCCAAAGATCAGACGTGACCAAATGCAAATACTTGAATATCCAAAGCTATGTACAGACGCCAGCACATCAAGCTACCCGAAACTGTCAGATTTTCCCAATCAACTTTGAACCTTATGCTTTAGCGCTAAAGTTGAAAATCTATTAAAGAAATCTGACAGATTGTAGTAGCTTGATGTGCTGGCGTCTGTACTATAGAACTGTGCTTTTATTTGGCGGGAATTCGGCGTCCGCAATTACTCAGAGAAACTTGGTATCTATGTTAATGTGATTGTCTAAATAGGCAACGGCCCACTGCCCGTCTAGAAGATTTAATCGGTTGACAATGTATTTGGTAAGTACAGACGCCAGCACATCAAGCTACTACAATCTGTCAGATTTTTTTAATAGATTTTCAACTTTATCGCTAAAGCATAAGGCTCAAAGTTGATTGGGAAAATCTGACAGTTTCAGGTAGCTTGATGTGCTGGCGTCTGTACCTAATCGGCTCTCTCACAACGCAGGTCTGAGTTGTAGCAGTATGAACATCATAGGCGCCAAGTGTGAGGATTTTGCCAAATATTAACAAAATCGAAATTAAAAGTTATTGGTTTGAACTAGGCTATGAATCTTTCTGAACGTCAAATATTACATCAGACTGTACCCCAACCGCCCGCCCTTCACCACTTCATAGTCTTTCGCTGGGAAGAAGTGGCGCAACAAACTCCCTAGCAGCACGCTGTCTGTTAAGTTGGAAGGACTTGATTTTAGCAATCATATTATCATCATCTCATGTTTTAGGGTTCAGTACCTCAAAAGGAAAAAAACGGAACCCTTATAGGGTCACTTTGTTGTCCGCCTGTCTGTCTGTCTGTCTGTCAAGACCCTTTATCTCGGGAACGCGTATAGGTATCGAGTTGAAATTAAAACCATATACTCCAGTCCCTTGAAGCTGTGAAAAAATCAAACTTCTAAGTTAACGTAAAAAAAAGATACGGCTGTTTATGCCGCAAAAAACGTATATTTCGACACTCAAGGGAATCAAAATTTATAGGGTACTTCTCATTGACCTAGAATCATGAAATTTAGCAAGAAGCAATGTCATGTAGCACAAGCAAAGGAATAAATCCGAAAACCGTATATTTATAGTAACATACCTACAAATTTGTACGGAACCCTCGGTGTGCGAGTTCGACACATGACCGGTTTTTTTATAGTGTGTAGGATTTCCAATGTCGCTCTGTACATTGTAAGACGGCTCAGGTATTTAGCTTGCAAGTCCAAAGCTCGTTACATCCACTAACAGAAGGCCCACAAGGCAGATGTGCTTACACTTTTCACTGACATACCTAACTAATGACATTCTAAACCTGTCTAACATTCCAATGACAGTATTATGGCGTCCAAGCCAGCTGTTGTTATAACGTAAACACGCTATTGTTAGTTGGAGGATAATAGCTCTTTGTAATTGTACTAATTAACATGAACGTTAGGTAAGTCAGGACGAGGTGGGTACTTGAACGACGAAGTAAAATATTGGATGATTGTTTCTAGTCTCCAAATTTTTACAGGGTCTCCTACCCATGAATAAGAACAACTTTCACTATGGGACCAACTCTGAGATCACGAACAAAAAAATCAGCTGTTTAATACAAAAGTTCAGTATTAAATAATTCAAAACCTACTTCACCAAAATGAGGGGCCCGTGACTAAATAATAACAAGCGCACAAGTCGATCGAGCAGATTAAGCTACGCCTGCCGCGGTTGGCCTGTGGATGGGTGACCATCTTTACATACCGAGGCCCCTCCATGCCTTGGAAAGCACGTTAAGCCGTTGGTCCCGGCTGTCATTCGTGGATATTTGACAGTCGTTACGGGTTGTCAGAAGCTCGAAATCTGACTATCAGTCTTACCAAGGAGTATCGTATTACCTAGTAACTGGGTTGTGGAGGTCAGATAGTCGCTCCATGTAAAATACTGGTATTCAGCTGCATCCGGTTAGACTGGAAGCCGACCCCAACATAGTTGGGAAAAGGCAGGCAGATGATGATGACCTACTTGACCAAAATGTATGAAACAGCTGATTTTTTTTTCGTGATCTCAGAGTTGGTTCCATAGTGAAAGTTGTTCATATTCATGAGTAGAACACCCTGTAAAAATTAGGAGCCTGTAAAAAAAACATGCTGTATACATACTACTCCCAGATAAAACCTAAACTAAGCAAAATGAGTATGTAAGGAGGCGTTCTGTAGTTTTGCGTACCCACATGGGAAGAAGGCGAGATATTATGTATGTATATACTCTCAGAAGGGAAAGGAAGGAAGCTCAGACGGTGTTAATTCCTTTAAAACCTAATCTTTTGTTAATTTTTTCAGTTGGGGTCTGCAGTATAACAAGATTGATTTATCTTGAACTGCATTCCACAGTGGAAAAGATCATACAAGTACTTGAACATAATTTTCATTATACACGTAAATTATTTCACGCGACACCACTATTTTTTACCGTTTTACTTGTTGTGCCATTAAAATAAACTCCTTTTTTACGTGGCACCATTTAGTGGTAATAAAAGTCTTGCGATATTCCAATAAAAACGGTTTTTTTTTTTGCGAAACAGTTACTGCATCGTATCGAAGTATTTATTGGAAGTAAATTGCTGTGTGGTATACAAGAGCTTCATATGCGGGAATTTGTGGTTATCGTGTATCTTGGTTGCTTCATTGGTTGGTCTAGTGGTCGCAAGCGTTACTGCTGAGCAAGAGGTCTTGCGTTCGATTCCCGGGTCGGGCAAAGTTTTATTGGGTTTTGCTAACACAGCGTGATGTTATGTTGTGTGTAGCTTAGATATGATAAATACATGCAGGTATATACAAGTTGCAACTTAAATAACGCACAACCTCATAAGGGGTCATTGTACTCGTCATTATGAACAACTTTTACTATGGGACCAAAACAGAAATCACGAAAGAAAATCTGCTGTTCCCTACATTTTGACGAGTTATGCGAACAGGAATGTTGGGAACAGTTGATTTTTTTTCGCGATTTCAGCTTTGGTTCCATAGTAAAAGTTGTTCATAATGATGAGCATAATGATCCCTTAAGGGCGCTTGTACACGGTAAGAAAATACCTACGCAAGAATTCGTGTCGTAATCTACACTGCGTTGTGGAGAACGTTGTTTCGTGTGTAGAACAGACAAAATTCTTGTCGTGTACACGAAGAATTTGTCTTGTCTGCCGCAGACACGGTAAATTTTCTTACCGTATACAAGCGCCGTAAGTGTGCGTGCGTTAAGTTACACCTTGTAGAGGTTTTCAAGAATTGCAATGGAGATCCATCCTATAATTACATAGCGAGAAAAGTCTAAAAATAAATTATTATTCTTAACGGTTTCCGTAACGTGCGACCAAAAAACTCTTTACAAAAAAGTAGTTCCTCTATTCACAAAAAAAAGCATCCTGAAAAGGACCAATTACTGTGCACAGTTTCATATTGAGAAGTCAGATAGCTCGGGGCTCATGAAAGCGGGAAGGAGCAAAAAGGTTGGGAATGCTTGGAAAAGCCTAGTTATGGAAACTGTTGGAAACTGTCGGGAATGCTAATTAGTTCTCTTGCTGAGCCTTGAATTAGTGTGTTTTTTGTGAAAACGGAACAGTAGCCTTGTTTTTTTGGGTTATTTTGAGTTGCGTGTAGTTTCAACATACGATTTTTATCTTAATCTTGAACTGAATTTGGTTTAGTCGATTCTTAGTGCTTCTATACCTACTTAGGACTGATTTGAAGGTCAGATCTATTTTGTCAGTGGGATCAATTTGACGGTTTTTCTATCGAACGACTGGCGTAAATTCAAAATTGTTCTTCGGATAAAGATATCTGGCGTTGGAAAGAACTAACCTTAATCGAAATTTTAGAAAGATATTATCTACTAAAGTGTACCTAAACCTACCTATAGAAACTTTAATTTTTACTGTAATTACGGTATGTAATTACTTTTTGATTACACCCGTCGATTCCGGAAAATTCTCACCGTGATAACTAAGGTGAAGTGAGCTTAGAGTGAGCTGTGAGTCATGCTGATGCTAGGGATTGACACTATAGACGACACACTCCACGCTCACTTCACCCAAGTTTTCACGGTGAGATGGTTACAGAATCGCACGGCAGTAAACCAATTACTTGCACCTGTGTCTTTTAAGATTATTATATTTGATTCTATCTTTTGACGAATTTGATATTATTTTGTTCCACACATCAATTAGTTCAGGTATGAAAGTAAAACGCAGTCTGGCCGCATTTCAGAAAGTCTCACAAAACAAATTAGTACTTGTTTTAAAACTTTACAGCACTCGTAAACTGCGGTGAATGCAGTTGCGAATAAACAAATCGTTTTCTGTGTAAATTGAATCGATTGTGCGTTTCAGAATGTAGGTCAAACATTTCAACTTTTGTTTGATTCTTGTGATATTGGTTCGATTGTATTGCCATTTTCTGGCTCGAATTGTTTCCATTTGGCCCCACAATCCATCCATACTATATCACTACATAGTATAAAACAAAGTCGCTTCCCTGTCTGTCTGTCCCTATATATGCTTAGATCTTTAAAACTCCGCAACGGATTTTGCTTCTTAGATAAGCCATTATTTCTCGTAAAAAGTTAAGGATAAAAAATGGTTATTGTGGGTTATCCCTAAGAGATAGACATATACCATCGCGGACTTTTTTGTAGACCTTTTTAAGGTGTACAATACTGTGGTACATTATTTTGATCTATCTCGACGGGAAAAAAAAAAAACGGGGAAAAAAAAAATTGGCCCTCCCATAGTAAATCAATCAGCTGGTAGTCAGTTTTGTAAGGGAGGGCCAATTTTTTTTTTCATATTTCGACCTATGTTCTTTGGGGAAAGTTGTTGAGTTTCATGAGCACATTCACCTCCTTCAGGGTTGATACCCCCTTTCCGTTACACGCTGTATAGGGACAGACAGACAGGGAAGTGACTTTGTTTTATACTATGTAGTGATAAAAAAGATAGCTTAATAAGATAGCTTAATCGATTTTCAATACCTAACGATTGCATAATAATCGCATACATAATTGGTGATGCTCTGCTCACTCATGGGCTTGCATGCTGAGGTATATTCCGTGTAAATAAATTAAATTACTCATCGATCGTAACATGCTAGCATAATAATGGTAGATAGCGGGAAAACACGCGAGTGATCTCTAAATAGAAGGGTAGAAGGTCTACTTCTCACAGTCAAGTACAGAATAAACGGGAATCTAAACAAACCGGCCAAGCGGGAGTCGGATTCGCGCACGAAGGGTTCCGTACCATTATCTACAGTATGTTAAATAACAGAGGGCGTTCCCTTAAACTCGTTAATCTATATCATCAATAGATTGAAATAAAAATATCAGCATAGAAAAATAAGCATAAAATAATCCGAATTCAAAAAAATAATTAATTGACAATAAATTCGAAACACCCTGTTTAAAATCAAAATAGTAGCGCGGAATAGTACTCGTAGTAAACCGAATGCCGGCCGAGCGTCTCCGAGAGTTCACGAAGCCGAGCGAGCCGGCGGTCGCCCGCGCTGAATGGCGAGCGGCGCCTTTGATAAAGGCGGCTTATTGAATTACAAAGACAGTGCAAAATACGTCGGCGGGTTGTTATCAGTAAAATTAAACATTTATGTAAGTATGTTTAGTTTTAGCAATAACATTTAACAACCCGTCTCAAATGCCCGGCTGACAAAGGAACACGTCACTGAGGCACCTTGGGCTCGGAAGGACCTATTCGCAAACATAGTAAATAAAAAAAAACATAAATTCATGTACCTACCTATCTAAGCCAAATTTCACACGGTTTAGAGTCCCTGGGATGAAGACAGGTCCTATTATTTTGTTTCCCTTTATCCCAGCCCACACATTGAGTGACCAGCGTATTTGATGTGCTAGCGGCCGAGTGGCACGCGGATTATGGCCTCTTTCTGCCCAGTGATGGCATACACGCCGATTCCACATGCCATTGCGCGTAAATAGGCTTTCGTCTGACCATATGACATTTTCGATGAAATGGGGGTCCTCCGCGCATCGCTGCAGTGCCCACTGGCAATAAGTTACCCGGCGCTCGAAGTCAGCCGGATTAAGCAGACCTTGCACTTTTTGAAGTGAGTACGGATGCTGCTTGTTTTTCTTTAAAATTTTAAAGACTGTGACGTGACTCATGTTTAACAGGCGGCCGGCTCTTTTGGTGCTTGAACCGGGCTCCTCCTCAAAATGCCTTAGCACGTTCTCTTCCTGCCGCACAGAGATCACGGGTCGGAGGCCACCAGAACGACGCGGCACTACCGGTTCATTGTTACGAATACGCACCAGGGCACTCACAATAACACGAGAATTCCGCGGTTGATGTGCATTGGGGTACCTCTCAGCATACATCCTCAGAGCACGTGCACCATCATAATTACACTCAGCATAAATGAGCACCATGTTCACATACTCATGAGCACTGAACTGATAACGCGGCATTTTTCACACAAGAATGACGCAAGATGTTACAATGCGAAAATAATGCACGTCCGGTCAGCGCGTGAGATGAGTTCCGAATAAAATTAGGTGGACATTCGGGGATAGGGGGCGGGGCTAGGCACATCAATTAGATCGCCGCACACGCGGCCCTTCATTCATAAATAAATTGCGACATTGCTGTCCTTCAAGTACGCGTGTACAGAGTGTTTCTTTAACGTATCAATGTAACATTTTTAGTGAATATTTTAATATGAAAAAAAATAAAAACTTTTTTTTCGAATGGTAATATTTTTTTTATCATGTATGGATGCTATACTATTGCGGGTTAACGGGAACGCCCTCTGTTAGTTAACATACTGTATAAAAACGGCAAAAAAAAAAAATCATGTCTGTTGTATGGGAGCCCACTTAAATATTTATTTTATTCTGTTTTTTAGTATTTGTTGTTATAGCGGCAATAGAAATACATCATCTGTGAAAATTTCAACTGTCTAACTATCACGGTTCATGAGATACAGCCTGGTGACAGACGGACGGACGGACAGCGGAGCGGGAGTATTAGGGTTCCTTTTTACCCTTTGGGTACAGAACCCTAAAAAGCGTGTTAAACGAAACTGTGACGTCATAAGAACCCTTATCACAGTCCACAGCTAAACACACGTCATCATTATAACCAATCTTTTGACCGTATCCCAATTTATATGAGATCGGCGCAACATGTCTTTTTCTTCCATAATTTTCTATTTGTCGTCATCTCGGTAGTCACCCCCTTTCTATCATCATATCACTGCTAAACACACATAACATTGTAAATTAAAGTCTCAGGACCAGAGAAAAGCTTTGAGTGTGAGAGAAAGAAAGCTATAATATTAAACCGGTCAAGACCGAGGGTTCCGTACCATCATATATTAAATTTTCATCGGCGAAGCCAAATTCTAACACTGTGGTGTGGAATATTGCTGTTTAAACAGCTAATTTTTTATCGCGATTTCAGGTTTGGTCCCATAGTAAAAGTTGTTCATAATGATGAGTGCAATGACCCCTTAAGAGATTGTGCTTTATTTAAATTACACTTTGTATACAGGTTGATAGGGACATCGACGCGCAACCGTAACCAATGGACAGCATATGATTCTAAAAAAAAAAAAAACTGCTGTTTGCCACAAAAGTGCAATGCGGTCAAAATGTATGGAACGCTGTAAGTATAGAGGTATGAGGAGCAGGGTATAACAGGGTATAGAGGTATGAGGATCCTCCATAGAAAAGGGAGGTTCCTCCGACCAGACGGGTGTTGTGTCTGGCGGGCAACTGCCCGATGATTCGTATCGGGCCGTTGTATATATCCTAGTTGCACGGTAAACTCTGCTTGCGAGATGCAGGATTTTGCATGACGTCAATATGACGCGTATAGTTCGCATGTGGCGTTGTAGATGCCTATAACTGAATCTGTAGTAACAGGTGGTGTGTCGATGACTGCCGCCCTGTATATTGTTTGTCGTTCACTCTTGACAGAGTGGTCGTGGTTGATGACTCTGCATTTTCTGTGGCCAAAGCAGCCCTCGCGATGCTCCTCCACTTATTCTGGTCTTCAGGGTCTCAGAAATTCTGAACTATGGAGGTTTGTGTTGACGTTTTGTAGTATTGAACTTCTAAATTCTGTCTGTATTGTGTCTTTACGGTCTATTAGCAACGATTGTGATGTACTTAACTTTATTGTTTGTATCGTAAATATGAAATTGAGCTCTAGATAAACGTTTAGTTCGAATTGATTTGTATTGATATAATTATGTGCATGAATGATGTTATAATTATTCTTTTTTTTTTTTGCTCCGCTGGTGTAATTGCTGAATGGCGTTCTAGTGTGAGGATAAATAAATAAATAAATAAATGTCTTGAGCTTTTCCATAGAAATGTCTGGTGATCGTTGAAATATTTGCTTTCTGTGATTCTTTTGCTCACGCTCCTGATCCAGATTGATTATAAAGGACAATGCCACCATTATTCTTATTTTTTCTCTTATAAACAGACTTTTGTAGTGACGATTAAAAATCTTCAAAATCGTAAGCATCTGCTTTATACAGCAAACCGAAGACCAACTCCTTAGTCCTTATTCTTATATTGAAAGTAAATTCTTGTTTAACTGACTATGTCTATCAATAACCAATAAAAAAAAAGACTCATTTATTCAAATTAGACTGAGAATTAGCACTTTTCGAACGTTAAAATTACATAAGACAGTCGCCCAAAACGCCCGCCACTACACCACTTCCTAGTGCTTTCGCTGGGAAGAAGTGGTGCAACAAACTCCCCAGCAGCACAGCTGTCTGTTAAAAAAAAAACTTGCTTCTATACTACATATAATAGTAGGTATGCAAAATAATTGACATTACGAGACACATACATTAAATTAAATTATTTGCCATATTATGTCAGCTAGCCACACCAATATGCCAATACTGCCGCTTTGCTGACCTATACTCATATAATATACCAATTAGAATATACCAATATTGTCTCTCTCATCAGCTCTTCCTCCGGTTTGAAATACAATCAATAATTCCAACCAGCTGACCACTCTCATATGTTGTCAATCAGCCACGGTGCGTCATGGACTCGTGTCTCGTCCCATTTTGAACAATTTGTGTCAATTGGCTACAACGTACGGCGTGCAATCAATTCGCAAATTGATACCAGCTTTGTTTGGTTGATTGTACCGGCTAATACATCTGGGTTTATGACTTTGGACATGTGATTTTGTTTAGAGTTGACAAATTATTACTGGGAATCATGATTCTTAAAACGACGAATTAAAACATCGCGAGGAAACCGACATGTATGTCCTAGAGCCAAACATTCAAACACATGTCACATCCGTCAACCCACTCTGGGCCAGCTCCCTCTAACAGAGAAAAGGTATGAGTCCCAGAAGTGAGAACACTAGGTATGTGCTAATAATGTTTGTAGATGCAATACTTAAGTCCTTCTTGGATAGTTGAGGAGGTACAACGGGTAAGACAGCAGTTACATTTTGCGTGAAGTTTACAATAATTGGATGTTTGATAGGTCCATGATTTCAGATTTCCCTCTCACCCATTTTGATAGCTCCTGTGCGTACTATATCTTTCTCAGTTCATTATCCTCAGCCTTCTTTCCTTCAATCATTCTGTCCAGCCTATTCCCAACTATGTTGGGGCCTGCTTCCAGTCTAATCGGATGCAACTGAATACCAGTATTTTATATGGAGCGACTGCCTATCTGACCTCCACAAACCAGTTACTGGGTAACACATCTCATCCTTCTGTCAATTAATTTCCGGTCGTCGTAACTTACATCTCTATTAGCCGTCATCTCATTATTTACTTCCTTTTCAACCGTATCATCTTTCTCATTCCATTCACCCGAATTCCGGTCACCACCATTTGTTTTTCAATCACAAGTTAACAAATAACCCGGACGTATCGGTATCTTAAGTCTTACAGCCGTGGGTACCGCCACAACAATGTGCACAACGGTACTACTCACAATTAGAGGTTCCCACGAAACGTCTTCGGTAATTACGTGCTACGCTGCATTAGTGTTCTGGTTGTTTTTTGAGTTTGTTATAAAATACTGGTATGAATGCAGCTATGTTACGAAATGATAATTTTTAACCCTGTACCGTATAGGAAACCATATATGGTTTGACATGTTTACAGTTTATTTGCTCTAAAAAAATAAAAAAAATGCGTATAAATCCTAATGGGGTTTGTTTTTCATATCATTAGCAATAATAAAACACAACTATTTTGTCTATCATCACATACCACTTGGACATAAAAAAAAACACTATAATTAATTCTGAAGCTTTAATAAAGACATTAACTTAAAAAAAAAAAAATTGTCACTTATTTAATATATCATGCAGTAAAGGGTTAACGAAGACACAACTACCTACGTGAATCGTTTTAGATTCATCATCATAAGAGTCATGCAAACTTTTTGCAACGGGTTTCCCAAATCAAAGCTTCAATGAACCAAAGAAAAAATTGTCTTTATTACACATCACTTGACACAAGAATTTAAAATAATAGAGTACTCTGCTGCATATCCTGTTGACGATATTTTGTAGTCCTCTTTTGGAACACCCAAGTGTGCATGTTATTTCTTAACCCATTCCCTGTCCCATGAATCACATATGATTCATGTTCATTGTTTAACTATTGTGTCTACTTTGTGGACAGGGAACCTGTTAATGTTTGCTGCAAATGTTTTTAAATTCACGTACACTTCCGAAAGAAGTCTTCAGAAGTAACTTTTTGTTGTACCGTTTATAAGCTAATCTACGTAACTTGCTAGTATTATGACGAGGATTCTTCTGTATCTTCAAAGTTAAGCCAACCCAATTCTATACAGTCCTTGTCCCCTTAAAAATATTCCACTATTTATCCCCATTCCCTATTCCAATGTAAGTAAACCCAACAATAACAATAAACAAAATTATCAGCGGTGTCCAAACAATCAGAAGACAAAAAGACAAACAGTTCTGTCCTCAATACTGTGACCGATGTCCGGACTTGCGGTCAACCGTACAGTGAGCCTCGAAACCGATCCGTCAGTGTTTGACTTTGATAAAGACCTAGATAATGCACCTTGAGAAGTTGGGACCGAAGTTGAATTCGAAGTTGGTGTACTTTAGTAGAAGATTGACTTTCGCAAAGGTCACCTTTGAGCTCGAAGGATGAATTTTTGAAAGCTTTAAAGGCCTTAGCAGTATACTACTACAAGGTGTAACTTAAATAACGCACAACCTCTTAAGGGGTCATTGTACTCATCATTATGAACAACTTTTACTATGGGACCAAACCGGAAATAGCGAAAAAAAAATCAGCTGTTCCCTACATTTTGACGAGTTATGCGAACATAAATGTAGGGAACAGCTGATTTTTTTTTCGCGATTTCAGCTTTGGTCCCATAGTAAAAGTTGTTCATAATGATGAGTACAATGACCCCTTAAGAGGTTGTGCGTTATTTAAGTTACCCCTTGTATAAGCATCGGCAATTTTGCGAAATGGTCTGTGGTCACTTCACCTGATGCTAGAGATCGACAGCTCACTTCAAGCTCACTTCACCTAAGTTTTCACGGTGATTTTTTTTTTACAGAAGAAAACAGTCTTTACAGCCAGCAGTAGCTGCGCTAGGTACAGTTATTTCATAACACACTCGTACTGCAATCATATTACGTAATACAATTGGCAATTTTGACAAAACAAAAAACTAATACTGCGATTATTTGCTGTCAGTACAAGAATTTTTCAAAAATGTAGTAATTTCTTTTGATTGTCAACATAAAAGTATTGATTACGAGTTTGTTACGCAATTAGGGTAGGTATTAACTTGTGACTTGTAATTTATTTAGATTGTAAATCGATAATTTACAATCTAAATAAATTACAAGTCTTCAGAACTGTTCCGGTTTGTATTCACAATATTGCCCAAAATGTCTTGGCAGACAGAACTTGGCTTCAAATATTGGAACTTAATGTACTGAATACCATCCATCCACTCCATTGTGCACTGTTTCTTGCTTGTTGCTGGCCTGAAAACAACGCCGCCATACATTTCTCAGAAATAGATACTACGCTACGTTTTGTACTTTATGCTTAGTGATTTGCTTCCATCTGATAGGAATTAATTAAATGTTTAATATATCTGATGCAAAAGCTTTAAAACTTAACGAACACTACTTAGGTAAATAAACCATTTCTGTTCGTACCATTTTAAAACAAATATTCTTCTTTTGTTGCTTGCAATAGGCTAAAATACCTACAAAATAGTTAAATACGATTAAATTCTGAATCAACTACTATTTAGTTCTTTCCTAACTTAAAACAAGTCATACCTACTTTTTTAAAGAATTTACTCGTACTTTAAAGGGCAATGAATCCATTAGCTTAGCAGGTGGAAATAGTTTATTTCTCCATAATTAAAAAACACAACGTTTCCTGTCACTATCTATAGTAACGATAAACTGGTTCTTTTTTACATACAAAAGACACGCGAAGCTCGCAAAAGGCTTTTACTTTATTAAAAGTAAATGTTACAATAATATGTTAACAGATCTTAATATGTCAATAACAAAAGCTAACATTCGAATATCCAAAATGGTTTGGCGCTAAAATGCACCCACGCGACATTTTATTTGGTTTATGTGGGTAGTTTGAATTTTGAACGTGAGGTTTAAACAGAAAGTTACATTAGGTCCGTCATGCGTTGGCGTTTAACGCGCACAGACATCTTTATATGGTCGAGAGTCGATTGTATTTATGGAAGAAGATAATAATTTTAATGGCCTTTTATTGAGCTGATTTTTCGTAAATGGAGAGTTGTTATTTCTGAAAGAACCTTTTTTGAGGTTTTTGGTGATGTTTCGAAAGATTTATTTTGTGAGTTCGTTTACCGATATATTTCGACAACCGAATTACAATTCATCACATTAGTAACCGAAAATATTTTTTGTATCTCAACAGCTACGCAACAACAGCGCAAAAGAAATCGATGAGAAGAACATAGTTCGTTCATAGGTTTTAAAATGAAGTTAACACACAAATCTATTCTAACACACAAAACAGCAAGTCGTTTTAAATAATAATTACTAGGCTTACGATGTATCCCGGTATGAAAAAGTATGTCTATCATAAACTCGTATTACAGCCTCCAAATGCTTCATAATATGTTCAATGCTTCCTATAAAGCAATTCGTAAATGCAAATTAAACCCCATAAAGTGTGTTAAATGAAATATCTCTCATCTTAACAAAAACACAAGTTTTATACGAAGCATCTAAAGAATTTGATCGTTCTCCGTAAACTGTCCTTGTACAAAACGTGATAGCACGCGTGTCTTATTGGGAACACACCGTGACCGGGACACGGGATGAGAAAAAACGTTGTTTGTGTGGTGCAAGAGTTAAGATGAAAGCGTGATAATCTGTTTTGATGTAGAATCGTGATTATGATGTAGAAATTGATAAATTATTAGGTAAAAAGGGTCCAATTAAGTTTTGGAAGATGAAATTGTTGATGAAGTGTTATTCAGTGAAAATTTGTAACTACTTATATGAAAGAAAAAATAAAGAAAGACACATTTGTCACAAACTTCAACTCAGTCGAGCTTGAGATTTGTGAAAATGTGTCTTTCCTTATTTTTCGTCACCTCAAATGTGTCTTTCTTTATTTTTCATCACCTCAAATGTGTCTTTCTTTATTTTGTTGAGAGGGATTGTACCGTTATCCACCACGCGGGTCCAGTGTGGATTGGTAAATGTAACATGTCTTCGAATGAGAAATAAAAAACAGTTCCTGTTAAAAACCGAAAGAGGTCATTAAAATCGGTGTGAATTATTTCCTATGTCAATATGGCAGCGAATTCAACACCATATTTCTTCCTCATCAACTACCAACTGAATAATAAACATACAGCTGATCACATTTACGTCATTTCGAAATCTTCATGACAATAACATTGTTTCAAGGTGACAGCTGATTGAACCACTTGTTACAAAATGTCTTAACTGATTGATTTGTCTGTCTCTCGCATAGTCTAATTATAGACTTATTTATTACTAGCGACCCGCCCCGGCTTCGCACGGATGCAATGGAGAAACACTGATTATAATTTTAGAGCCATTATTTCTCGCAAAAAGTATAGGATAAAAAATGGTTATTGTGGGTTATCCCTAAGAGATAGACATATACCATCGCGGACTTTTTTGTAGATCTTTTTAAGGTGTACAATACTGTAGTACATTATTTTGATCTATCTCGACGGGTTCAGCCAGCGTTTACAATGTAAGCGCAAAAAAATGTGTTTATTTACGACATTACATTAGAAACCTCTAAAATCATCAGTGTTTCTCTACTATATTATGCATGTATTATACATATAAACCTTTCTCTTGAATCACTCTATCTATTAAAAGAAACCGCATCAAAATCCGTTGCGTAGTTTTAAAGATCTAAGCATATATAGGGACAGACAGACAGGGAAGCGACTTTGTTTTATACTATGTAGTGATGAATGTGTGAATACTAGACTCTTGATATTGTTTTGGTGTCTATTTGAATCATCAAGATTGGCAGCCTTGGTCCGCCCACTGCTGAGTCTAGGCCTCAGCCCTTTGGTGCCATGCTTCCCTGGTCTGTGCGAGTCTCATCCTGCAAGGTAATTGGCAGCACTAACAGTAGGAATGGCTTTCATTTAGACAGTTCAACAACATTCATTGCGTTATATACGTTGTTGAGCAGACAATTTTTTTGAACATATGAAGCAATGGATTCGCAATATCCTTAACCTGTTCAGATGGAGATTCGCCTTGGAGTGTAAATGTGGTGCTGTTCCACAAGCGATAGGACACTTACTATCGAATCTTATGTGTAGGTACGTTACAGGAACTGACGGACGTTGGCGATGGCGCCAAAAAAGTCTTCATTATAGATATATCAGTTTTGCATCTTCTTCTTTCGTTCCTTTGTTTATACAACGTGTAACGTTAAATGCGCAAAACCTGAAAACAGTTTGATCAGAATAACGAGCAGAATTAATTGAACTACTTTTTAATACAGGTAACATTTTTCAAAAAATCTTCATTAAAAACGTTGCCGTGTCTATTTATTAATAGGTCAAGCAAGCCAATGTCAGCGCGGGGCAGTGGCCCGGTGACGACTCCTCCCTCGATAAAGCGTCGTCGCAGACGCAAGAAACGATCAGAATGGCCAGTAAAACTAAAACAGCACATAAAACCTTTACAATTTTTTTATCGACTTATTTTCTCCGTGAAATAGGTCAATTGAATTAAAAATCAGTTGGGGTGTCTGAGGTTTTGCGCATTTAACGTTACACGTTGTATACGTTGTTGAGCAGACAAATTTTTTGAACATATGAAGCAATGGATTAGCAATATCCTTAAGCTGTTCAGGTGGAGATTCGCCTTGGAGTGTAAATGTGGTGCTGTTCTACAAGCGATAGGACACCTACTATCGAGTCCTGTGTGTACGTTACAGGAACTGATGGACGTTGGCGAGGGCGCCAAAAAAGTCTTCATTATAGATATATCAGTTTTGCATCTTCTTCTTTCGTTCCTTTGTTTATACAACGTGTAACGTTAAATGCGCAAAACCTGAAAATAGTTTGATCAGAATAACGAGCAGAATTAATTGAACCACTTTTTAATATAGGTCACATTTTTCAAAAAATCTCCATTAAAAAAGTTGTCGTGTCTATTTATGAATAGGTCAAGCAAGCCAATGTCAGCTGGGCGCAGCGGCCCGGTGATGACTCCTCACTCGGTAAAGCGTCGTCGCAGACTCAAGAAACGATCAGAATGGCCAGTAAAACTAAAACAGCACATAAAACCTTTACAATTTTTTTAATGACTTATTTTCTCTCTGAAATAGGTCAATTAAATTAAAAATCAGTTGGGGTGCTGAGGTTTTGCGCATTTAACGTTACACTTACACGTTGTATTTGAATACAATCGGTTTAATTGTTAGCACGACTACCATTGGCTATGGCCCAAGTTTTCCTTTTTGCAATTAGGTTAACACTTGTATGGTCTGTGGTTAGGTTGCGTGGTATACTTTTGTCAGTTGCTAGCAGTACTCTTCTTTTTTCTATTAAGTTCTATTTTTTCTAATACGTTTTTCTTAAAATCCTTGGATTTACTGATGGAGTACCTTTCATAATATGTATCTAGCAGTGTTCTTTCTCCAATTAAATTCCTGTCGTCCATATATGGCTGTGCTAAAATCCAATGATTTACTGGAGAATAGTGTTAGACAGTAAACTGTTTATTGTTGAGCTACCTACTTACACCTACACTATATTCACCTACGGATATTGTGTCGTCATCCTCCTTTGTGCAAGCACGAGCTCTCTGTTATAAACTTACTCTTCTTGAGCAACGTTGGCCGAGTAACCCATCAGTATGGAGAAACATTCCATATCCTTGGGGAGAGATCATGCTTCGATCTCGTACCACAATTCTATATGCAGCTGAAGTTCCGCATACAGTTAAAAGCATTAATTTTACAATTGTGTCAATGTACTCCAAAATCTATACCACTGCATAATTTATCACAGTTCGCGTGGCTCACTTTACCTTATATTATTTCATCAAAACTTTCAAAGTCAACATTTTAAAACTTGCACCAACCTCTAGTTCCGCTCCAATGCACCAGATAGAACACACTTCTGTTACGCTACAGATGGCGCAAGAAGTAACCAAGCACCTTACTGTCACCTCCACCCTTAACGCCAAGAAATACAGCCTATATTCTAGCAACCCATTTTTTAAGCTTAACTTTGTCGATGTCATAGCAATAACCACAGCATTAGCATTAAGCTTCACTCTTAAAGCGTTACTTTAAAGCCTATATTCGTTTACCGCATCTTCAGTTCTAAGTTTGTCAGTGTCATCCATTGTTAATCCAGGAAGGTGGTTTTCCGAACTCCTTTGTGAATTAGTTTCCAGTGCTCAGGAAACCTTTGTTTGGTTCGATTAAGTTGGGCAAAAAGCTTCTGCTATTGAACTTTCGTTCCGTATTGAAGGAACTGATAAGTTGGAATGTTTATGCTCTGATTGCGGTAGAATGAAAAAAAAAAAAAAAACCTGACACGAGGACTTATGCCTTGTTTTAAGGCTTGATTACTTGCCTTTTAAAAGTAAAGGATTCAACAAGAGTCGGTGTTGACTTCCAAAAAATATATCTGGTTGCAAAATGGCTGCACAGTGTGTTATTAATGTGTGTGTGACCATATTTACTTGGTGCTAAGACTTTGTAAGGAATCTTGGCGTGTAAAAACGTTAATGTTACGAAGCCAGTAAAGTTTTTTATTGAACCAAACTTGATTAAATATAAATGCTTTTAAAAGTGTCTGCTACTTGGACTATGGATACGTGACTGGACATTCATAATCTGCCTATAATGTTCCCATTGTTGGGACACAGGCCTCCTCTCTTCGAGACGGAGTGGGCTGTAATCCACCACGCGGGCCTAGTGCGTTTTGGTAGATATCACAACATGTCTTCGAACTTTTGGTTCTAGGACATGCCGGCTTCCTCACGATGTTTTCCTTCACCGTTTTGAGAGCAGTAGTGATGAAATAATTTATACAAAGTAAAGCGCCTGTCTGAGTTGGAACCCACGAGCTACAGCTCATAAGTCGCGTTCGTTATCACTGGGCCACCACCACTGCCCTGTCGGGCCATTCGCCTTCCTAATTTCATTAATTTGCCCTTCAGGCTAATTGCGTAACCCACTATCAGTAGCAATGGGTTTCATTTTGGCAGTTCAACAACATTCATTGCGTTATTTACGTTGTAGAGCAGACACAACGTAAATAACATATGGAGCAATGGATTAGCAATATGCTTCAAAATGATTCAAATTGATAGTAATAGTGTGTTACGCAATTAGGGTGCTTATTTATATCTCCTGCAAATAAATGACTTTGTGTGTAATCTTAAAACGGAAGCCCTTGCATTATCGTGATCGCGTAAATGTTTAGAATATGATAAAATACTATTTCTAATTCTTTGAACCCTTACTTTATATGAATCATGGAAACAGAACACGTCATTTCGTAGTTAATGTTATTGGATTTGTATTCGATGACGTAGTTACACCGTCTTTATGAGTTGTGAGAGTTTTCTATATAGTTCACATTTTGGAAAAGGCAATTTGGACATTCTTAATGACTCACTGTCATTCCAATATTCTTGTTATCGTTAGGCATTTTCTCGCTAATTATTTTAATTAAGAGATTTCTTTACAGTTGATTCATCCGCCCACAGGATATTCAAATTTTATCCCACTGCTGATAAATATTTTTAAGACTAATTAATGTTGTTTTGTTGAGTTCGTTGACTTCGATGAGAGTACCAATTGTTTTTATTTTATTTTTATTTTTGTTGGTTTCAATCTTTTCTCAAATCAAAATGCCTTCTTAAAGTACTCACTGTTTGATAATATCGTTGTTTTCTGAGGAAGATTCTTCTAACAAGCACATATCGATTGTCATGACACTTCTTCCTCCATGCCACGGAAAGCACGTAAAGCCGTTAGTCTCCCGGCTATCATTCGTGTTTCTTCTGCGGTCGTTATGGGTCGTCAGAAACCCTACATTCTAACAGCCATTATTACCAAGGGGTATCGTATTACCCGGTAACTTGGTTGTGGAGGTCAGATAGGCAGTCGCTTCATGTAAAATACTGGTATTCAGCTGCATCTGGTTAGACTGGAGGCTGAGCCCAACATAGTTGGAAAAAGGCTCGGCAGAATATGCGATAACTGATATAATATTCGTTGAGTTTTTAATTATAATGTAGTGTTTAACTTTCCTTGCACGTTCTTGTCAAAAGCAACTGTATAAAGCCTCCTGCAGACAAACGCGACGCGACAGTGCGGCGCGATCCTAGTAGAACAATTTCTATGAAAATTTCGTGGAATTTGTTCTACCAGAATCGTGTCGCATTGTCGCGTCGCTCTTATCTGCGGGAGCCCTAATTGTTGCTGTTTGGCTCCTATTTCAACAATATTATCTGATCGTCTAAACGCAGCTCTAAACCGCTTATCGATACATCAATCGGTATGATGGGCAATAATTCATATACATCTCGTAATCGAAAGTGGTCGCAGCTCATTAAATCTCACTTTCATACGCGTGTTCTGTTGAACAGCACTCTAATTAGTGATTATGATTTAATCATTGTTTATGGCTGTCAGTTTAATGACAGTTTCGTGCTCCAGTTATTTGCGAATATGCAATCAGTAGCTTCTATAAATGACGAGGAAACGCCTATAGGCCTGCTGCAATAATGCATTAACAGTCTATAACGTTCTTACTGCTGTGACACAGGCCGACTCTCTGTGAGAGGGAGGGACTTGAGGCGTTGTCAAACGCCGGACTATATGTATAACCAAAGGAATCCCACACAAGTTCAAGAGTAATCGCGGTAAATATCCTTGACCATATCCACTGCAACAAGACCTTCCTGCTTCTAATAACCTGATCTCGCAAAAACTGACCAACTTTTAGCCGACAGGACAGGACGTAGATCAGTTTTTATCTCCTCATAATACCTCGATGTGGCAGTAATAGCGTCACAATTATACGCCGGATGTGCGTACACGCAGGAAGACGGCAATCTCGCTGCACGCCCCCATTGGATGACAATTAGTCGTGCACTGACATGGTGACATTAGGACCGTTGGCGCGAGATTTTGTTGATTTGTGTGTATTGTTGCGTCTGTAAGCAATGGAGGATGGCTTGTATTATGGAAATTGGTTGCAAAATTCGACATGATTATGATCTCTCTCATTGCTCTCCTCGTTTTGGTACTACAGTTGATCATAATTTTCTTCTACCCAGCCTTAACACTAAGAGAAAAATATATTTTGGGGACAGCTTTTTTATTGTTGGCGATTTCAAAAAGAAGACACAGTCCGATCCAAACTTTATGCTGGCTCGAAGTGCGCTACTAACCGCGCAGTACCTCACCCCTCACCCCCGCTGCCACGTGCATTTGTTACTGCGCAGCGTCTCGCCTCATGTTCCGAGCCGCCATTAAGTTTCAATCGGACTGTACTAATTATGATTAAATCTTTTTCTAGTGCGAACAGTTAGTAAGTAAGATAGTCGTCCAGAGATGAAAATAATATCGTCCTGTCAGTTGAATTTCGTCTCTAATACAGTTTGAAATCGACGGTATTTGGGTTTGCTTCAAAGACACTTTTGCTATTGGTGATACTGCTACCCACCACCATCTGTCTTATGTGGTATTAAGGCTACTAACTGCTCACCATACCATATTGGTATTTAGGTCTAGCCAATTTGATACTCATTCCAACAACTCGTTCTAAGAACCAATTTCTCTAACAAGGACGAACTGATCTATGGAGATAAGAGTTCACCAAGTAAAACTGAGACTGACATTCTTGTCTTGCGTTGGTGTATAAAAGCAGGAAGCTGACGATCCTCTGCTCCCATTGACCGGCAATTAAAGAACGTTGACAGCTTGCTAGTCACACGGTTCAAGGGGCGTTGTGGTAAGGATGTGCGTAATGAGCTCAAACGGTTTGGAGTAATAGGCTGGCAGAAGTTGAAAGAGCATAATTAGGTGGGTCTACGTTAGCTTGTATTGAGACCGTTATTTTTTGTTCAACTGGGACCAGTTTTTGTTGAAATTGGCTATATAATTTAATAAATTCTATATCTGCAAAGCCATTACAAGGTATCAAGAGTGGTGACAATAGTATTGCTTACAATATCATACGTAGTAGTTACTGCGGCTTTGTTCTATAAATGCGGGCTCTAAAACTACCCATGGTCTGCAAGTATTAAAAATCTATAACAAAAATAATTAGAATGAGCTTCAGTTTCGATGTGGATTTTTTGCTTCAATTTATTTTGACTCTCATCACAACTTTCATTATAATGAAAATCTCTTTCGAATCTATCTAGGTTATCTTCAACACGTTTCTAGGTTGTTACCCAACAAGCTCCTACCCATAACGGATGACAATTGAATACCTCGCTTGTTTACTACTTAAACAATAGCGAGGCATCAGGTTCACTGACGTCAGAAGCCATTACAGGAATCTGTCGACGTCTTCATTTTGTGGGAAGACGAAGTTAGATGCTGTGGTTAATGTTTAAAGTTCTCCTTATGAGAATCTCTTGGAAAATGCGTAAATTACGAGTAGTTTAGTAGCTTTTTGTGCTCTTCAAGGGAAGTACTACCAGTACACTTATTTCCTATTAACTTTTGCACGAGGCTTCGCTCGCATGGTGTTCGGAAATCCCACGGGAGCGTACTACCGGCCTAAAAATTCCTATATATTCCGCCTAATCCAGCTGAGCAGTCTACATATATGTAGACTGCTCAGCTGGGTTAGGCGATAAGATTTTTTGATAGCATCAAATTTTAGCACACCTACAAATATGTGCTAAATCCGTTCTGTCGTTAAGGCGTGAAAGACAAACGGAAAACTGATACGAGTGCAAGAGTAGACCTATACTGTACTTACCTACTAAGTTAAAGCGACACTTTGCTCCCTTTACTACAGTTCAACTGTTTTTAAAGTTACTTTTGCATTAATACTACTCTTTCTGTAGTATGGAAGTATTTCAGTAGTACTAGTTATTTTATGGGCGCTGGTTTAAATGGCATATTAGATATTTTCACTTTGTTCTTAGGGTAAACGAGAAAATAACAAATGCCTTTGATATTGGTATTGTATAAGCATAGACAGCAGTGACCACTTTGTATAATTTGACCTGCCTCGTGTTTACCTCTCAATGCGAAAAAAAAGTAATTTTGGATTTGATAAGTGAACTAATTCTTAGGTATTTAGGTAGACATACATCCATCAAAATTTTGATTAATCTATTTTTTTGTACGATCTTGCCGTGAATTCTTTACAACTTCTAAGATAGCAGGTGCGTTTGATTTAAGGAAGATACGTCGAAAAGGCAGTAATCACTTTAAAAAGTTATAAGTAAGTACCAACTTTCAAAAATGTTGCTGTGGAGTTTGAAGCGCCATTTCTTCATTACAGCTTCTACCAAACACAGTGCTAGAATGGGTTACATGATTACATGTCACAGGATATGCCTCAACTCCATTGTGGCCATCATGCAAATCCACCCGCGCCTTTCGGGATATAAACGAAGACAATGTTAGGACTCTCCAGCGGGGCAGTTGCGTAACATACCAACAGTAGGAATGGCTTTCATATTGACAGTTCAACAACATTCATTGCGTTATTTACGTTGTGGAACAGATACATTTTTCGAAAATATGAAGCAATGGATTAGCAATATCGTTAAAAATGGGATTGATAGTGTTACGCATTTGGGATGCAGGTGGCTAGTAACTAGTACACACTCGTCAAATCTACTCCTACAGAAAGAAGAAAAGTAGTGTGAACAGTATCAAGTGGTAGCGTGCGTCTTTAGTAACTACTAGCAGCGCCCCACGGTTTCACCCGCGTAAGTTTCGATCCCTTGGGAATATCGGGATAAAAAGTATCCTATGTGTCAATCCTGGTTCTAACCTATCGGTGCACTAAATTTTATCCAAATCCGTTCAGTATTTTTTGCGTGATTGAGTAACAAACATCCAAACATCTTCACAAACTTTCACATTTATAATATTCGTAGGATAACGTTCAGAGTGCATTCATATTAATTAAATATGTCGATTTTTGACTTGACCTGACTTTTGAACCGATAAGCTGCAACCTCCTTGTCACAAGGTCTAATCACCAGTATTATAAAAAAAAAAAAACAATCGCAAAACATTGTAATCTGTAACTTTTGCGCCTCTGCTTTTTATCTCTCGTTGCCACATTGACTTCCGCACTCGATGCTCCGAATGTTGCTATTACGATAACAATATAGAATTTACTTACAATATTATAATTTTGCTTTATTGCAGCTGTCGCTTCTTTGTGTAAAATAATGACGATTTTCAGCTACAGATTCAATCAATAGTTGTTACTCAGAGGTGATAAGAAACAGGGTGGCAATTTCCTCATCTTCAATAGAATACTCCGACCAGACGGGTGTTGTGTCTAGTGAGCCAGATGCTTGTTATCGGATTTCTGTATAAAATATGTTAGTTATATCGCGCGGATAACTCTCCTCTAGATTTTTGTGACCAGAAACGTGATGCGTTGGTTGCATGTGGTGTTGTAGATACCTCAAGTCTTCTTCTATCGTATCGGCACGAAGAAATGATGTGGTAAAAATACCAGTACGTAAGGTGGTTGATGAGGGCTACTGACTGCCCATGGTCCCCCGGAAGCTCAAACTATAACGCGTTTAATTTAATTATAACATTTTCAGGCTTTTGGAAGTGTCCGGTTAGCGCAAAAGTTTGTTCCGCCGACACCAAGTAAATTGGGATCAGGAAAAGTGAATGATAAGTTAGTCTGAAGGTTGAAGCTAGTTGAATTATTACTTTATTCAAGTATTTTATAACTGAACAGGCTGTGCTGCTGGGGAGTTTGTTGCGCCACTTCTTCTCCCCAGCGAAAGCACTAGGAAGTGGTGAAGGGCGAGCGTTTTGGGGGACTGTCTTTAGTAATTTTGACGTTCGAAAAATGCTGATTTTCAGCCAAGTTTGAATAAATGACTTTTGATTTTGTATTTCATTGCAACTTTTCTATCAATCGGAATTCTAAACATCAGCAAAGACATTTTAACTTTCCTAATTGGTCCTTTTCTGTCCCTTTATGATGCTTCTACAGTTTTATTTCACGTTTGTGTCCCTAACCTGGGAATGTTGAACATAATATTTGAACAATTTACTATCGCCTGACCGGGTAATCAGCCGCCTGCTTGCCATATCTTCGGTAAACAAAGAATTAGTTATCTACCATATTTGTTTTAACACTAATTGCTTGACTACTTGTAATGTTTTCCGTAATATCCTCATGAAGATATTTAAGATAACTTGTTGGATCGTTAACCTTCGTTTTTAGAAGTTTTTGGATGAAACTGATTAAGAGAAAAATATGTATAACTAGCGACTCGCCCCGGCTTCGCACGGGTGCAATGGAGAAACACTGATAATTTTAGAGCCATTATTTCTCGTAAAAAGTATAGGATAAAAATGGTTACTGTGGGTTATCCCTGAGAGATAGACATATACCATCGCGGACTTTTTTGTAGACGTTTTTAAGGTGTAAAATACTGTAGTACATTATTTTGATCTATCTCGACGGGTTCAGCCAGCGTTTACAATGTAAGCGAAAAAAAATGTGTTTATTTAAGACATCACATTAGAAACCTCTAAAATTATCAGTGTTTCTCTACTATATTATGCATGTATTATACATATAAACCTTCCTCTTGAATCACTCTATCTATTAAAAAAAACGCATCAAAATCCGTTGCGCAGTTTTAAAGATCTAAGCATATATAGGGACAGACAGACAGGGAAGCGACTTTGTTTTATACTATGTAGTGATAGTGAAGGTGCATATTGTAGTCTTAAACTAAGCGCACATTACAGCCACGTCGGGCCTCAGTGCGTTGCATTTCAATACAAAAAGCGGCCAAATATTGTAAATTAAAGTTGATTTTCGTGTCTATCAGTGTGACTGTGTTGGTGATCTAAACTTTGCAACGGATTTTTTTAGTATAGTGTCAAATATTGTACGGTGGTACGGAACCCTTCTTGCACGAGTTCGACTTGCCCTTAACCGCTTTTAGTTTACCTGATGCAGAGCACATAAAACGTATTGAAATAAATGATTAATATTAATAATCTTTCTAAGAATGAGTTCTCTTATCCTTATAGAAACGATATGACTGTATCGAAAATAACTTGAATAAAATGACGTATGACGTGTTGAGATTTTGCCGAGTATTTTTGTATCGGTATGAATCACTTCCTTTTTGGAACTATATTCCGATTATACTACTGTTAATATTAAACAAAATATTATGTGTGTTTATTTTGATTGGAGATAAAAATAAATGTTTATCTTTATAGGGTTTTACCAAAACGAATAATCTTGTCACCGACTGAATAATTATTATGTTCAGGTTTAGGCAATTTTATTTGTCTTCTCGAAAGTAATTATTTTAACTAGGTGGAATTGACAACAGAATGTCATATCTGGGTGTACACACGACGACACATCAAGCTATCTATACATATCCAGTTTTAGCTGACCTCGCAACTGAGTCGCAATTGAGTCTTTTCGTACAATGAGAAGTCAGCTTATACAGGAAATGTATTGCTTGATATGTCGTCGTCCGAACTGTAAGTACACTTCTACCTAACCCTGGGGGGTTGACTGGTGTGATGGTATGTTATGTCTTCTCTAAATGATATGCACCGCACCTGGTCGCTCAATCCTAAATGTTTAGCCATATTATGATTTCTATCATGAGGCTGTTCATTTGTCACGTAAGACAATTTTGACCACTTTCTGACCGCCCCCCCCCCCCCCCCCCCACGTAAGAAAAAATAAGACTTGGATGAACCCCTTTTTAATCTTACGTACCAATATTGCAAAGAAAAAGCACCAAAAAATAAAAAAAATATAATTTTGGTTATTTTTGTGATCTTATGTAAGAACAGTGTAGGCCCTTCCCACGGCCCACCCCCACGTAAGAAAAATAAGACTTTACTTTGACTTTGGACCCCCTCCACCCATAAATAGTCGTACGCCAACAGCCCCCATGAAATGAATTATTTCATCGACTCAACAGTCCAGCCACATCACATCTATCTGTTATTAAAAACTCGAACCTTTTGAAAACGACATTTTTTAAGTACAAAATAAATATACTAAATTAGAAAAGATTTATTTTGTACAGACGCCAGCACATCAAGGTACCCGAAACTGTCAGATTTTCCCAATCAACTTTGAACCTTATGCTTTAGCGATAAAGTTGAAAATCTATTAAAGAAATCTGACAGATTGTAGTAGCTTGATGTGCTGGCGTCTGTACTTAAAAAATGTCGTTTTCTTGACGGCTGTAGACGTCCGTGGCGCTCAAAAGGTTAAAGTTATCACCAGAAATTATAGAGAAAACGCTAAAAATAATGTAAAAATCATCTCGTAAATATGTCAGGTACAGTCCAATGCCCCAAATAATTAATGAGTATCAATGCTAAGCTCTCGTCACGGATCTGTCACAAATGAAACGTCTCAATAAAGACCAATTAGCTCGGAGATTGAGTGCGCAACAAATCTTTGCCAATTAGGAGCACGATACAATTAGATGAAACTGTTGCTAGTGTAAGACGTGGCGCACACTTTACGATTTTGCGATTATTAAGCCTGATTGACACGGTGCGATTGAATTACTTATAGCATACCATAAGATGGGTATCATAAAAAACGATATGGACTTTGTGAAAGATGATACGGCTAGAAAGGGGGGTATGAAATGATTAACGAGGTGATGTCTGATGAGGCCTGTATTTCTATTTTTCGCATAAAAATCACTTACCGTACCGTCCGCCAATGGGCGCAGGCCCTTAGGCCTAAAACACACACAAGCGACGTAAGGCGAAGGCACGGGGCAGGCGCAGCGCAGGCGTGGGACAGATACGGCGCAGACGCGATTTGAATTATATCAGAAGAGGCGTGGAACAGGCAAGAAACGTTCAGATGCGGCATTTTATAGAGAGATAATGATGATAATAAAAATATGCATTTTATATTCTATACTGTACTCCGGCTTGGTATAATCGTAAAGGGCTGGATATTGTTCCACTAACTCGCAGAACTGTACATTAAAATCAATATCATTTTTTGGGTTGGTAAATACTGAGCATACCGTATCACAAGCGACGTGATCCTTGCGTGACTCACGAGAACCGACTGCTAGCGACGCGGCGCAGGCAACGAAACGGCGTGTCTGCGCCGCGTCGCTTCAGTATAATTCAAAAACGTCGCCTGCATACATTTTGTATGAAATCGTTTTGAAGCGGCGCATGCCTGCGCCACGCCTGTTCCACGCCTGCCTTACGTCGCTTGTGTATGTTTTAGGCCTTATGGAGAAGAATGGAAGAAATAGACATGTTGCCACGACCGCAAATAAATTGGGATAAGGGCAAGAGAATGATGATGATCATAAGATGATGCAACAATAAAAGTTGCATCGTCTAAACAAGAAAAACAGTCTAAAAGTCACCGGAACGTTGCGGTCGCTCTATCGGTTGATAAATCTTCTCCCTTCACACATAAAAGCAAAGCTTGTACAGTCCCTAATCATCATCTGCCTAGCCTTTTCCCAAGTATGTTGAGGTCGGCTTCTACTCTAACCGGATGCAGCTGAATACCAGTATTTTACGTGGAGCGACTGCCTATCTCACCTCCACAACCCAGTTACTGGGTTATACTATATCCCCTTGGTAAAACTGGTTGTCAGACTTTCGGGCTTCTGACGAACCGTAACAACTGACAAAGATCCACGAATGATAGCCGGGACCAACGGCTTAACGTGCTTTCCGAGGCACGGAGGGGTTTTGGTATGTGGAGATGCTCACCCATCCACGGACCAACCGCGGCAACTCAGAATTTAAGCTCATCGACTCGACGAACAATATTAAAGAAAGAACATCTAGGTAGGCTGCATAAAGTACTTACTCAAACTGCCAGACAATCGTTAAAAGTTATTTTGTCGACGGCCATTATCATTTGACAAAACAATTGTCCAGGCAGTAACACTAATGAAAGTTTAAAACACATGCTAATCAGAGGTTAACGGGTTGAATCATGAACACGATAGAACTATGTAATATGTTACGTATGTAATAATAATGACCCTAACGCCATAAAAGTGAAAGCAAAATCTATTACTAAGTCGAGTTTCAATCATTCGATGAACTTTGCATAGAGAAAGCTGAAATTATATTCAATTGCTTGTAATACCTTTAATGTGCGTCAATACAGGGTTAGGGCTCCTTCCCACGGCAAGATCCCGTTTAGTAGTGTACGTGTTTAAATATACAACGTGTAACGTTAAATGCGCAAAACCTGAAAATAGTTTGATCAGAATAACGAGCAGAATTAATTGAACCACTTTTTAATATAGGTCACATTTTTAAAAAAATCTTCATTAAAAACGTTGCCGTGTCTATTTAATTATAGGTCAAGCAACGCGATGTCAGCGCGGCGCAGCGGCCCGGTGACGACTCCTCCCTCGATAACGCGTCGTCGCAGACGCAAGAAACGATCAGAATGGCCAGTAAAAATAAAACAGCACATAAAACCTTTACAATTTTTTTAATGACTTATTTTCTCTGTGAAATATGTCAATTGAATTAAAAATCGGATGGGGTGTCTGAGGTTTTGCGCATTTAACGTTACACGTTGTATATATTCACACAAGCATCCGGTAAAGGCCCTTAGATTGTGATGATTGGATCGTAGGTTTTCTCCAGTTACTTACTGAAAGCCTTAATCAGGCTTTTACCTTAATTTACATAGCAAAGTGCAGTCTATGAATCTAGCTCTTAGTCTGTGTTCATCAGTAGGTAAAATAAGATACATAATTAGTCTATAACGTTCCGATTGCTGCGGAACAGACTTCCTCTCGGTGAGAAGTAGGCCGCCAGCACGCTGGCCCTGTGCGGGCTTGGTACATTTCAAATGTCTTCGAATTTTGGGTTCTAGGACATGCCGTTTTCCTCACGATGTTCTCCTTCACCGTTTTGAGACCACTTTGGCAATGGTCAAAAATTAAATATTCGGTTCTATCTTCCATGATTTTTTCTGGTTGAACAGTGTTCTCAAGTTAATGGCTACGGTTTTCATAGTTTTTTTCTACTGTACCTATACGGTGCCTGAGTACTCATTGATACAGACATAAACGTATAAAATTACTACTTTCCCACCCTGTAACACTGCACTAGTTTTACAATAACCCATAAACTAAACAAAATCACCTCGTCTCTCCACTATTCAATTCTCAACCCTATTTCACAGGAATAAGCTATAAGAAAACTGCAAATGCATCTTAGCAAAGCATTTGATCGATCAATGTCCCTTCGATTGATTACTAAGATTTTTTTAGTCCTTATTTTCTAAGTCGTAAGGTTGTAAATAGCATTGTTTATCTGTTTACTTATCTGCCCACTATCGGATGTCAGTTGAAGATAACGGATGAGGTTAACTGCGCGTGTCAGTCATTTTGATAACTGTGTCGCGTATTCGCGCGCCGTCGTTCCCCGCGAGCGCACGCGCACGTCTTCGGTATCGACGGTTATTTATTTTCGAATTCGAAAATTAGTCATTTGTAATTTGTAGAATTGTGTGTTGCGTACTTAAAAATTAGGTGACGTGTTTTATTTTAAGTTACTGTGAATTTGAATTAGGCTATTGGAAAGTTTGTGTTAAAAATCATGTGACGGATGAAAACTGAGCTTTGAAATTAATTAGTGATAAAACAAAGAATTCATCAATAAAACCGTTCCTTTACTGCGACAGTTACTGTGTTTCGACTGTGATAAACGGAAACTAAACATTCCAAAATGCGTCGACAGAAGATGAACATCGACCCTGATTTAGGAGACTTAGAAGAGATGCTAGCCCACGTTCAGACTCAGCTAGAACACGAAATCGACTTGGAAAAAGAATCCAAGATGTCGTCGTTAATGAACATCCAGGAGTCACCGAAAATGGTGAAGAGAACGTCATCCTTCAGTAGGACAGACACTTACGACTATCGTCGAACTGCCCCAAGACCTCCACCCGCCCGAAGTGACTCGGGCAGTCGCTCCCTAAATGGTAACTTTGGGGAATACCGAAACGGAAGCAGTGAAGGGTATAAATCCGAAGAACAACAATACTCCCAGCCAGAAATAAACGGCAAATTCAAAGGCTCTCAAACTAGCTTGAAATCTGATGAAGGTTCCCAGAGCTCCTTACAGTCATTTCGTTCAGAGCCTATTTCGAGACTCTCAGTGATGAGTTTGCAAGAGAAGAGGGGGTCGTATGCTTCTTTAAATGGACGGCATTCCAAGACTGCCACTCTGCCGAGGGGGTATGGATCCACGAAGGAGAAGAACTGGGAAGAATATTGGGCTTTGTAAGTATTTTGGTTTTTTATTTAACCTTGGTTTCTAAGAGCCCTTTTAATATTATCTGAAGGCTAATTCCCGTAATTAAAAACGTTCAAAATCCTCTCGCAGTTTCATCTCAGCGACAGTAAATGTCAAAAGTGTAGGGAAATTAGAGGTATTTTTGACAGATTGTAACTGAAACTAGACTGTGGTGAACGTTTTTAAAATTACGAGAATCGCCCCTCTGTTGTCAATTGTCATGGTACTTCCTAAAATGGTTCTTGTTATTCACTGAATCGATCAATCACTACAGCTAAAGGTTTGACAGTGCAGTAATTTTATTCCTCAGGCCTGTAGAAACTAGGTTAAACTCTCTTTTTCGCCTTGAGTGCACCAACTTATATTATTTTATATGGTGTTTGTCGAGCCATGACAGCAGAACGCAACGGACTTTCGCATTTATTATAATGATGATTAGAACAGTCAAGTATATGGATACGCCTCAAGCTACGAGTATATAAGGCATTCCCAATTGGTAACTACTAAGCTCAATCCATGGACATTTCAATCCATCTATACTAACAATAAAGCTGAAGAGTTTGTTTCAACGCGCTAATCTCTGCCACTACCAATCGGATTTGAAAATTTCTTTTTGTTCACGCAGACGAAGACGCGGGCAGAAACTAGTTCATAATAACTATCTCGTTTCAAGATTACCTGACTAAATTCACCATCTCAATCACAATCTCAATTCATTTAGACCATAAAGTTCTCATTATTATTGTACGTATACACGACAAGACCAGTCTTTGCCTACAAATGGCGGTCGTTGATGTAACAAAACACTGTCGCTCGAATGCCCAGGCGCAGCCTCATTGAAACGTAATATCATCTGACTGCCGAGTCTGATATGATGATTGAGATCGATAAGAGATTATCTGTTGCTCTCGTTAGATAACTTTTTTTTATCTTGTTTGTGGAAACTTGACATATTATAAAAACACTTTGTTAAAATAATATTGTTGTATGAAAGAAATTCGAGGCCATTGAGATCTTTTATTTTCCAACCATCACTGCATTATTGCTGGGAAAATGTCTCCCCCATATAGACGTCCACTGGTCCACATATCTCATTCCTCTGCCTTCACTGTTCAATCTTTCAGAAATGAATCGAAGTTCCATATGTCTATATCTACTACAGATTTTATCGTACATACATTTCCCAGTACATATTTTTCTGAAATTCTTGGCTTACTCAGATATATGTATGTAGTTTCTAAAATGCCATTGATATCGGGACAATCATATTACCTACGGTTACAATAATCATTTTGGTTATCTCAATTTGTGACCACAATGCTTCATCTTCTACATCTACGTCCAAATTATAGTCTCTTTCTAATGCATCCATTAAATCGTTTAGAATGGTAAAATTTACGTTTTACCGTCCATTATTATAGCTCTTCTGACCCATATAATAATATAGGCCAGAAGATATAATAAAGAGTATTCTGTTCTATTCTTTTCTGATGGAAAGTGAAAGTAGGTATAATTATTGTGAATGCACATTAATGACCTTATGGAAAGTAATTGTACTTTCACTTTTTGCTTAGTATGCATCAAATGCAACCGAGGTATACAGTATTTGAAATAATATCTACTATTATAGCAACCTTGTCCATCCCAATTTTTTTTTTTTTGCTTTATAAAGGTTGTAATACGCTCCTAGGTTTTGTCTCTTCCCCGTGGTAATTTTAACACACTTGGATTAGAAAAAATGTTTTGTTCTTTCAACGAAAACTTTTTTGTTTGGCAGGGGAATGAACTTATCGCTGGCTGGTTTTGTCTGTGATTGTTTTTTTTTATGGTTCGGAGATTTTAGGGTAATTAGTTGGTGTTATAGTTCAATTGTTTTGTGAAGCTTACTGTCATTTCAATTTAAAAAAATGTTTATCTATGTATAGCATTGATTTACAAAAAGCTCACCCAAATTACGAAAACGCTTGGTTTAAGGACTACGTATAAAATACTAGAATAATAATATTATAGTGTAGGTTAGGTACTAATGATTACCAATCAAAAATAAAAATAAACAAACAAATTAATTTTAAAAAAGTCAATTAAATAAAAATTAAAAATCTAATTATTTTAATAACACATCACCACACCTCGTATTTCCCGAAGGATTAGGCAGACAAAGACCCACGTAACGGGGCGAACTTATTTTATCGTATTAATTAATATTTCTGTGTTGTACCTCCATGGTTCACCAATGCCTACCTATTCTGATGGCATGTGGTATTTTATCAGGCCTTCTGACGTCATTTTCAAGAATACGTATATTCTCAGGTTTGTCATAGTATAAGTATCATAATATTATATGGGACTATTAAATAAGAACACATAATGTGATCGAATTGATCTACCAACCCGCACTGGGCCCGCGTGGTAGATCACAAACAGCCCACTCCCTCTCGAAGAGAAGAGGCCTGTTTCCCAGCGGTGGGAAGTTTCAAAGCATTTTTAACTCAAAGCATTTATTTTAATCATTAAACGAATTTCAAGCACTTCTGAACTGCCAAAGCACTGATTTGTCAAAAAGATGAAGCTATATAAATAAATAATAACTTTATTTCTAATTTTACAATTTGCCTATGGCAGTAAGTTAATTCTATGACAATATTCTTGCATAAATCACTGATTACTCCACTGGCACCCAAGCTAAGCTGAAACTTGTGTTATGGGTGCCAGGACTCTCTGTTAATACATTTCTCAATTTATTTATTTATTTTAGTACTTACAGCTATTAAAAACAGACACAAAAGGAAATCATAATCACCCGAAAGCCAATTACAAAACAAAACAACTAAATGATAAATGATAAATAAATGATAAATGATAAATGATTTATTTTCTGTAAGTAGGTTTGTACAAACACTTTTACATGTCAATCATATTTTTTAAACTAGATGAGGTCGGCGTTTCCTATCTGACTACTCTGAGAAGAAAGGCCGAAACAAACTCAGAGGTCACAGTCTCTTTTAAAGTCCAGACATAATCTTGGTCAGATCATGTGAACACACAAAAAATTACAATTTATACAAAACTAGTAAGGAGTTACATTGGGTAAAGGCTGATTATGCAATGTGGATTGGTCTTGAACTGCAAACTACGTCAATATGTGCATTTTGAGCCTATTCCATACAAAGCGCACAAATCGACGAATTCGCGATGTTGTTCGACACGTGTCTAGTTCTTTTCACAAACCGATAATTTCTTTAATGCAGTGTTAGTGTTGCTGTGCGGTTTCATTAACACCTATTTTGTCCGTATGTATAATATCTCTATCACGACTTCCATCGCCTCTAATGTAAAGCTTTGGTTTCCTAACACGGCGGATAGCGGTCACACAATAACCGCTGTCCAAAAACAGTGCGTTCTCACTGTCACATATTGGAGAAAATGATAGATTTTCATGACGGCCTTTATAATATGACAGAAAGCCTAGCTTTAGCCTTATCTCTTATGTTTTTTCCAGTGACGTCATTTCTCCAAATCGTTTCACTGCATCACAATTGCATTTTTCGCCATCGACTAGACAACATGCATCTGCGATCAGTTGCTGTGCGCTTTTATTTTCCCAACTCCTTTTCCATCGACATTTATCATCCCGTCTACATGACAACTGGACTTGGTATTTCCTGGCTAATCTGCCCCCCCTCATCTGACCTTCAGCTTCCGTGAGAAGATGGGCAGGTTTACCTTTAAGGTCATTGTCGACACGTGCGAATGAAACGGGTTCGGCAAAGGGCTGTGACGTCTGTAGTGAATACAATGAGTGGTTTTGTTATTTTAAACGCGACCAAGGGAGAACTTTGAGGAAGACATCTAGTTATGTTAAAGAATATGTATGAAGAGGTAGGAATTTTATTTCTGTTATTAGTGCACAAAGCATGTTGTGCCAACTGAGGCTTTATCAAACGCAATAAAAAGAAATGAGTCATAATCAGCCAACAATGTTGCCACTGCTGGGACAGGTCTCCTCTCAATGAGAGGGAGTGGGCCGTAATCCACCACGCGGGCCCAGTGCGAGTTGGTAGATGTCACATGTCTTCGAATTTCTGATTCTAGGACATGCCGGTTTCCTCACGATGTTTTCCTTCACCGTTTTGAGAGAAATGAATGATTATTGATTATTATTGATGAAATGATTGTAGAGTTAACTGTCAAAGTAACTTCAATTGTGCGAAAATGTGCCAAGATTAGCTTAAATTTGTAAGAATGGCTAGAGCTGATTTTAGAGGTAAATAGTGGGTGAAGGCCGATTTATACAGAAGACACAACACCCCAGGACACTCCAATCAGTAATTCCATTTTGACTGAGATTACAAATAACCGTACAGTAAATTCGATTTTATTCCAAAACTAGCTTCTATGCCCGCGTGATTTTATTTTTCGTCGTAGCGCGAAGGTAATTTAGACCTTAACCTTCTTCAAGAATCGGGCTATCATTTAACAGCCCGATTCTTGAAGAAGGTCGGAATGGAAGGCAATATTTTTTCAAATCCGACTGGTAATTCCAGTGATTTGCGCGTTCAAACAAATAAGCTTCAGCTTTATTATATTAGTAATAGATTAATTACTACTCATTCCAACAGGGTAATTGCGTAACACACTATCAGTAGCAATGGGTTTCATTTTGACAGTTCAACAACATTCATTGCGTTATTTAAATTGTTGAGCAGACACATTTTTGGAAAATATGAAGCAATGGATTAGCAATATGCTTCAAAATGATTCAAATTGTGAGTAATAGTGTGTTACGCAATTAGGGTGTCGAATTATGAAGGTCATGTACAGACGCCAGCACATCAAGCTACTACAATTTGTCAGATTTATTTAATAGATTTTCAACTTTATCGCTAAGGCATAAGGTTCAAAGTTGATTGGGAAAATCTGACAGTTTCGGGTAGCTTGATGTGCTGGCGTCTGTACAATTTATCGAGTTCAGTTTGCAATACAAGCATGTATCTATTTAGAAAACATTGTTTTCCATCAACGTGATGCAAGATCCTTATTAAAGAGGATACAGTCGTTTAAAACACGATCTAGGCAAGGATGTAAGGAGGAAATCGTGAAAAAAGGCACTCACGTAAACATGAAGCCGTGCACGCATTTGGTGTTGTTGTTTTCCTGATTGAGTTTGGTCACTCATTACCATGTCAATGAAAATGAGTCAGTTTTTCGACTATTTTTGAAGGCTCCATGCAATATTTAGGCCTGCTTGCAATAGAAACCTTGCTATGTTGGTCACCCATCCACGGACCAACCGCGGCAAGCGTAGCTCAACCTGATCGATCGACCCGTGCGGCTGTTATTACTTAGCCACAAGCGATACAGCGATTTATGTGCTTGGATTATTAAATAAATAATAAATACGTTTAGCGTTAAAGGTATTTAAAACATCGACCTGCATCCTGATTGCTTAACACACTATCGATCCCAATTTGAATAATTTTGAAGGATATTCCTAATCCATTGCTTCATATGTTCGAAAAATGTGTCTGCTCAAAAACGTAAATAACGCAATGAATGTTGTTGAACTGTCAATAAGTCACCCATTGCTACTGATAGTGTGTACGCCCCGCGTGTAATTACCCCGCTGTTTTTGCCAATCGTTTGAAGATGACAGAGACAGAATGATGTTTTAAAAACGTTCAGCGCTTAGTGTTCATTTCATACAATGCTTTTTACGTTAGAAAGGCTTGCGTTTTTATTTGCCCTAAACACAACTGATTAAACCTTTAGTTAGAATAGAAAAAAAAATGGCTTAAAGGTAGGCTACTACCATCTTAATTAATTACAGCTTAAATTGGCAATCATATTTCGGTGAAATATTCCTGATTCATATCCAGGATTCTCAACGTTTCAGAGTACGCACTGCGCAGGAATGTTCACCCTCAAATGATGGCGCTTCAATCACATCTGTGTCCTTCCATTAATTTCTTAAAACTCTTAAATATTCTAATAATCCTAATACCTTTTTTGTACGGTACCTTAAGCAGGAATAAATTGTGTTCCTACAAAAACAACAAAAACTAAATAAATCCACTTTTCAGTGCATTTCAAGCACCTCAAGTAAACATCTCAGTAGTTCCGGCGCGGTTGCGTCGAGTCAACGCCATCTGTCATTCGATTTATGGACTGTTAACGGACTAGGGGTTGTTGCATCGTGTATCCGTGTCGTTGTGTATCTGCCTACCCTTAACATAGTTCCGAACTAAAGTTTCTTGGAATATAGAGGCGCTAATTTATTACCGTGTTACCTGGCTGTGGCGAAATGGAGAACTAACGTGAATTGGACTGATTTTTAGATCTTTCTTGACCAGCAGCGCCGCCAAGCGCTCTCCAGGTTTATTTAGTTCCATGTTGGTCTGTACTTGTTGTATGTATGTTTGCTGTTTTGCCGTGGTAGTTATTCTGTCTAGGGTTGATGACGGCCAGATGGCGTTGTAATTTATTTGTGCTACATAGTTAACGCGGGGTGAATCAGATGGCGTAGATTTCAGAAATTGTTCGCTTGAAATACTTAACACTTTCAACGCCATGTCGGACATTGCTGGGCGACACTTAACTTTCCCTATAAGCCACACAAAACATTTAAAATTGACAAAAAATCGACTTTTTGTTTTATTAATAATATTATTAAATATGAATTGTTAATTTACAAAACATTGACATAACCGCGGATCTTTATAAATGTTTTGTATGGCATATAGGGCAAGTTAAGTGTCGCCCAGCAATGTCCGACATGGCGTTGAACGTGTTAATAGTTAGTGTGATTTTAAATTCAAACAAATTTACTGATTATTTTACAGAATTAACGCATACATATGTTTATTGTCTTCGCTTCATACAGTGTTTCGTGAACGTGGCGAAATAGAGAACTAATATGAAATGTACTGGATTAACAGATTTTTCAGATCTATCTTTACCAGCAGCGCCACCGAGCGCCCTCCATTTTTACTAAATACTCAATCATTTATTGCATTCCACAATGTATATGCTTAGGTGGTAGGTGATTTAGTTCCTTGTTGGGTTGTACCTGTTGTATCGCAGCTTTGCTGTTTTGCCGTGATAGTTAGCCTTTCTAGGGTTGATGGCGGTCAGATGGCGTTGTAATTTATTTGTGTTAGGATAGTTTACGTGGGGTGAATCAGATGGCGTAGATTTCAGAAATTGTTTTATTTTCTGAGTAGAAAGCTTGAAATAGTTTGTGTTGTTTAAAAAAAAAAAAAACACTGGTGATGTTTTTACACAGTTAACATATGTGTTTCTTATCTTTGCTTGAAATAATAATCTCCCCTTTATACAGTTCCGAACTGAAATTATTTAGGAGGTGCTGATTTATTACTTTATTTTTTGAAGTTTGTATATTAGAAACTTCCACCAACTTTTAAAAGGTTTTTTGCCAAAGCGAAGCGCTCTCACTAAAATTAAACAAGTTTGTTATACTTAGTTATTTTCTAAAGCATACAAATTCACCTCATTCATTAGCATTTATCCCAGTTTAATAGCTCATTAGGGACCCAGAGTCGACCCATGAATAATTAATGGTTTGTTCAGTTAACAGCTGCTTTGTTACGCACGTGCTTTCCGACTTGTAGCTTTAGTGTTTTAGTGATTTAAAGCTAGCTTTGCCAATAATGTGCTTAATTTTTAGAGTAGTACTTAACCATCTTTTTCGTTGATATTTATTTTCTGCTAGGTGCTAGGAACTGATGAACGGTTTTACAGGATGTCTTTGTAACTTTAGACCTTCAAAAAGTAATAATTTGTAAACTTATTTTTTTATTTTTATTATTTTGACTATGAAACTCCCAGCCTTACTTTTGGTAATTTTTGGCCCTCAATTGATAACTCCCTGCCTTACTTGTGGTAATTATGAGCCCTCAATTGATATCTCCTAGCCTTACTTTTGGTAATTATGGGCCCTCAATTGATATCTCCTAGCCTTACTTTTGGTAATTTTTGGCCCTCGATTGATATCTCCCAATCTTACTTAAATTAATGTTTTATTTTATTAAAACATTTAGGTTATAATTATCACAGGCAGGCAGGTATATGTCTAGGTTGGTCCTTGAGTGACAAGTGACAAGAAACGTGCATGTTTTGCGACGACCGTTCCCTAACATAAGTTTTCCATGTTCATAATGTCCAGTTTACGATTGAAGTAGACTATACACATCATTGTCATAAATTTTAATCACTTTTTTTTTAACTTTTCTTATTTTACATATTGATTTTACCCACACAACGAAAACCTCTCGAATGTTTAAAGTTTGTGTTCAGAAACATTTTACTAAATCCTAAATAGAAAAAAAAAGAAATAGCCAGTGTATGATGAATTAACTTTTTGATTGAATTTTAAATCTTTGCAAGCCTACTTTTAAATAGGTATTGTTTTATTTTTTATATTTTTTATTGAAGAATGCGCCTGCTCTTGACCACGATCACGCCTGATGGAAAGCGATGGATGAGGTCTTATGATGGCACGAACGTGCCCAGGAGATGCCTGTTTTCCTTTAACCAACTCACGGAGTCATTATGTTACCTTATTACATGATTCATTTGTATATTTCACATGTTAAGTGAACTGTTTGGATTCTTTATGAGAAAAAAATCTTTATAACTAATTAAATGCTACTTCAACTTTATGATAGCTACAATACAGCATTTAAATAACCCACATGAACCCATATGTGGGTGTCATTAACACATTGAACGCCGTGGTGGTCGCCGGTGACCACCACTGACCACCACTGAACTTTCCATATGGGCTGACGCTGATTCGCGATTTCGACAAATTTTACACGTTATATTTTATTGCCTCATACGGTTGAAAATAGTCAAAAACCCCACTCTAAATAATTATTTCTTATTACTATTCAAAGAATTAACTAAAATAATTGCTGTCGCTCACCGGTGACCACCATGGCGTTCAATGTGTTAACAAAAAAAAAAAAAAAAACATATCAATAGCGCACTCTCCAGTTTACCAGCAGTAGACTATGAATAATTTATGAGCTGCCGGCGGCGCTATCAAACAAACATTTACCTTCCACGTGCTTGCACTCCTGCGGTTTAGTGAAACGTTGCCAATAAGGTGTTTGAATACCGTAGGTGTTATAAATTTTTGTACATTTACGAGAATATCAACTTACGTAGTTGGGCATCTGGAGATTTAGGGTTATTGTCTCTATAGCCACTTGGTACTAAGATAAGAAGCAGAAGAAGAGAACAGATTTAGCGTTGCGAAAAGACCATCCAAATCTATGGGGAGTGGGTACGTGAAATCCTTAGCGAACTTAGGTCTATGAATCATTTATGAGCTGCTGGCGGCGCTATCAAACAAGCATTAATTGCCACGTGCATAGGTATCCCCAGTCTCCTGTTAATGGAAATATGGACAGAAGATGGGCTAAAATTCTTGTGCATTTACAAGGATTATCATCATTCTCTTGTCCTTATCAGAATTTATTTGGGATCCGAGCTATATATTTTTTTCTTCCATACTTTATTTGTCGTCATCTCAGTAGTCACCCCATTTCTAGCAATATCTTCTTTCACACACTTTCGAAATATTTTACTCGTTTTCTTTTTTAATTCTCTCATTTTTGTTATTCGCTAGAGGTCGAGATTTTTTAACACTATAAAAAACCCATGCATGTATCTAAGAATATTTTGCTTTTTGAAAAGAGTCGTCAGGAAACCAATGGGGATACTAAACGTGAGCAGCCGTAGCGAACAAGTCTTTGAATTATGTACCTATGCCTTGCAGCGTCGTGTTTTCAAACAACTACCACGTGTGACGTGCTTGGGGACTTCGAATCCCCTAAGGTTTCATGGAACGTTGCCAATTCATGTTACAAGTATCATGGGAATGAGCTAATCTTTTACTTCCTTACATATCGTCTCCACTAAGAGATGATCCTGTCATTCCCCCCCAGTGTTTTTGAAAATTAATTTCGGTAAAGCTTCAAGATCTTCTACAAAAGAACTTGGAAGAAGTAGTACAGCAGTTTTTGGAGCAATGCCAGTGTATCCTTTTAATCCGCTACTGCATTTGCAGAAAAACATCGAGAAAAGTATCTTAAACCACAGGTGGTTAGACATCTCGCTTTACGGACTTAGCAACGTCGTAAAAGTGTAACTTTCTTTGTTATATCATGAAGTGTTTTGGTTCTCTAAATCATAGTTGCAAGCCTCTGTATGTTTTTTACGAGTAATTAGAATGCAAGTACCAATAATAAATCAACCCACCACCCCAAATTGAAATCAAAGTTTACACAAACGAAATGGCGCCCCATACCTCTCAATAATAAACAAGCAGACTGAATATTGATCCACCCTGTAATAATTGGCCTCGTTGCAGTGGGGCCGAATGGAAACGTCGAGAACTAAACATCCAGCCCAGGTATCCGGGCTAGCTGCCTGGCTTGTAACTATAAATAAATCAAAACGCGAAACCTGCGTCCCCCTTGCATTAAATCAATCATACGATGCATGCGCGTTACGTTCATCTCCAGTCGAGCCTCCACCCAGTTGCAAGCGCCATCAACAGTGTCGCGGGTGCCCGTGATAAACGGTTGTGCCTTACATAAATTCTAAAATGGCAAGCAAAGTACAAATCTTCACCTGTGATAATTTATAACATGTAAGTGTTTTGTGAATTATTGTTTTGTGATTTTGTTGCCGCGTTTTTTTTTGTTTTTGTTTTTAAACGGTGTTTTTTTAAGGGGAGGATATTTAATTTTTTTTGTTCTTCAAGTTTTCGTTTTTTTTGCTTCGTTTCTCGGTTTAAGTGCAGTTTTGGGGGCGATTTCATATGAATTTCGGATTTCTCTTTTTTTATTAATTTCTTTTTCAATAGATTTTTTTTACAAATTCATTTTTCAGTAGCTTTTTTAAAAATAACTTGTAGCTTCATCGTCAAACACTAAATTGGGAGAAATCAGATGTTTCGCCAACCAAAATCTGCCTTTCTAATTTTGAGACAATGATTAAATACTGTGTTCGTCAATTTTTTTTTTGAACAACCTCCGTTTTCACTGGCGTAGCGAACCTGTTGCTGAACAGCGTTGGCGTCAAGCTACAACATAGCAGACAAAACATTGTAGGCTTGCGCCAAACTTTGCTTGAAAAAGATAAACACGCTATAAAGCTAAAATTATCTAACTCGCGACAGCTAAGTGCTTTGGAATCTATTTCTGGAAAAATTGCAGATTTTTTCAGACGAATCTAAATAATTTGAGGAAAATCGCTTTAGAACTTATCACGATTATTCACCATAAAATACTGTATAAAAGGCGAAGTCGCGATCGGCCTTTTTTCAAGATGTCGAAAACTTAGTAGTGGGAATTCGCAATGGCGTTGAGTTGGCAAGCGGTTGTAAGTAGGCGCGAAATGATTCGGTCGGCGCTTTGGATTTTCGAACTGGGTTCTGTCAGATAGGGGTGGTTAATGCGAATCCCGGATTTTAGCATGAGGGGCAAGTTTCTTTGTTAGATAATGCAACTAACCAGTGACTCTGGAGTTGTTTATTGAACAGTGTTTAATTTCAAGTTATTTGTTCGGTTCCTTATTTTACATTCTATCTTGGTGACATGTTAATATGTTAGTAGTGTGTAGTTTATACAAATTTTCTTCGTTAGTAATATGTTTGTGAAAAGGTGTTAGTTTTTGTAGAAATGTAGTGACGCGACCTAAGATTTTTTTTGTCTTATTGATCTGTGAATTTAGGTAACCCATAGAGTTCTTTGTTCTATAAAAGGAGACGCAGCTTATGCATTGAACTCCACTGAACACGCAACTACCCGGGACCTGGAAAGTGGGTGGCACAGAATGGCCGGTGTGACTCGCTACAGCCACCAGCTCTTCTACGCATGTGCTTATAAATCTGGGCCCAATCGAACGTGCCTAGGGCCTCGGCGCAGTATAGCTTCTAGCCTAGCCGCGATCAGACGTCGTTTTTTATTAAGCAGTTCCTTTGTGTGGGTTATTAGTGATTATTATGCCGTGTATCGAACTATGTTGAATATCGTAATGAACTAAGATTTATACCGATGAATTACATTCATTAGTGGGACAATGTATTCGTTTTTTAGTAATTATTTATATTCAGTGGAGTGTTCAGTGAAGTGATCATTTTTTACGTGAAGTGAGCTGTGAGTGGTGTGTGTGTGTGTGTGTGGGCTTCATGATTAAAACGAGCACAGTTTAATTTTGATCTAACAATTTCAAAAAATCGTCTTTGTTATATAACGCAACTCATGCGGGCTCGGGGGCGGGGCGGCGGGGTGAGAGGGGGTGAAGGGTGAGTGGGGAATTTCAGACCTGCGAACTTAAAAAAATGGTGGGCACCTGTATTGCGCATGACCATGATTGGCCGGGACTCGATCCAATTAGGGGTATTGGTAATGCAGCGAAGGGAAGGGGGTGGGTATTCGGATGTCATAGAGTAGTGAGTGCGCGTTTGCAGTGATCGATATTTTTCTTAACAATATCTCGCGATCGGCTAAGCAGTGATTGTTAGACCAATTAAATTATGCTTGTGCTTTAGATTCAATTGTGATTAAGAAATAATACCTACCTTTATTCAAGTAACAGTGCCAATCAAGTTTGTTCTTTGATATGCGAAGTTCAGCCGCTGCGATAAAAATGCGATTCCGTTCTGTGTGTGCCAATGCAAGAAAATGTAGAATTGCGGTGCGAAATTTGTAGCAATCCAAAATGAGTGTCGCTTGGGCAAAGCAAGTTAAAATAAAGGCGATTCGTCGAGGCCATCTGCGACGATTCAAAAATACGAACAAAGACAAAGGGCTATTCAACACGCTTGTGAAATTGGGGGAGTTACAAATGGAATCCGCGATTCGAACGCAACCTAAGACATATTTCAATGGGGTTAGTCGTCTTAAGTGGAAAACAAAGCGTATGGAAGATTTCGCACGAACATTTCAAAATAGCATCGAGTGAAGGGCAACAATAATACGAAGCTTGCAAGCAATTGAAAACTCATTCGTATACCTCGCTACTGCAGTGGCCTAAATTGAAGTTTCGTGAAAGTGAATATTATTTTAGAAATTGAAGTTAAGTGTCGTGATCGTGAATATTAAATAAGAAACAGTCAATGTGCTATATACTTGTATATTTGTAGAAAGAAGAACAATATTATAGTCATAATGAATATGAACTTGATGCAGTTATTATATTTTGGTTCGTGGCAAAAACCTGTAATCTTCTTCCGGACGTGTATGTAGCGGTCAGTATATATTTTTATTGCTTAATTAATTAGCAGACTCTTCAAGACTCCAAAGATTTTTTTTCCTTTATACCTTGGGCGCCAGTAATTAAAAACGATGACTGCAAATTCTACGTGACCACCATAATTAGTTACGTCTGCTTACCGTAATTTTCGAAAAACGTCCATTCCCAAAGCAATATTTTATTTTTCCGGCCGATTTTCAAAAATGCGAAACTGTCCGGCATAACACACGCGTTTAGATTTTCGTTAAACACTTTTGTAATTCACTTCAGATCACTTTAATTCAAACTAATAATTAGTTAACTGGCTGCATCGCAGGTACCACCCATGTCTAGATTTCCGAGAAATTGTAACGATGGAAACGGGTGTAGGCGTACTTACTGCTCTGAAATAGGAGGGTGGGGCATGCGCGCGCATCTGAACTGAAGTTTTTTTTTCTTCTACTTCCTAAGCAGGTTCAAAATGTCGGCCGCGTGCTTCGAAATAAAAGCTGGCGCCTAGACTCACACTTGCGGAACTGAAGTGAAAAATTTATTTTAACGGATGGATGCTCCCTGTATTTGTTTCGAACCACCTTTTCTATGATATTGAAATGCTTGATTAATTAGGCACTCCTCACCTAATTAATGCGGGCAACTGTACGTACTTGAGTCGCTTCAAAATGGCGGCCGCGCAGTGCTGCGGCATAGCCCTCGCTACCTACGTGGTTCAGGTACACGTGCATCGAAGTCGCTCTGTTCTTTGTTCGACGTAGGGTGTCGAGCGTTTCGGCCCGGGTGACTGCCATTTCTGGCCAATATCATGGGGCCTGATCTGAAGCTGAATAAACGGAGATCTCTCAGATGACCTCGTCAGAGAAATCTCTTTGTTCATTAGTGGCAGGTGGAGTCCTCGTCGGTAGCGGGAGGCGGGGTGAGGAAGCGGTAGGGGGGCGAGGTGCGTTGGGGGGAGGTCTGATCGATATAATTTTCCGCAGCCCCCGGTTGGGTTTTCCTCGCTCCGCCTGCCGCTGCCGTCAAACACGCGGCATGGATGCCATCATTTTGGAACGTACCTGAAATATCGTGACAATTTCAAAACCGATATTTTATTTTTCTGGTTGACTTTTCTAAAACGCGAAACCGTCAGGGATTACACACACAAACGTTAAGAATTTCGTGAAAGACTCCGGTAATTTATGTGAAGGATGCGTGACGTTGATAATTCACATTAGATCACTTTTAATTTATTACTTATTAATCGCCTGCTGCATCACGAGTATCACCTTGTCTAGAGTTCTGCGAAATGGTAACGTTGGAAATAAGTGTAGGCATACTGCTCCGAAATAGGTGGGTGGGTTATGCGCGCGCATATAAACTGAAGGTTTCTCTGTTCTTCTTAAGTAGGTTCAAAATCGCGGCCGCGTGCTTCGTAATAACAGCCGTCACCTAGTCAAAATTTTATTGCGCAATTGAAGTAAATATTTCTTTGTACGGATGGACGCGGGATGCCTGCATTCATTTTGAACCCCGTTTTCGAAGCTATTTAAATGCTTGAGAGGAGTACCTAATTCATGTAGGCAAATGTACGTACCTGAACCGCTTCAAAATGGCGGCCGCGCACTGCTGCGGCATTGCCTGGTCTAGCTACGTGGTTCAGGTGCGCTCGCATCGAAATCTGGTTGTCCTTTGTTCGAACTAGGGTGTCGAGCGTGTCGGCCCGGGCGACTGCCACTCCAACCCGGACCTTGGGAGCTGATAGTCGTTTGAGATAGTAACACGAGAAAGAAAGTCTTGCAATGTCGCATATTGTGAAAGATGGCATTATTTTTTTAATGTCCGTCTATACATTTGTGTATATTGTGCATCCACTAAATCCGTTTAGCGTGATATCCAGACATGTCGTAAGAAAAAGCTTTCAAAATGTTCTCGTTTTTGTTTATTGGCTATACTTATTTTGAAATTATAAATGCTTAAAAAATATCTACTGTAGTCTATCTTTATAATTAAAACAAAAATATTCTGCGTGACCGAAGAAAGTGACAGTGCAGTTTTATGTATTTCGGGTCACTCAACACTTATTTAATAAGAACCTTAAGTGATTTCAACAATTAAACGTATTCGTGAACAATACAATCAGTTTTCACCTCTGAGGAATATCACTGCTCACGGTTCATCTGTTTCCTGAATACAAAATGACACTGGTGCAGCGCTTCGCGAACGTGGCAACGGAATTGTTCTTCACGTCCATCCGTGAGTGAATCTTTTTATGGTCCGGTCCGGTATCCAGGTTCTGTTGAAACTTTAAAATGGTGTCAGAGTACGGCTTCAAAATTGCAGATTTTCGGAGGCTCATGAAGTCATCAGAGAGATCTCTTTGTTCATTAGTGACCGGTGGCGTCCTCGTCGGTAGTGGCAGCGGAGGGTGTGGTAGAGGGCGTGGTGGGGGAAGGGGGGGGGGGGGGGTCGATCGATACAGCCCCTACTTCCGTTTTCCCCGCTCCGCCCGCCGCTGCCGACGAACCCACGGCCTGGACCGCCATTTTGGAACTTACCCGAAGTATCGTGAACATTTCAAAATGGAGCCCAAGCCTATGAAGCTTAAAATATGGGTCAGCTTCATCAAATTCATGCGCGGGATCTGACCAAACTTTTTATTCCTTCCAAACTGGCGATGATATGGTGCATCCAATTGAAGCTTGCCTTTGTTCTTTGTTTGTTCTTGGGTTTTCGAGTATAAACATCATACTAGGGTCACCTTTGAGCTTTATTTATGAACTAATTTCCTATCGGATTGTTAGTCGGGCGCTAACCTCATGTCATTGTTCCATGAGCTTTGTTTCTATTTTATGTTATTTTATACGTTCACTTCTAACTTGGTGCTGTATTGGTCGGTCTTACCTATGCTTTTCCCAAATAATTGTCTCTTTAATCTAATCTATTCTTTTATTTTATAGACCGAATTTTCTTTAGTCAAAAATATTAGTGTAACAAATTATAATTATTTGAAAACGTTTCTTAGTGTTTTTCAAAAGACATCATTTTCGAGTTAAATGTCTAGAAAATATGAATGTTTGTGCCAAGTAGCTACCAATATCTATATCATTGTTTGTTAAATGCACGGAAGTAAATAATGTTATTCCTCGATCCTGTGAAATGCTAACCTTAGTTTAAATAAATCTTCAAAAAAGGGCACAGTCATGAAGTGCGACTGCTGAATTGATTTTTTTTGCTCAAGTGGCTACGAACTGTTATCATTTCAAAGCGAAGGCGGTCCAGTGCTAGCAAGCTACAGAGAAGTAAATAGACACGACTTTATTAATAATTGGAACACTTCTGACTTAGGTTACATAATCATTTCAAAATAGCGGCCGTGCAGCGCTTCGTGAATTGCCGTGAACTGCTGCGCGGCCGCCAGCGGTAGTCAGAAGCACACTTCGGTGGTGTTATATTAATTTTCACAACGCTTCAAAATGGCGACGCTCACGCCCACACGGGTTGGGTTGAAAGTGCGCGCGCATCGCAATCGGGCTAGTCTTTGTTCGTCCTAGAGTCTTCGGTTAGGGACTATAGCAGTGGACCTAGGTCTCTGAATATGGTCGCCGCTCAAACACTTAAATTATATTATAATGAAATATGTTTAACGACAGTAACTTACTTTTTAACGTAAACAAAATTTTTCAAAAGCTAAACGTTTTTGAAATGTGCAGGACATTTATATTAACTGAAAGCTTATCCTAATCCTAATTATTTAGTTAACTTTCAATTATTTTTCATTCAGCTAACCTAAATCACTAATAAAAGGAGATTTCGCAAAGAAACCACAAATAAAGGTAGAAGAAAATTATTTTTTTCATTACTGCGAAAATCATACGTGACTGCGAAAATGTAGTCGCACTAATATTCAATGATACATTATACTAAAACGGCGTCAATATTGACGCGTGCATTTCGCAGTAGTTAAATTATTTACATATAAGTCGAAACTGTTTCGTAATGTCAGATTTGAATCGGTTACTGTAACTGGTATTATCGGCATGTTGGGAAACCGATCCGAAAGTAGCTACTTAAGACAAGTTTGCAAATGTTGATATTATTTTTAGTTTGTTTTGAATAGCGGAGACTTGACTTTATTTAGGCTATGAAGTATTTTGGGATAGGTTAAAAAACATTTTTTTTTGAATATTTTTTTTGAAATATATTGACGTTTCATGATAAATGAAACTAAATTAATAAGTAAGTTATGGCTACTTATTTAGCTTGATTAATGAAAATTTGAAGTTAATCTTCATTAATATCAGGAAAAACACGGTTAAAAATTCAGCGAATTAATAAACTGCTCACTTAGATTTTCAAGAATACGAATATTTTATTTGCATTCAAAAACAAAAAAAAAAAACTCATTGTAAGAAATTTCAAATACACCGTGTTCATCATAGAGCAAAAACTTTCATAATAATCTTCAAATTGACACTGAAATGAAATAAAACGTTTATTTAGTATGAGCACTTACTTAACCACTTCGAAACAGCCAGACGGATTAATTTCTATAAAAGCCCTTTCGGAGTTTATCCTGTGTTCATATAAGGCCTTTTGTCTGATGTTTCACCTACGTGTTGTGATTGGCGTTCAGTAATTAATCCGCCAGACAGAAGGGGGATGCTGGGGTCGCGTAACCGTGTTATACCTGTCTATAAGTGTTTCGAAATATCGAACCGTCTGCGAAAGACTGGATAGATGTAGCTTTTGTATAGGTGCAGGGGGATCGATGTGTTTGCAGGCGCGGATCTGGGTTCTCGCTCAAGGGGGAGGCAAATTATTATAATATTATGGTTTTTTCAAGCCGTGAAAAAAAAAAGACCTTCGACATCTCTTTTCCGTATGCTCCAGACCCGAGGATCACTACTACTTATCCGTACTTATCTAAAAAAAAACAACAAAATTTATATATTTATTATGAGATAATTTAGAGTTTTCAATTCTCAATTCTTTATTGCGTACCATAATGTTTATACATAGTTAGTAGGAAATAATTAAATTAGTCACAATTATGGACCCTGTCGGGCACAACAGCATAGATCAACTCTCAGTCTCGGTTTGGTCGAAGCCCAGGGGGGAGGTCAGCTCATCATATCCAAGCACAGGCGCGGACACGTGGGGGGGGGGGGGGGGCCCACGTGTCCGCGCCTGTGCTTGGTTGGATATATTGTGCATGCGTTGTGATGTGATTTTTTTATTCATGTGTGTTGTTGTGTTGTATTTTTTTGATTTGTGTGTTTTTTTGTTCAGTCTTGTTTGTTCTTTGAGGATGTGAAGTTTAGTGCTACCCTAACGTATTGTTTTATTGAATGGATAGACCATTCAATAATAAATATTTAATAATACGATGCTTTTGAAAACTGTCCGTTGAATTTGGAAAAGATAACATAACCTCCTGAGTCCCTGAGGTCATTATAACGGACAAATTATCGTATGTCATAAAGTCCTGATTGTATACGCCCTGACATACATTTGTAATAACCGGACGTACTTCATAACACACATATTAGGTTTTGTTTAAAATCGGCGCTGCTACACCTGATTTAGTCAACCAATGAGAATTCAAATGTTGTATAATCTCAGGACTTGGGGCCCATTTTGTCCGTTATTAAGGACAACCGGTCTTTCCGACATCTTGACGTATAAATATGGTGGACTCAGGAGGTTACCAGAAACATAACATCACGCTTGCATTCCCCGAAGAGTTAGGCAGAGGGGGCGGGGTTAGGGGTTTTGGGAAAGATGTGTTTCTTAATCGGTTGAAGGGCATTGAACGATACAATAGAAGTTTTGTTGTTATTACGTCTGTCCCTTAAATATGACTGTTGATTCAGAATATGTTATTTGGTTGTTTGCTGCTATTATTGTGGTCAATCGATCACAACAGTTACTATGAGATTTATCAGCTAACAGTAGAGTTACTATTACTGCCGGTCGATTCTGGAAAAATCTCACCGTGATAACTAAGGTGAAGTGAGCTTAGAGTGAGCTGTGAGTCTTGCTGATGCTAGGGGTTGACACTATTGATGACTAAACACGACGCTCACTTCACCTTTGTTTTCACGGTGAGATATTTACAGAATAGACAGGCAGATCAGCCTTTCATTACCCGGGGGTTCTTATCAACTGTTTAACTTAATTACAAACGCTTAAAATAATTTATTTCCACATATATGCGGGCCATATCGGTCTGTCACAACTATTACATAAACAAGACAAGCACAATACTTATAAATACCAATTTGAATGCAAGCGCATTATTTAGGTTAAGTACCTCCTACTTACAGCCGGTGCTAAGAAAAAGACGTTTCATTTTACCAATGTGACCTTCTGTGGCAATCAGCCGGCCCACACGTCCGTTCTCGGCAAAATCTCTTACGTAACTGAGTTGTTTTGGTAAAGATCGTGATGGCCTTTTCTTTAATATTTATGGTCGGCTTCCAGTGTTACCCAAAAGTGGTTCAGTATTCATAAATTGGGTCCTTACTTGTTAACATGCAAAAAAATGGGTGCATTACCTAAGTAAAGTCCATACATTCGTTGGCTACTTTAATTAAGAAATTTTCTTCTTATTTATTTAAGTTTTGTGTAGAAAGCGCCAATAAAAATAATAATTACGTTAGTTATTAATAGTTCAATGCCTCTTGTCTTGTGAGTGCCTTCTTTATTATAAAGAGATAAATCTGTCATCGTATTGCTTTTAATGTGTAACTTACTTCAGTCTGACTACTCTCTCTGTTTGTTCTTGGTAACTTTACAGCTGAACAGAATTTTCGTTTAAAATCATTAGGGTTCCTTTTGGATTCCGCTGCAGTCGGGTAAAAACGAAAAGAGTATGCGGACTGATTTATTAGGAAAACGACAAATGATTCATAATTATAACACTGTAATACCAATCATATAGCTCCACAGTTATCCGAACTGCAGATAAACGTGTTTATTTATACCTAGCAGGATAATTTCATTGCTATCCTGCGGTGTTACCTTGTACATTAGTAGCAGGTACTGTGTGTCAGTAGTAGAAATGTTATTATCATATCATATTTACGTAAATCTCATCTGCACTACCATTACAGATCTGCGATCCAATGCGATACAGTGGCCTTACATGCTAAATCCTTAATGTACAGACGCCAGCACATCAAGTTACTACAATCTGTCAGATTTCTTTAATAGATTTTCAACTTTAACGCTAAAGCATAAGGTTCAAAGTTGATTGGGAAAATGTGACAGTTTCGGGTAGCTTGATGTGCTGGCGTCTGTACGTCCTATAAAATTACATACTATATCCTAAATCTTAACCTACATCTAAATAACATATTACATATAATGCAACTTTTGCGAATTCACTAAAGTTGCACCACAATACATCAACCCTCTCGTGGACCCCGTTCACCACACGCATGCAACGTTATATATAATTGTATAAGGTTGTATATGCCCTGCCCTTGATTGACTTGACGCTTCTGTTTTGTTCATTACTCTATGCAGAAAATTCCTTTTCGAGATCTTTCTTGCTGTGGCGTTTGGGATACTTAGAGGGAGGCGTTATTTGATATCCGTGTCGTAGACACTGACGCTCCTTCATAATTATATTGCACGCCCTGTTGTCTCTGTACTAAAATCCGCCAAAGAAGAAAAAATTAGAAAATATTCAAACGCTTGTGAAATGCGACATGCGACATTGACCCCCCTTGTTGCATCAGTTGAAGGAGTCTTCACCCCACAAATGTCTAAATCAAAATCAAAAGTCATTTATTCAAACTAGGCTGAGAATCAGCACTTTTCGAACGTCAAAATTACAAAAGACAGTTCCCCAAAACGCCCGCCCTTCACCACTTCCTAGTGCTTTCGCTGGGAAGAAGAAGTGGCGCAACAAACTCCCCAGCAGTCTACCTTCGTAAATCATCTTGGAGCTGCAATCGCTGACCGCTGGAATAGATCTTTTAGCGTAGTGATGGGTTGGCGAAGATCAAGAATCATCATCTCAATAATACGTGCTACTAGCATGTGCATTCGTGGCCCAAGGCATACATTTAAACCAATAGCCAAGTTATTCGGCTTCGATGATGGAGCAGCCCTACCTACACAAGACTGATGTAAATGCGGCCAACGAACTGAGAAGACGTCAATTACAATAAACCGCGATGGATAAATAAACTTGCTTTATTCGTTAATTAATCAATAACTTGATTGTACAGACGCCAGCACATCAAGCTACCCGAAACTGTCAGATTTTCCCAATCAACTTTGAACCATATGATTTAGCGCTAAAGTTGAAAATCTGTTAAAGAAATCTGACAGATTGTAGTAGCTTGATGTGCTGGCGTCTGTACTATTGTTACAGATTATTTTGTATTGTAATAAAAAGTTTTACTAGTATAAAATTCCTTTTTTCATTTCCGAATGTTGTTTTTTTTCAAAAGCTTCTTTTATCCTGAAAATATAATAATAACGCCTGTATTTCACGAAGGAGTAGGCTGAGGATTGATACACTCACATTTTGCCAATTAGGTATGTTTAAGTCCCGTGTAATAGGGGGCGCGAAACAAATAATTTTCTAAACTGCTACAATTTATCTTACAAAACTCCGCACATAGATAGCAAAATGATATAGCTTAGTAGGTACTACAGATTCTTGCCCTTTATGTAGGCGTATAAAAATACGTAGGACTTACGTAGGTAGCAACGTTTTATGTAACTCCGGAGTTTTACGTAATATCTGACAGATTGCGATGTTTCATGAACAGCCTTCGAGTTTCCCACTCACAGGGAGATAAGATGTCTTTTTTTTTTTTTGGTTTATTTACTTTTTTTTTATGTAACTTTGTTAATTTAAATGCTTCTTTTTTACTATTTGTATTTCCTGTGTGTGCCCCAAATAAAATATTTTCTTTTTGCTTTCTTTATAAAGAGATGTTTTCATGTGGAAATATTAATTAGCAATTAACGTTGAATGGTTGAGGTTTATTTAGTCAGTACTTATACGAATTTATGGAGGACTAAAACACGGCTATTAGTTCTTTCTTTACCTATTTAAAATATTGGCCTGTACTTAATTTAATTGTAGTAGTTGTTCTGGGTCTGGCTGTTTGTGTATGTAAGTTTAAACATTTGTAAACTCACCCACAATACAGGAAAAAATCCTATTGTGGGGCAAAGTTAAAAAAAAAAAAATTCTCCATACGGAACTAAATTAAACTGGAATGGCCGACTGGAATTAATTCTATTTTTTGTTAATGTTGACGTTCAAAAGTGCCTTTAGTGACTATTTGAAATAAATGATTTGACTTTGACTTTATCATGCCATATTAAAAAAAAAAAAAATAGAACGTAACATTTTCCTTCGAGTGTCCTTTACTACCTTTGTGACTTTGTGGGGTTTTCGCACACAAAACTACTTCGGTCGTCATCAGCACATATTATGGTCTGTATGAGCGGCCGAATAAGTCTGACAACCAGTCTTACTAAGGGGTATCGTATTACCCAGTAACTGGGTTGTGGAGGTCAGATAGGCACAGGATAGGTTGTCAGACTTTCGGGCTTCTGACTACCCGTAACGACTGTCAAAGATCTACAAATGACAGCCGGGACCAACGGCTTAAAGTGCTTTCCGAGGCACGGAGGGGTCTCGGTATGTAAAGATGGTCACCCATCCACAGACCAACCGCGGCAAACGTAGCTTAACCTGATCGATCGACCTGTGCGGCTGTTATTATTTAGCCACGGGCCACTCAGTTAATTCTTCAAGTATTTTTCCTTTATTAACCATCTCTTTTCTCCCCACAGTGAGCAATCAATAAGCAGCGCCCGGGCGTCCGTGATGGTCTACGACGACGGACTGAAGCGCTGGGTGCCCTCGGGCTCCAGCTCGGGGCTGTCGAAGGTCCATATTTACCACCACACGCAACACAATACCTTCCGAGTTGTCGGAAGGAAGTTGAATGATCACGAGGTTAGTGGATAACTTTGCTAGTATTTAGATATTTTATTTCCAGCTAAGGACCAACGGTCCTTGTACTAAGGACTCCTCCACTTGCCAATATTCACTACTTCTTCGCTTATATTGCAATTGTAGTTCAACAATTTTTGTATGTTATAATAATAGTGGACTTCCCAAAAGGCGGAGATCCAACACACAGTGTTGACATTGAGGCTTCATGATGACTGATACTTTCGAGATGAGTCAAATCGTCCTAGGTTTTCTTACGTGTTGAGCAAGGAGCAGTTTTATTAACAGATGTTGTTAGATTTTGAACTTGTATTCATAAAATATGGTAATAGCCGAGTCAGCTATTTGCCATTTCTTCCACTTTGGAAACTGGACGTGTGATGCGTGGATTTCTTTCAAAATCTTCCGAGTAATTATCTACTATGCTATTCAATGCATTATTGTTCTTCAACAAATACTTTTTCCTTAGGTGGTGATAAACTGTGGAATCGTCCGAGGCCTAAAGTACAACCAGGCCACCGCCACATTCCACCAATGGCGGGATGCGAGACACGTCTACGGCCTCAACTTCTCATGCAGAGAAGATGCCGACAGCTTCGCCAGGGCTATGATGCATACCCTAGAGGTAAGTCTTCTTAAGGACTTTATTTTTAGATCGATGACGGATTGGCGTAAAGGGATACAGAAAGCGAGATATGGAAATTCATGCGGGAGAACTTTGCCCATGCGGGAGAAGTGGGACAGTACCTATAGGTTAATATGTAGATTCCACACGGAGAGAAAATTCTTAGAAAAAATACTGTGCTCGTCACTGTAAAGTGAGTGCAATTGCCATCTACAGAAAATGTTCTGAGTGTGATTGTGAAAAATTCACTATTTGTCCAATAAATTTTACTGTACAGCATAAGAGGCCCATGGGCTCAGGTACAATGCTAAAAAGAGTGAACTCATGATTCTTAAAGCCGGTAACAAATGCTACTCATCTGTACCTCCTGTCACTCTTTGCGGCATTCCTTTAAAAAGTGTGCAGCATTTCAAGTACCTGGGCCACTGGGTCTCCGACGACTTGTGTGACAATCTGGACATTGAGAGGGAGCGCAGGGCGCTGTCTGTCCGGTGTAACATGTTGGCTCGCAGGTTTGCGCGTTGTACTAGACCTGTCAAGGTGACATTATTTAAGGCATATTGTCAGTCGTTTTACACGTGCAGCCTGTGGACCAACTTTACGCAGCGGGCGTACAGCGCGCTGCGCGTGCAGTACAACAATGCTTTCAGGATACTGTTAGGGCTTCCGCGGTTTTGTAGTGCTTCGACTATGTTTGCGGAGGCGCGAACCGATGATTTTTTCACGATTATAAGGAAGCGGAGCGCTTCACTATTAAGTCGCCTCCGAAGCAGCTCGAACAGTCTCCTGAGGGTGTTGTCCGAGCGGTGGGACCTGTCCCTGATACAGAGGTGGATGCAGCTTCATGTTAGCGCCTCTCCTCGTTTTATTTGACTTGCGTTTTTGTGTGTATGTCTAATTTTGTTGTTGATTGTTTTTTATGTGTTATATTTTAATCTAATTTATGTATTTAATTTAATTGAATTGTGACATTTATTATCATTTATTTTTTGTAATGGATTTTAATTTTTATTATGATTATTGCATGGACTGTGTCTGAAATAAATGAATTAATTAAAATTAATTAATTAATAATAAGAATGTTTACTGTGCTATCATGGTAATTTTTCCCTTACCACTCAAATGCACTCAGATTATGAGACAGCACAGTAATTTTTCTAAGACTTTTCTCTCCGTGTAGGTTCTATTTCTGCTGGTAGTAAGTAAATCCTTCAATCATTTAATTAGGTTTAGGTGCTGCTGTAGATTTTCATAGGAATATAAATGTAGTTGCGAAATGTTTCCAGGATCCGACCTCAAAAGGGAAAACGGTGCCTTCATAATGTGACTTTTTGTCTGTCTGTCAAAGATGTTTTTTTAACTTCAATCTTTTATAAAACGTTTGTGAGTAGACTAAATTTTTATACGACTTCCCGAAAAAAGGAGTGCTATCAATAACCCGATCACATCTATCTAGATATTGGCCAACAAGCCCGCCGGCAACTCAGCGCCACCTCCGCCGCAGCCACCCAACCCGCCGGTCCCCTACAACGGACACAACAACGCGCACACATACGACGAAGATATGGGGTACAGGTAATATGTCATAAGTCTCATCGAAGTCACCTGCTGCACTATGATCCGTTATAAAAATATCAATAATCTTTACTTAAAAACATCATGGCGACGTTAAATTTTCTTACAATGTTACGAAATTCCCACCTACTCCTATTAGCATCGAATTGAAACGGATTTCTGTTGAACACTATCAGAAATATCCCTTTGGTTTTCAGCACTTCTAATTGAAACTTTTTTGCAGTGACTTCCAACACTAAATTTAATCTCTTAAAAGTTGGCCATACTGACATTTAATTTTCATCTTTTATTCATCATCATTATTAAAGATACTGTCTCCTCCAGTTAAAGGGCTTTGAAGGTCCGTGGCATTATGGCATACCAACGCCATCTTGTTTTTTTTTTTTTCCAAATGGTGGCCACGAATGAAACTTATACAAATCGATAGCTGACATCAATGCAAACAGAAAACACATAAGAACAAACCCCCATAAAGTGTCACGTTTCCGAGATATTAACGATCAAAGCTGATCACTCGACATCCATATTTTTTGAACTTTCTTACATCTTGTTGCTTAGATGCTTGAAATAATCACTCTGAAAGTTTTAAAGTAATCAATATATCTTCAATCCCTTTCTGTGTATCTTCAATTTCATCAACTTTCATTTAGATATTAAGATCACCGTCAATAACCTTCTAATCTTTAGCTCCGCGTATAGCCACATTGACACCCCACTTATATGAACAGAACGATGACCCGGGAAGACGCGGCGATATTCCAACAGCCCCAATACCACGCGCCACACAACCAACAGCATCCACAGTATCACGCTGCCCCGAGCCAGTACCATGCGCCACATCATCATCACCAGGTAAGATTCCATGATTATAGCCCGTACAACCTACTGCTGAAGATCGAGTATCCTAGTGTTAGTGGTTCCGGAACTATCAGAGAGACTGTTTTTGTTAAAGCAATTTCAGCTTATAGAAGAATTTCACGGACATGTGTCGTCGTCTTCATGTATTCCTTAGGTCATCTTCTACGCATAAAAACGCGTAGTTTTTTTCTTTGTAAAGAATGTACCCACTGTTGGATCACTCATTCACAACCTTTTCAACTCATTTACTTTCATTCATCCTCTTCTCTTCATTCAATTGTTACAATTTTGCTCACATATGTCTTCTGTCACAGATTAATTTGTCCTATTCCTTCACAGTTCATTCCCTCGCTCCCGTCCACTTCAACACACTTTTACGCATCATCTTCCACTCGTTTTCTTTGTCTACGCTCTTTCTATCATGCCATGACCTTTCTGCAAAATGACAGTAATATTGCAGCAGCAGGCGCAACAGCCGACCCCTCCCGCGCCTCCCCCGCACGGCGTCCATCACACACTGCCGCATCAGCCCAGCCAACCCACGCCTGGACATCATCGCACCAATAGGTAAGGAGGTCCATTTTCTTTGTTTAGGTCTTTGAGAATAACATGACCGATAATGCCAGGTAATAGAGGACTAACGCAAGAAGAAAAGCTTTTGTTTAGGAATGGATGATTCTTGTTCATGGAGCTGCAAGAGGGAATCATCGCCAACCAACAACAATACTTCATCACAGTCTACTGCGAGATATAGCATCTTCAAAACAACTACTCTTCAACTTTTATTTAGATCTTTTTACCCAAGGACTTCAGCCACTTGTAGACTAAAAGTTAAAAGTATTTCAGATAAAATGAGCTGGTAATTAATATCAGACCACTGATAATTTAAACCGATGACATCTTTTGAATTTTTTTTGGCCACAAGTTATTCAAAAGCACATCCAATAAAAAAAAAATAAAGTGAACTTTAGGATTATTCCACTAGGTGATGATCCGCAATCTCTATTCACAAGGACTCGTCTTATCCAACAATATTTTCTTCTAAATACTTCTCTTAACTGTATACATGTTGTGTAGCGCGCCAATGCCCCCGAATATGTCTTTATCGGCCGCCGCGACCGGAGCGCCCGCGCCGCCCCCCGTGCCGCCGCATCAAAACCTGCCACCACCAGCTAACGTGAGTACTTGTCCTACCACCGTCTGTGTCCCATAGATCGCCGAGTCTTGGGTCTAGGACAACTCATCATTTGGGAAATTAAGCTGTTAGTACTGACTAGGTTGGAAGCTACTGGGATTTAATTTCTTACCTTTATTTTCTGCCCTCAACACTTAACAGTAAATTGAGTACATCACAGAAATACACTGGAAGTTATATTTTTTAAGGAGAAAATCAAACTTTATGGATAATTTCTCCTAGTTCCCCAAATCTGAATGCTTGTTCCAATTCATTGTTTTGCCATTCGACATCGGAATATTAATATTATATTTAGTTAAAAATCACCACTTATTGCAAAGACACAACAGAAGTACAGACGCCAGCACATCAAGCTACTACAATGTGTCAATGTGTCATTTTTTTTTTTTATAGATTTTCAACTTTATCGCTGAAGCATTAGGTTCAAAGTTGATTTAGAAAATTTGACAGTTTCGGGTAGCTTGATGTGCTGGGGCGTCTGTACAATATGTTGTTCACATAATTTTCTTCTGCAGGGTCCATTAGCGCCACCGACGCCACCAGCAGCGCCTCAACCTCCACCAATGGTTAGTTTTAATTTCACTCGACTACGAATTACCCCTTTAATTCTAGAATGTTCGCCAAAATCAGACCCTGGCTCAAAACCATGGGATCTCATTATCTCCTCCCTGAAAGGGAGAAGATGGTTCATTTATATATAAATATATGCTGTCCCAAAGCTTTTTATAT